>JBBDHG010000082.1:0-422500 GCA_037951165.1 Lophius americanus
CTTACCTCAGAGAGACAAGGCCAAAAATAAAGAGTATGTGATATCAGCTAAAAAAATTAAAGTTAGTTAAAACCCTGTTTGCCTTCAATTTAAAGCGAATCTTATTATATCTAGCTTGAAACCTGCTTCTAATTGCTTTTGGAACAAAATGACACATGTTTGCAAAAACAGACTTACCTCATCGAGACAAGGCCAAAATTACAAAGTTTATGATTTCAGCTAAAAAAATGAAAGTTAGTATGAACCCTTTTTGCCTTCAATTTAAATCAAATCTCATTATCAATAAGCTTGAAACCTGCTTCTAAGTGCTTTTGGAGCAAAATGACATGTTTGCCAAAATAGACTTACCTCAGAGAGACAAGGCCAAAAATAAAGAGTATGTGATATCAGCTAAAAAAATTAAAGTTAGTTAAAACCCTGTTTGCCTTCAATTTAAAGCAAATCTCATTATAAATAAGCTTGAAACCTGCTTCTAAGTGCTTTTGGAGCAAAATGACATGTTTGCCAAAATAGACTTACTTCAGAGAGAAAAGGCCAAAATTACAAAGTTTATGATTTCAGCTAAAAAAATGAAAGTTAGTATAAACCCTGTTTGCCTTCAATTTAAAGCAAATCTTATTATATCTAGCTTGAAACCTGCTTCTAAGTGCTTTTGGGACAAAATGACACATGTTTGCAAAAACAGACTTACCTCATCGAGACAAGGCCAAAAATAAAGAGTATGTGATATCAGCTTAACAAATTAAAGTTAGTAAAAACCCTGTTTGCCTTCAATTTAAAGCAAATCTCATTATAAATAAGCTTGAAACCTGCTTCTAAGTGCTTTTGGAGCAAAATGAAATGTTTGCCAAAATAGACTTCATTCAGAGAGACAAGGCCAAAATTACAAAGTTTATGATTTCAGCTAAAAAAATGAAAGTTAGTATGAACCCTTTTTGCCTTCAATTTAAAGCAAATCTCATTATAAATAAGCTTGAAACCTGCTTCTAAGTGCTTTTGGAGCAAAATGACATGTTTGCCAAAATAGCCTTACCTCAGAGAGACAAGGCCAAAAAAAAAGAGTATGTTATTTCAGCTAAAAAGATGAAAGTTAGTGAAAAGATTGTTTGCCTTCAATTTAAAGCAAATCTTATTATATCTAGCTTGAATCCTGCTTCTAAGTTCTTTTGGAGCAAAATGACACATGTTTGCCAAAATAGACTTACCTCATCGAGACAAGGCCAAAATAACAAAGTTTATGATTTCAGCTAAAAAAATGAAAGTTAGTATAAACCCTTTTTGCCTTCAACTTAAAGCAAATCTCATTATAAATAAGATTGAAACCTGCTTCTAAGTGCTTTTGGAGCAAAATTACATGTTTGCCAAAATAGACTTACTTCAGAGAGAAAAGGCCAAAATTACAAAGTTTATGATTTCAGCTAAAAAAATGAAAGTTAGTATAAACCCTGTTTGCCTTCAATTTAAAGCAAATCTTATTATATCTAGCTTGAAACCTGCTTCTAAGTGCTTTTGGAACAAAATGACACATGTTTGCAAAAACAGACTTACCTCATCGAGACAAGGCCAAAAATAAAGAGTATGTGATATCAGCTAAACAAATTAAAGTTAGTAAAAACCCTGTTTGCCTTCAATTTAAAGCAAATCTCATTATAAATAAGCTTGAAACCTGCTTCTAAGTGCTTTTGGAGCAAAATGAAATGTTTGCCAAAATAGACTTCATTCAGAGAGACAAGGCCAAAATTACAAAGTTTATGATTTCAGCTAAAAAAATGAAAGTTAGTATGAACCCTTTTTGCCTTCAATTTAAATCAAATCTCATTATAAATAAGCTTGAAACCTGCTTCTAAGTGCTTTTGGAGCAAAATGACATGTTTGCCAAAATAGACTTACCTCAGAGAGACAAGGCCAAAAATAAAGAGTATGTGATATCAGCTAAAAAAATTAAAGTTAGTTAAAACCCTGTTTGCCTTCAATTTAAAGCGAATCTTATTATATCTAGCTTGAAACCTGCTTCTAATTGCTTTTGGAACAAAATGACACATGTTTGCAAAAACAGACTTACCTCATCGAGACAAGGCCAAAATTACAAAGTTTATGATTTCAGCTAAAAAAATGAAAGTTAGTATAAACCCTTTTTGCCTTCAACTTAAAGCAAATCTCATTATAAATAAGATTGAAACCTGCTTCTAAGTGCTTTTGGAGCAAAATTACATGTTTGCCAAAATAGACTTACTTCAGAGAGAAAAGGCCAAAATTACAAAGTTTATGATTTCAGCTAAAAAAATGAAAGTTAGTATAAACCCTGTTTGCCTTCAATTTAAAGCAAATCTTATTATATCTAGCTTGAAACCTGCTTCTAAGTGCTTTTGGAACAAAATGACACATGTTTGCAAAAACAGACTTACCTCATCGAGACAAGGCCAAAAATAAAGAGTATGTGATATCAGCTAAACAAATTAAAGTTAGTAAAAACCCTGTTTGCCTTCAATTTAAAGCAAATCTCATTATAAATAAGCTTGAAACCTGCTTCTAAGTGCTTTTGGAGCAAAATGAAATGTTTGCCAAAATAGACTTCATTCAGAGAGACAAGGCCAAAATTACAAAGTTTATGATTTCAGCTAAAAAAATGAAAGTTAGTATGAACCCTTTTTGCCTTCAATTTAAATCAAATCTCATTATAAATAAGCTTGAAACCTGCTTCTAAGTGCTTTTGGAGCAAAATGACATGTTTACCAAAATAGACTTACCTCAGAGAGACAAGGCCAAAAATAAAGAGTATGTGATATCAGCTAAAAAAATTAAAGTTAGTTAAAACCCTGTTTGCCTTCAATTTAAAGCAAATCTCATTATAAATAAGCTTGAAACCTGCTTCTAAGTGCTTTTGGAACAAAATGACACATGTTTGCAAAAACAGACTTACCTCATCGAGACAAGGCCAAAATTACAAAGTTTATGATTTCAGCTAAAAAAATGAAAGTTAGTATAAACCCTTTTTGCCTTCAATTTAAAGCAAATCTCATTATAAATAAGATTGAAACCTGCTTCTAAGTGCTTTTGGAGCAAAATTACATGTTTGCCAAAATAGACTTACTTCAGAGAGAAAAGGCCAAAATTACAAAGTTTATGATTTCAGCTAAAAAAATGAAAGTTAGTATAAACCCTGTTTGCCTTCAATTTAAAGCAAATCTTATTATATCTAGCTTGAAACCTGCTTCTAAGTGCTTTTGGAACAAAATGACACATGTTTGCAAAAACAGACTTACCTCATCGAGACAAGGCCAAAAATAAAGAGTATGTGATATCAGCTAAACAAATTAAAGTTAGTAAAAACCCTGTTTGCCTTCAATTTAAAGCAAATCTCATTATAAATAAGCTTGAAACCTGCTTCTAAGTGCTTTTGGAGCAAAATGAAATGTTTGCCAAAATAGACTTCATTCAGAGAGACAAGGCCAAAATTACAAAGTTTATGATTTCAGCTAAAAAAATGAAAGTTAGTATGAACCCTTTTTGCCTTCAATTTAAATCAAATCTCATTATCAATAAGCTTGAAACCTGCTTCTAAGTGCTTTTGGAGCAAAATGACATGTTTGCCAAAATAGACTTACCTCAGAGAGACAAGGCCAAAAATAAAGAGTATGTGATATCAGCTAAAAAAATTAAAGTTAGTTAAAACCCTGTTTGCCTTCAATTTAAAGCAAATCTCATTATAAATAAGCTTGAAACCTGCTTCTAAGTGCTTTTGGAGCAAAATGACATGTTTGCCAAAATAGACTTACTTCAGAGAGAAAAGGCCAAAATTACAAAGTTTATGATTTCAGCTAAAAAAATGAAAGTTAGTATAAACCCTGTTTGCCTTCAATTTAAAGCAAATCTTATTATATCTAGCTTGAAACCTGCTTCTAAGTGCTTTTGGGACAAAATGACACATGTTTGCAAAAACAGACTTACCTCATCGAGACAAGGCCAAAAATAAAGAGTATGTGATATCAGCTAAACAAATTAAAGTTAGTAAAAACCCTGTTTGCCTTCAATTTAAAGCAAATCTCATTATAAATAAGCTTGAAACCTGCTTCTAAGTGCTTTTGGAGCAAAATGAAATGTTTGCCAAAATAGACTTCATTCAGAGAGACAAGGCCAAAATTACAAAGTTTATGATTTCAGCTAAAAAAATGAAAGTTAGTATGAACCCTTTTTGCCTTCAATTTAAAGCAAATCTCATTATAAATAAGCTTGAAACCTGCTTCTAAGTGCTTTTGGAGCAAAATGACATGTTTGCCAAAATAGCCTTACCTCAGAGAGACAAGGCCAAAAAAAAAGAGTATGTTATTTCAGCTAAAAAGATGAAAGTTAGTGAAAAGATTGTTTGCCTTCAATTTAAAGCAAATCTTATTATATCTAGCTTGAATCCTGCTTCTAAGTTCTTTTGGAGCAAAATGACACATGTTTGCCAAAATAGACTTACCTCATCGAGACAAGGCCAAAATAACAAAGTTTATGATTTCAGCTAAAAAAATGAAAGTTAGTATAAACCCTTTTTGCCTTCAACTTAAAGCAAATCTCATTATAAATAAGATTGAAACCTGCTTCTAAGTGCTTTTGGAGCAAAATTACATGTTTGCCAAAATAGACTTACTTCAGAGAGAAAAGGCCAAAATTACAAAGTTTATGATTTCAGCTAAAAAAATGAAAGTTAGTATAAACCCTGTTTGCCTTCAATTTAAAGCAAATCTTATTATATCTAGCTTGAAACCTGCTTCTAAGTGCTTTTGGAACAAAATGACACATGTTTGCAAAAACAGACTTACCTCATCGAGACAAGGCCAAAAATAAAGAGTATGTGATATCAGCTAAACAAATTAAAGTTAGTAAAAACCCTGTTTGCCTTCAATTTAAAGCAAATCTCATTATAAATAAGCTTGAAACCTGCTTCTAAGTGCTTTTGGAGCAAAATGAAATGTTTGCCAAAATAGACTTCATTCAGAGAGACAAGGCAAAAATTACAAAGTTTATGATTTCAGCTAAAAAAATGAAAGTTAGTATGAACCCTTTTTGCCTTCAATTTAAAGCAAATCTCATTATATCTAGGGTTGAAACCTGCTTCTAAGTTCTTTTGGAGCAAAATGACACTTGTTTGCAAAAATAGACTTACCTCAGAGAGACAAGGCCAAAATTACAAAGTTTATGATTTCAGCTAAAAAAAATGAAAGTTAGTATAACCTTGTATTCCTTCATATTAAAGCAAATCTCATTATATCTAGCTTGAAACCTGTTTGTAAGTGCTTTTGGAGCAAATTGACACATGTTTGCAAAAACAGACTTACCTCAGAGAGACAAGGCCAAAATTACAAAGTTTATAATTTCAACTAAAAAAGTTAAAGTAAGTAATAACCTTGTATTCCTTCATATTAAAGCAAATCTTATTATATCTAGCTTGAAACCTGCTTTCTAAGTGCTTTTGGAGCAAATTGACACATGTTTGCAAAAACAGACTTACCTCAGAGACAAGGCCAAAATTACAAAGTTTATGATTTCAACTAAAAAAATGAAAGTTAGTATAAACCCTTTTTGCATTCAATTTTAAGCAAATCTTATTGTATCTAGCTTGAAACCTGCTTCTAAGTGCTTTTGGAGCAAATTGACACATGTTTGCAAAAACAGACTTACCTCAGAGAGACAAGGCCAAAATTACAAAGTTTATGATTTCAGCTAAAAAAGTTAAAGTAAGTAATAACCTTGTATTCCTTCATATTAAAGCAAATCTTATTATATCTAGCTTGAAACCTGCTTTCTACGTGCTTTTGGAGCAAATTGACACGTTTGCAAAAACAGACTTACCTCAGTGATACAAGGCCAAAATTACAAAATTTATGATTTCAGCTAAAAAAGTTAAAGTTAGTAATAACCTTGTATTCCTTCACATTAAAGCAAATCTTATTATATCTAGCTTGAAACCTGCTTTCTAAGTGCTTTTGGAGCAAATTGACACATGTTTGCAAAAACAGACTTACCTCAGAGACAAGGCCAAAAATAAAGAGTATGTGATTTCAGCTAGAAAAACGAAAGTTAGTTAAAACCTTATTTTCCTTCAATTTAAAGCAAATCTGATTATATCGAGGGTTGAAACCTGCTTCTAGGGTATTTTGGAGCAAAATGACACATGTTTGTAAAAATAGACTTATCTCAGCGAGACAAGGCCAAAATTACAAAGTATGTGTTTTCAGCTGAAATACAGATGAAAGTTAGTGAAAACATTGTTTGCCTTCAACTTAAGCCAAATCTGACTATATTTCGGCTTGAAACCCGCTTCTAAGTTCTTTTAGAGCAAATTGACACATGTTTGCAATAATAGACATACCTCAGAGAGACAAGACCAAAATTACAAAGTTTATGATTTAGGCTAAAAAAATGAAAGTTAGTGAAAACATTGTTTCCCTTCAATTTAAAACAAATCTTATTATATGTAGCTTGAAACCTGCTCCTAAGTGTTTTCGGAATAAAATGACACATGTTTGCAAAAACAGACTTACCTCAGAGAGACAAGGCCAAAATAAAGAGTATGTGATTTCAGCTAAGAAAACAAAACTTAGTTAAAACCTTATTTTCCTTCAATTTAAAGCAAATCTTATTATATCTAGCTTGAAACCCGCTTCTAAGTGCTTTTGGAGCAAAATGACACATGTTTGTAAAAACAGACTTACCTCAGAGAGACAAGGCCAAAATAACAAAGTTTATGATTTCAGCTAAAAAAATTAAAGTTAGTATAAACCATGTTTGCATTCAATTTAAAGCAAATCTTATTGTATCTAGATTGAAACCTGCTTCTAAGTGCTTTTCAAGCAAATTGACAGATGTTTGCCAAAATAGACTTACCTCAGCGAGACAAGGCCAAAAATAAAGAGTATGTGATTTCAGCTACAAAAATGAAAGTTAGTATAAACCCTGTTTGCCTTCAATTTAATGCAAATCTCATTATATCTAGGGTTGAAACCTGCTTCTAAGTTATTTTGGAGCAATATGACACTTGTTTGCAAAAATAGACTTACCACAGAGAGACAAGGCCAGAATTACAAAGGTTATGATTTCAACTAAAAAAATGAAAGTTAGTGAAAAGATTGTTTGTCTTCAATTTAAAGCAAATCTTATTATATCTAGCTTGAAAACTGCTTCTAAGTGGTTTTGGAACAAAATGACACATGTTTGCAAAAACAGACTTACCTCATCGAGACAAGGCCAAAAATAAAGAGTATGTGATATCAGCTAAAAAAATTAAAGTTAGTAAAAACCCTGTTTGCCTTCAATTTAAAGCGAATCTTATTATATCTAGCTTGAAACCTGCTTCTAATTGCTTTTGGAACAAAATGACACATGTTTGCAAAAACAGACTTACCTCATCGAGACAAGGCCAAAATTACAAAGTTTATGATTTCAGCTAAAAAAATGAAAGTTAGTATAAACCCTTTTTGCCTTCAACTTAAAGCAAATCTCATTATAAATAAGATTGAAACCTGCTTCTAAGTGCTTTTGGAGCAAAATTACATGTTTGCCAAAATAGACTTACTTCAGAGAGAAAAGGCAAAAATTACAAAGTTTATGATTTCAGCTAAAAAAATGAAAGTTAGTATAAACCCTGTTTGCCTTCAATTTAAAGCAAATCTTATTATATCTAGCTTGAAACCTGCTTCTAAGTGCTTTTGGAACAAAATGACACATGTTTGCAAAAACAGACTTACCTCATCGAGACAAGGCCAAAAATAAAGAGTATGTGATATCAGCTAAACAAATTAAAGTTACTAAAAACCCTGTTTGCCTTCAATTTAAAGCAAATCTCATTATAAATAAGCTTGAAACCTGCTTCTAAGTGCTTTTGGAGCAAAATGAAATGTTTGCCAAAATAGACTTCATTCAGAGAGACAAGGCCAAAATTACAAAGTTTATGATTTCAGCTAAAAAAATGAAAGTTAGTATGAACCCTTTTTGCCTTCAATTTAAATCAAATCTCATTATAAATAAGCTTGAAACCTGCTTCTAAGTGCTTTTGGAGCAAAATGACATGTTTGCCAAAATAGACTTACCTCAGAGAGACAAGGCCAAAAATAAAGAGTATGTGATATCAGCTAAAAAAATTAAAGTTAGTTAAAACCCTGTTTGCCTTCAATTTAAAGCGAATCTTATTATATCTAGCTTGAAACCTGCTTCTAATTGCTTTTGGAACAAAATGACACATGTTTGCAAAAACAGACTTACCTCATCGAGACAAGGCCAAAATTACAAAGTTTATGATTTCAGCTAAAAAAATGAAAGTTAGTATAAACCCTTTTTGCCTTCAACTTAAAGCAAATCTCATTATAAATAAGATTGAAACCTGCTTCTAAGTGCTTTTGGAGCAAAATTACATGTTTGCCAAAATAGACTTACTTCAGAGAGAAAAGGCCAAAATTACAAAGTTTATGATTTCAGCTAAAAAAATGAAAGTTAGTATAAACCCTGTTTGCCTTCAATTTAAAGCAAATCTTATTATATCTAGCTTGAAACCTGCTTCTAAGTGCTTTTGGAACAAAATGACACATGTTTGCAAAAACAGACTTACCTCATCGAGACAAGGCCAAAAATAAAGAGTATGTGATATCAGCTAAACAAATTAAAGTTAGTAAAAACCCTGTTTGCCTTCAATTTAAAGCAAATCTCATTATAAATAAGCTTGAAACCTGCTTCTAAGTGCTTTTGGAGCAAAATGAAATGTTTGCCAAAATAGACTTCATTCAGAGAGACAAGGCCAAAATTACAAAGTTTATGATTTCAGCTAAAAAAATGAAAGTTAGTATGAACCCTTTTTGCCTTCAATTTAAATCAAATCTCATTATAAATAAGCTTGAAACCTGCTTCTAAGTGCTTTTGGAGCAAAATGACATGTTTGCCAAAATAGACTTACCTCAGAGAGACAAGGCCAAAAATAAAGAGTATGTGATATCAGCTAAAAAAATTAAAGTTAGTTAAAACCCTGTTTGCCTTCAATTTAAAGCAAATCTCATTATAAATAAGCTTGAAACCGGCTTCTAAGTGCTTTTGGAGCAAAATGACATGTTTGCCAAAATAGACTTACTTCAGAGAGAAAAGGCCAAAATTACAAAGTTTATGATTTCAGCTAAAAAAATGAAAGTTAGTATAAACCCTGTTTGCCTTCAATTTAAAGCAAATCTTATTATATCTAGCTTGAAACCTGCTTCTAAGTGAAATTGACACATGTTTGCAAAAACAGACTTACCTCAGAGAGACAAGGCCAAAATTACAAAGTTTATGATTTCAGCTAAAAAAGTTAAAGTAAGTAATAACCTTGTATTCCTTCATATTAAAGCAAATCTTATTATATCTAGCTTGAAACCTGCTTTCTACGTGCTTTTGGAGCAAATTGACACATGTTTGCAAAAACAGACTTACCTCAGTGATACAAGGCCAAAATTACAAAATTTATGATTTCAGCTAAAAAAGTTAAAGTTAGTAATAACCTTGTATTCCTTCACATTAAAGCAAATCTTATTATATCTAGCTTGAAACCTGCTTTCTAAGTGCTTTTGGAGCAAATTGACACATGTTTGCAAAAACAGACTTACCTCAGAGACAAGGCCAAAAATAAAGAGTATGTGATTTCAGCTAGAAAAACGAAAGTTAGTTAAAACCTTATTTTCCTTCAATTTAAAGCAAATCTGATTATATCGAGGGTTGAAACCTGCTTCTAGGGTATTTTGGAGCAAAATGACACATGTTTGTAAAAATAGACTTATCTCAGCGAGACAAGGCCAAAATTACAAAGTATGTGTTTTCAGCTGAAATACAGATGAAAGTTAGTGAAAACATTGTTTGCCTTCAACTTAAGCCAAATCTGACTATATTTCGGCTTGAAACCCGCTTCTAAGTTCTTTTAGAGCAAATTGACACATGTTTGCAATAATAGACATACCTCAGAGAGACAAGACCAAAATTACAAAGTTTATGATTTAGGCTAAAAAAATGAAAGTTAGTGAAAACATTGTTTCCCTTCAATTTAAAACAAATCTTATTATATGTAGCTTGAAACCTGCTCCTAAGTGCTTTCGGAGCAAAATGACACATGTTTGCAAAAACAGACTTACCTCAGAGAGACAAGGCCAAAATAAAGAGTATGTGATTTCAGCTAAGAAAACAAAACTTAGTTAAAACCTTATTTTCCTTCAATTTAAAGCAAATCTTATTATATCTAGCTTGATACCCGCTTCTAAGTGCTTTTGGAGCAAAATGACACATGTTTGTAAAAACAGACTTACCTCAGAGAGACAAGGCCAAAATAACAAAGTTTATGATTTCAGCTAAAAAAATTAAAGTTAGTATAAACCATGTTTGCATTCAATTTAAAGCAAATCTTATTGTATCTAGATTGAAACCTGCTTCTAAGTGCTTTTCAAGCAAATTGACAGATGTTTGCCAAAATAGACTTACCTCAGCGAGACAAGGCCAAAAATAAAGAGTATGTGATTTCAGCTACAAAAATGAAAGTTAGTATAAACCCTGTTTGCCTTCAATTTAATGCAAATCTCATTATATCTAGGGTTGAAACCTGCTTCTAAGTTATTTTGGAGCAATATGACACTTGTTTGCAAAAATAGACTTACCACAGAGAGACAAGGCCAGAATTACAAAGGTTATGATTTCAACTAAAAAAATGAAAGTTAGTGAAAAGATTGTTTGTCTTCAATTTAAAGCAAATCTTATTATATCTAGCTTGAAAACTGCTTCTAAGTGGTTTTGGAACAAAATGACACATGTTTGCAAAAACAGACTTACCTCATCGAGACAAGGCCAAAAATAAAGAGTATGTGATATCAGCTAAAAAAATTAAAGTTAGTAAAAACCCTGTTTGCCTTCAATTTAAAGCGAATCTTATTATATCTAGCTTGAAACCTGCTTCTAATTGCTTTTGGAACAAAATGACACATGTTTGCAAAAACAGACTTACCTCATCGAGACAAGGCCAAAATTACAAAGTTTATGATTTCAGCTAAAAAAATGAAAGTTAGTATAAACCCTTTTTGCCTTCAACTTAAAGCAAATCTCATTATAAATAAGATTGAAACCTGCTTCTAAGTGCTTTTGGAGCAAAATTACATGTTTGCCAAAATAGACTTACTTCAGAGAGAAAAGGCCAAAATTACAAAGTTTATGATTTCAGCTAAAAAAATGAAAGTTAGTATAAACCCTGTTTGCCTTCAATTTAAAGCAAATCTTATTATATCTAGCTTGAAACCTGCTTCTAAGTGCTTTTGGAACAAAATGACACATGTTTGCAAAAACAGACTTACCTCATCGAGACAAGGCCAAAAATAAAGAGTATGTGATATCAGCTAAACAAATTAAAGTTAGTAAAAACCCTGTTTGCCTTCAATTTAAAGCAAATCTCATTATAAATAAGCTTGAAACCTGCTTCTAAGTGCTTTTGGAGCAAAATGAAATGTTTGCCAAAATAGACTTCATTCAGAGAGACAAGGCCAAAATTACAAAGTTTATGATTTCAGCTAAAAAAATGAAAGTTAGTATGAACCCTTTTTGCCTTCAATTTAAATCAAATCTCATTATAAATAAGCTTGAAACCTGCTTCTAAGTGCTTTTGGAGCAAAATGACATGTTTGCCAAAATAGACTTACCTCAGAGAGACAAGGCCAAAAATAAAGAGTATGTGATATCAGCTAAAAAAATTAAAGTTAGTTAAAACCCTGTTTGCCTTCAATTTAAAGCGAATCTTATTATATCTAGCTTGAAACCTGCTTCTAATTGCTTTTGGAACAAAATGACACATGTTTGCAAAAACAGACTTACCTCATCGAGACAAGGCCAAAATTACAAAGTTTATGATTTCAGCTAAAAAAATGAAAGTTAGTATAAACCCTTTTTGCCTTCAACTTAAAGCAAATCTCATTATAAATAAGATTGAAACCTGCTTCTAAGTGCTTTTGGAGCAAAATTACATGTTTGCCAAAATAGACTTACTTCAGAGAGAAAAGGCCAAAATTACAAAGTTTATGATTTCAGCTAAAAAAATGAAAGTTAGTATAAACCCTGTTTGCCTTCAATTTAAAGCAAATCTTATTATATCTAGCTTGAAACCTGCTTCTAAGTGCTTTTGGAACAAAATGACACATGTTTGCAAAAACAGACTTACCTCATCGAGACAAGGCCAAAAATAAAGAGTATGTGATATCAGCTAAACAAATTAAAGTTAGTAAAAACCCTGTTTGCCTTCAATTTAAAGCAAATCTCATTATAAATAAGCTTGAAACCTGCTTCTAAGTGCTTTTGGAGCAAAATGAAATGTTTGCCAAAATAGACTTCATTCAGAGAGACAAGGCCAAAATTACAAAGTTTATGATTTCAGCTAAAAAAATGAAAGTTAGTATGAACCCTTTTTGCCTTCAATTTAAATCAAATCTCATTATAAATAAGCTTGAAACCTGCTTCTAAGTGCTTTTGGAGCAAAATGACATGTTTGCCAAAATAGACTTACCTCAGAGAGACAAGGCCAAAAATAAAGAGTATGTGATATCAGCTAAAAAAATTAAAGTTAGTTAAAACCCTGTTTGCCTTCAATTTAAAGCAAATCTCATTATAAATAAGCTTGAAACCGGCTTCTAAGTGCTTTTGGAGCAAAATGACATGTTTGCCAAAATAGACTTACTTCAGAGAGAAAAGGCCAAAATTACAAAGTTTATGATTTCAGCTAAAAAAATGAAAGTTAGTATAAACCCTGTTTGCCTTCAATTTAAAGCAAATCTTGTTATATCTAGCTTGAAACCTGCTTCTAAGTGAAATCGACACATGTTTGCAAAAACAGACTTACCTCAGAGAGACAAGGCCAAAATTACAAAGTTTATGATTTCAGCTAAAAAAGTTAAAGTAAGTAATAACCTTGTATTCCTTCATATTAAAGCAAATCTTATTATATCTAGCTTGAAACCTGCTTTCTACGTGCTTTTGGAGCAAATTGACACATGTTTGCAAAAACAGACTTACCTCAGTGATACAAGGCCAAAATTACAAAATTTATGATTTCAGCTAAAAAAGTTAAAGTTAGTAATAACCTTGTATTCCTTCACATTAAAGCAAATCTTATTATATCTAGCTTGAAACCTGCTTTCTAAGTGCTTTTGGAGCAAATTGACACATGTTTGCAAAAACAGACTTACCTCAGAGACAAGGCCAAAAATAAAGAGTATGTGATTTCAGCTAGAAAAACGAAAGTTAGTTAAAACCTTATTTTCCTTCAATTTAAAGCAAATCTGATTATATCGAGGGTTGAAACCTGCTTCTAGGGTATTTCGGAGCAAAATGACACATGTTTGTAAAAATAGACTTATCTCAGCGAGACAAGGCCAAAATTACAAAGTATGTGTTTTCAGCTGAAATACAGATGAAAGTTAGTGAAAACATTGTTTGCCTTCAACTTAAGCCAAATCTGACTATATTTCGGCTTGAAACCCGCTTCTAAGTTCTTTTAGAGCAAATTGACACATGTTTGCAATAATAGACATACCTCAGAGAGACAAGACCAAAATTACAAAGTTTATGATTTAGGCTAAAAAAATGAAAGTTAGTGAAAACATTGTTTCCCTTCAATTTAAAACAAATCTTATTATATGTAGCTTGAAACCTGCTCCTAAGTGCTTTCGGAGCAAAATGACACATGTTTGCAAAAACAGACTTACCTCAGAGAGACAAGGCCAAAATAAAGAGTATGTGATTTCAGCTAAGAAAACAAAACTTAGTTAAAACCTTATTTTCCTTCAATTTAAAGCAAATCTTATTATATCTAGCTTGAAACCCGCTTCTAAGTGCTTTTGGAGCAAAATGACACATGTTTGTAAAAACAGACTTACCTCAGAGAGACAAGGCCAAAATAACAAAGTTTATGATTTCAGCTAAAAAAATTAAAGTTAGTATAAACCATGTTTGCATTCAATTTAAAGCAAATCTTATTGTATCTAGATTGAAACCTGCTTCTAAGTGCTTTTCGAGCAAATTGACAGATGTTTGCCAAAATAGACTTACCTCAGCGAGACAAGGCCAAAAATAAAGAGTATGTGATTTCAGCTACAAAAATGAAAGTTAGTATAAACCCTGTTTGCCTTCAATTTAATGCAAATCTCATTATATCTAGGGTTGAAACCTGCTTCTAAGTTATTTTGGAGCAATATGACACTTGTTTGCAAAAATAGACTTACCACAGAGAGACAAGGCCAGAATTACAAAGGTTATGATTTCAACTAAAAAAATGAAAGTTAGTGAAAAGATTGTTTGTCTTCAATTTAAAGCAAATCTTATTATATCTAGCTTGAAAACTGCTTCTAAGTGGTTTTGGAACAAAATGACACATGTTTGCAAAAACAGACTTACCTCATCGAGACAAGGCCAAAAATAAAGAGTATGTGATATCAGCTAAAAAAATTAAAGTTAGTAAAAACCCTGTTTGCCTTCAATTTAAAGCGAATCTTATTATATCTAGCTTGAAACCTGCTTCTAATTGCTTTTGGAACAAAATGACACATGTTTGCAAAAACAGACTTACCTCATCGAGACAAGGCCAAAATTACAAAGTTTATGATTTCAGCTAAAAAAATGAAAGTTAGTATAAACCCTTTTTGCCTTCAACTTAAAGCAAATCTCATTATAAATAAGCTTGAAACCTGCTTCTAAGTGCTTTTGGAGCAAAATGACATGTTTGCCAAAATAGACTTACCTCAGAGAGACAAGGCCAAAAATAAAGAGTATGTGATATCAGCTAAAAAAATTAAAGTTAGTTAAAACCCTGTTTGCCTTCAATTTAAAGCGAATCTTATTATATCTAGCTTGAAACCTGCTTCTAATTGCTTTTGGAACAAAATGACACATGTTTGCAAAAACAGACTTACCTCATCGAGACAAGGCCAAAATTACAAAGTTTATGATTTCAGCTAAAAAAATGAAAGTTAGTATAAACCCTGTTTGCCTTCAATTTAAAGCAAATCTTATTATATCTAGCTTGAAACCTGCTTCTAAGTGCTTTTGGAACAAAATGACACATGTTTGCAAAAACAGACTTACCTCATCGAGACAAGGCCAAAAATAAAGAGTATGTGATATCAGCTAAACAAATTAAAGTTAGTAAAAACCCTGTTTGCCTTCAATTTAAAGCAAATCTCATTATAAATAAGCTTGAAACCTGCTTCTAAGTGCTTTTGGAGCAAAATGAAATGTTTGCCAAAATAGACTTCATTCAGAGAGACAAGGCCAAAATTACAAAGTTTATGATTTCAGCTAAAAAAATGAAAGTTAGTATGAACCCTTTTTGCCTTCAATTTAAATCAAATCTCATTATAAATAAGCTTGAAACCTGCTTCTAAGTGCTTTTGGAGCAAAATGACATGTTTGCCAAAATAGACTTACCTCAGAGAGACAAGGCCAAAAATAAAGAGTATGTGATATCAGCTAAAAAAATTAAAGTTAGTTAAAACCCTGTTTGCCTTCAATTTAAAGCAAATCTCATTATAAATAAGCTTGAAACCTGCTTCTAAGTGCTTTTGGAGCAAAATGACATGTTTGCCAAAATAGACTTACTTCAGAGAGAAAAGGCCAAAATTACAAAGTTTATGATTTCAGCTAAAAAAATGAAAGTTAGTATGAACCCTGTTTGCCTTCAATTTTAAGCAAATCTTATTGTATCTAGCTTGAAACCTGCTTCTAAGTGCTTTTGGAGCAAATTGACACATGTTTGCAAAAACAGACTTACCTCAGAGAGACAAGGCCAAAATTACAAAGTTTATGATTTCAGCTAAAAAAGTTAAAGTAAGTAATAACCTTGTATTCCTTCATATTAAAGCAAATCTTATTATATCTAGCTTGAAACCTGCTTTCTACGTGCTTTTGGAGCAAATTGACACATGTTTGCAAAAACAGACTTACCTCAGTGATACAAGGCCAAAATTACAAAATTTATGATTTCAGCTAAAAAAGTTAAAGTTAGTAATAACCTTGTATTCCTTCACATTAAAGCAAATCTTATTATATCTAGCTTGAAACCTGCTTTCTAAGTGCTTTTGGAGCAAATTGACACATGTTTGCAAAAACAGACTTACCTCAGAGACAAGGCCAAAAATAAAGAGTATGTGATTTCAGCTAGAAAAACGAAAGTTAGTTAAAACCTTATTTTCCTTCAATTTAAAGCAAATCTGATTATATCGAGGGTTGAAACCTGCTTCTAGGGTATTTCGGAGCAAAATGACACATGTTTGTAAAAATAGACTTATCTCAGCGAGACAAGGCCAAAATTACAAAGTATGTGTTTTCAGCTGAAATACAGATGAAAGTTAGTGAAAACATTGTTTGCCTTCAACTTAAGCCAAATCTGAGTATATTTCGGCTTGAAACCCGCTTCTAAGTTCTTTTAGAGCAAATTGACACATGTTTGCAATAATAGACATACCTCAGAGAGACAAGACCAAAATTACAAAGTTTATGATTTAGGCTAAAAAAATGAAAGTTAGTGAAAACATTGTTTCCCTTCAATTTAAAACAAATCTTATTATATGTAGCTTGAAACCTGCTCCTAAGTGCTTTCGGAGCAAAATGACACATGTTTGCAAAAACAGACTTACCTCAGAGAGACAAGCCAAAATAAAGAGTATGTGATTTCAGCTAAGAAAACAAAACTTAGTTAAAACCTTATTTTCCTTCAATTTAAAGCAAATCTTATTATATCTAGCTTGAAACCCGCTTCTAAGTGCTTTTGGAGCAAAATGACACATCTTTGTAAAAACAGACTTACCTCAGAGAACAAGGCCAAAATAACAAAGTTTATGATTTCAGCTAAAAAAATTAAAGTTAGTATAAACCATGTTTGCATTCAATTTAAAGCAAATCTTATTGTATCTAGATTGAAACCTGCTTCTAAGTGCTTTTCGAGCAAATTGACAGATGTTTGCCAAAATAGACTTACCTCAGCGAGACAAGGCCAAAAATAAAGAGTATGTGATTTCAGCTACAAAAATGAAAGTTAGTATAAACCCTGTTTGCCTTCAATTTAATGCAAATCTCATTATATCTAGGGTTGAAACCTGCTTCTAAGTTATTTTGGAGCAATATGACACTTGTTTGCAAAAATAGACTTACCACAGAGAGACAAGGCCAGAATTACAAAGGTTATGATTTCAACTAAAAAAATGAAAGTTAGTGAAAAGATTGTTTGTCTTCAATTTAAAGCAAATCTTATTATATCTAGCTTGAAAACTGCTTCTAAGTGGTTTTGGAACAAAATGACACATGTTTGCAAAAACAGACTTACCTCATCGAGACAAGGCCAAAAATAAAGAGTATGTGATATCAGCTAAAAAAATTAAAGTTAGTAAAAACCCTGTTTGCCTTCAATTTAAAGCGAATCTTATTATATCTAGCTTGAAACCTGCTTCTAATTGCTTTTGGAACAAAATGACACATGTTTGCAAAAACAGACTTACCTCATCGAGACAAGGCCAAAATTACAAAGTTTATGATTTCAGCTAAAAAAATGAAAGTTAGTATAAACCCTTTTTGCCTTCAACTTAAAGCAAATCTCATTATAAATAAGATTGAAACCTGCTTCTAAGTGCTTTTGGAGCAAAATTACATGTTTGCCAAAATAGACTTACTTCAGAGAGAAAAGGCCAAAATTACAAAGTTTATGATTTCAGCTAAAAAAATGAAAGTTAGTATAAACCCTGTTTGCCTTCAATTTAAAGCAAATCTCATTATAAATAAGATTGAAACCTGCTTCTAAGTGCTTTTGGAGCAAAATTACATGTTTGCCAAAATAGACTTACTTCAGAGAGAAAAGGCCAAAATTACAAAGTTTATGATTTCAGCTAAAAAAATGAAAGTTAGTATAAACCCTGTTTGCCTTCAATTTAAAGCAAATCTTATTATATCTAGCTTGAAACCTGCTTCTAAGTGCTTTTGGAACAAAATGACACATGTTTGCAAAAACAGACTTACCTCATCGAGACAAGGCCAAAAATAAAGAGTATGTGATATCAGCTAAACAAATTAAAGTTAGTAAAAACCCTGTTTGCCTTCAATTTAAAGCAAATCTCATTATAAATAAGCTTAAAACCTGCTTCTAAGTGCTTTTGGAGCAAAATGAAATGTTTGCCAAAATAGACTTCATTCAGAGAGACAAGGCCAAAATTACAAAGTTTATGATTTCAGCTAAAAAAATGAAAGTTAGTATGAACCCTTTTTGCCTTCAATTTAAATCAAATCTCATTATAAATAAGCTTGAAACCTGCTTCTAAGTGCTTTTGGAGCAAAATGACACTTGTTTGCCAAAATAGACTTACCTCAGAGAGACAAGGCCAAAAATAAAGAGTATGTGATATCAGCTAAAAAAATTAAAGTTAGTTAAAACCCTGTTTGCCTTCAATTTAAAGCAAATCTCATTATAAATAAGCTTGAAACCGGCTTCTAAGTGCTTTTGGAGCAAAATGACATGTTTGCCAAAATAGACTTACTTCAGAGAGAAAAGGCCAAAATTACAAAGTTTATGATTTCAGCTAAAAAAATGAAAGTTAGTATAAACCCTGTTTGCCTTCAATTTAAAGCAAATCTTATTATATCTAGCTTGAAACCTGCTTCTAAGTGCTTTTGGAACAAAATGACACATGTTTGCAAAAACAGACTTACCTCATCGAGACAAGGCCAAAAATAAAGAGTATGTGATATCAGCTAAACAAATTAAAGTTACTAAAAACCCTGTTTGCCTTCAATTTAAAGCAAATCTCATTATAAATAAGCTTGAAACCTGCTTCTAAGTGCTTTTGGAGCAAAATGAAATGTTTGCCAAAATAGACTTACCTCAGAGAGACAAGGCCAAAAATAAAGAGTATGTGATATCAGCTAAAAAAATTAAAGTTAGTTAAAACCCTGTTTGCCTTCAATTTAAAGCAAATCTCATTATAAATAAGCTTGAAACCTGCTTCTAAGTGCTTTTGGAACAAAATGACACATGTTTGCAAAAACAGACTTACCTCATCGAGACAAGGCCAAAATTACAAAGTTTATGATTTCAGCTAAAAAAATGAAAGTTAGTATAAACCCTTTTTGCCTTCAACTTAAAGCAAATCTCATTATAAATAAGATTGAAACCTGCTTCTAAGTGCTTTTGGAGCAAAATTACATGTTTGCCAAAATAGACTTACTTCAGAGAGAAAAGGCCAAAATTACAAAGTTTATGATTTCAGCTAAAAAAATGAAAGTTAGTATAAACCCTGTTTGCCTTCAATTTAAAGCAAATCTTATTATATCTAGCTTGAAACCTGCTTCTAAGTGCTTTTGGAACAAAATGACACATGTTTGCAAAAACAGACTTACCTCATCGAGACAAGGCCAAAAATAAAGAGTATGTGATATCAGCTAAACAAATTAAAGTTAGTAAAAACCCTGTTTGCCTTCAATTTAAAGCAAATCTCATTATAAATAAGCTTGAAACCTGCTTCTAAGTGCTTTTGGAGCAAAATGAAATGTTTGCCAAAATAGACTTCATTCAGAGAGACAAGGCCAAAATTACAAAGTTTATGATTTCAGCTAAAAAAATGAAAGTTAGTATGAACCCTTTTTGCCTTCAATTTAAATCAAATCTCATTATAAATAAGCTTGAAACCTGCTTCTAAGTGCTTTTGGAGCAAAATGAAATGTTTGCCAAAATAGACTTACCTCAGAGAGACAAGGCCAAAAATAAAGAGTATGTGATATCAGCTAAAAAAATTAAAGTTAGTTAAAACCCTGTTTGCCTTCAATTTAAAGCAAATCTCATTATAAATAAGCTTGAAACCTGCTTCTAAGTGCTTTTGGAACAAAATGACACATGTTTGCAAAAACAGACTTACCTCATCGAGACAAGGCCAAAATTACAAAGTTTATGATTTCAGCTAAAAAAATGAAAGTTAGTATAAACCCTTTTTGCCTTCAACTTAAAGCAAATCTCATTATAAATAAGATTGAAACCTGCTTCTAAGTGCTTTTGGAGCAAAATTACATGTTTGCCAAAATAGACTTACTTCAGAGAGAAAAGGCCAAAATTACAAAGTTTATGATTTCAGCTAAAAAAATGAAAGTTAGTATAAACCCTGTTTGCCTTCAATTTAAAGCAAATCTTATTATATCTAGCTTGAAACCTGCTTCTAAGTGCTTTTGGAACAAAATGACACATGTTTGCAAAAACAGACTTACCTCATCGAGACAAGGCCAAAAATAAAGAGTATGTGATATCAGCTAAACAAATTAAAGTTAGTAAAAACCCTGTTTGCCTTCAATTTAAAGCAAATCTCATTATAAATAAGCTTGAAACCTGCTTCTAAGTGCTTTTGGAGCAAAATGACACTTGTTTGCCAAAATAGACTTACCTCAGAGAGACAAGGCCAAAAATAAAGAGTATGTGATATCAGCTAAAAAATTAAAGTTAGTTAAAACCCTGTTTGCCTTCAATTTAAAGCAAATCTCATTATAAATAAGCTTGAAACCGGCTTCTAAGTGCTTTTGGAGCAAAATGACATGTTTGCCAAAATAGACTTACTTCAGAGAGAAAAGGCCAAAATTACAAAGTTTATGATTTCAGCTAAAAAAATGAAAGTTAGTATAAACCCTGTTTGCCTTCAATTTAAAGCAAATCTTATTATATCTAGCTTGAAACCTGCTTCTAAGTGCTTTTGGAACAAAATGACACATGTTTGCAAAAACAGACTTACCTCATCGAGACAAGGCCAAAAATAAAGAGTATGTGATATCAGCTAAACAAATTAAAGTTACTAAAAACCCTGTTTGCCTTCAATTTAAAGCAAATCTCATTATAAATAAGCTTGAAACCTGCTTCTAAGTGCTTTTGGAGCAAAATGAAATGTTTGCCAAAATAGACTTACCTCAGAGAGACAAGGCCAAAAATAAAGAGTATGTGATATCAGCTAAAAAAATTAAAGTTAGTTAAAACCCTGTTTGCCTTCAATTTAAAGCAAATCTCATTATAAATAAGCTTGAAACCTGCTTCTAAGTGCTTTTGGAACAAAATGACACATGTTTGCAAAAACAGACTTACCTCATCGAGACAAGGCCAAAATTACAAAGTTTATGATTTCAGCTAAAAAAATGAAAGTTAGTATAAACCCTTTTTGCCTTCAACTTAAAGCAAATCTCATTATAAATAAGATTGAAACCTGCTTCTAAGTGCTTTTGGAGCAAAATTACATGTTTGCCAAAATAGACTTACTTCAGAGAGAAAAGGCCAAAATTACAAAGTTTATGATTTCAGCTAAAAAAATGAAAGTTAGTATAAACCCTGTTTGCCTTCAATTTAAAGCAAATCTTATTATATCTAGCTTGAAACCTGCTTCTAAGTGCTTTTGGAACAAAATGACACATGTTTGCAAAAACAGACTTACCTCATCGAGACAAGGCCAAAAATAAAGAGTATGTGATATCAGCTAAACAAATTAAAGTTAGTAAAAACCCTGTTTGCCTTCAATTTAAAGCAAATCTCATTATAAATAAGCTTGAAACCTGCTTCTAAGTGCTTTTGGAGCAAAATGAAATGTTTGCCAAAATAGACTTCATTCAGAGAGACAAGGCCAAAATTACAAAGTTTATGATTTCAGCTAAAAAAATGAAAGTTAGTATGAACCCTTTTTGCCTTCAATTTAAATCAAATCTCATTATAAATAAGCTTGAAACCTGCTTCTAAGTGCTTTTGGAGCAAAATGAAATGTTTGCCAAAATAGACTTACCTCAGAGAGACAAGGCCAAAAATAAAGAGTATGTGATATCAGCTAAAAAAATTAAAGTTAGTTAAAACCCTGTTTGCCTTCAATTTAAAGCAAATCTCATTATAAATAAGCTTGAAACCTGCTTCTAAGTGCTTTTGGAACAAAATGACACATGTTTGCAAAAACAGACTTACCTCATCGAGACAAGGCCAAAATTACAAAGTTTATGATTTCAGCTAAAAAAATGAAAGTTAGTATAAACCCTTTTTGCCTTCAACTTAAAGCAAATCTCATTATAAATAAGATTGAAACCTGCTTCTAAGTGCTTTTGGAGCAAAATTACATGTTTGCCAAAATAGACTTACTTCAGAGAGAAAAGGCCAAAATTACAAAGTTTATGATTTCAGCTAAAAAAATGAAAGTTAGTATAAACCCTGTTTGCCTTCAATTTAAAGCAAATCTTATTATATCTAGCTTGAAACCTGCTTCTAAGTGCTTTTGGAACAAAATGACACATGTTTGCAAAAACAGACTTACCTCATCGAGACAAGGCCAAAAATAAAGAGTATGTGATATCAGCTAAACAAATTAAAGTTAGTAAAAACCCTGTTTGCCTTCAATTTAAAGCAAATCTCATTATAAATAAGCTTGAAACCTGCTTCTAAGTGCTTTTGGAGCAAAATGAAATGTTTGCCAAAATAGACTTCATTCAGAGAGACAAGGCCAAAATTACAAAGTTTATGATTTCAGCTAAAAAAATGAAAGTTAGTATGAACCCTTTTTGCCTTCAATTTAAATCAAATCTCATTATAAATAAGCTTGAAACCTGCTTCTAAGTGCTTTTGGAGCAAAATGACATGTTTGCCAAAATAGACTTACCTCAGAGAGACAAGGCCAAAAATAAAGAGTATGTGATATCAGCTAAAAAAATTAAAGTTAGTTAAAACCCTGTTTGCCTTCAATTTAAAGCAAATCTCATTATAAATAAGCTTGAAACCTGCTTCTAAGTGCTTTTGGAGCAAAATGACATGTTTGCCAAAATAGACTTACTTCAGAGAGAAAAGGCCAAAATTACAAAGTTTATGATTTCAGCTAAAAAAATGAAAGTTAGTATGAACCCTGTTTGCCTTCAATTTTAAGCAAATCTTATTGTATCTAGCTTGAAACCTGCTTCTAAGTGCTTTTGGAGCAAATTGACACATGTTTGCAAAAACAGACTTACCTCAGAGAGACAAGGCCAAAATTACAAAGTTTATGATTTCAGCTAAAAAAGTTAAAGTAAGTAATAACCTTGTATTCCTTCATATTAAAGCAAATCTTATTATATCTAGCTTGAAACCTGCTTTCTACGTGCTTTTGGAGCAAATTGACACATGTTTGCAAAAACAGACTTACCTCAGTGATACAAGGCCAAAATTACAAAATTTATGATTTCAGCTAAAAAAGTTAAAGTTAGTAATAACCTTGTATTCCTTCACATTAAAGCAAATCTTATTATATCTAGCTTGAAACCTGCTTTCTAAGTGCTTTTGGAGCAAATTGACACATGTTTGCAAAAACAGACTTACCTCAGAGACAAGGCCAAAAATAAAGAGTATGTGATTTCAGCTAGAAAAACGAAAGTTAGTTAAAACCTTATTTTCCTTCAATTTAAAGCAAATCTGATTATATCGAGGGTTGAAACCTGCTTCTAGGGTATTTTGGAGCAAAATGACACATGTTTGTAAAAATAGACTTATCTCAGCGAGACAAGGCCAAAATTACAAAGTATGTGTTTTCAGCTGAAATACAGATGAAAGTTAGTGAAAACATTGTTTGCCTTCAACTTAAGCCAAATCTGACTATATTTCGGCTTGAAACCCGCTTCTAAGTTCTTTTAGAGCAAATTGACACATGTTTGCAATAATAGACATACCTCAGAGAGACAAGACCAAAATTACAAAGTTTATGATTTAGGCTAAAAAAATGAAAGTTAGTGAAAACATTGTTTCCCTTCAATTTAAAACAAATCTTATTATATGTAGCTTGAAACCTGCTCCTAAGTGCTTTCGGAGCAAAATGACACATGTTTGCAAAAACAGACTTACCTCAGAGAGACAAGGCCAAAATAAAGAGTATGTGATTTCAGCTAAGAAAACAAAACTTAGTTAAAACCTTATTTTCCTTCAATTTAAAGCAAATCTTATTATATCTAGCTTGAAACCCGCTTCTAAGTGCTTTTGGAGCAAAATGACACATGTTTGTAAAAACAGACTTACCTCAGAGAGACAAGGCCAAAATAACAAAGTTTATGATTTCAGCTAAAAAAATTAAAGTTAGTATAAACCATGTTTGCATTCAATTTAAAGCAAATCTTATTGTATCTAGATTGAAACCTGCTTCTAAGTGCTTTTCGAGCAAATTGACAGATGTTTGCCAAAATAGACTTACCTCAGCGAGACAAGGCCAAAAATAAAGAGTATGTGATTTCAGCTACAAAAATGAAAGTTAGTATAAACCCTGTTTGCCTTCAATTTAATGCAAATCTCATTATATCTAGGGTTGAACCCTGCTTCTAAGTTATTTTGGAGCAATATGACACTTGTTTGCAAAAATAGACTTACCACAGAGAGACAAGGCCAGAATTACAAAGGTTATGATTTCAACTAAAAAAATGAAAGTTAGTGAAAAGATTGTTTGTCTTCAATTTAAAGCAAATCTTATTATATCTAGCTTGAAAACTGCTTCTAAGTGGTTTTGGAACAAAATGACACATGTTTGCAAAAACAGACTTACCTCATCGAGACAAGGCCAAAAATAAAGAGTATGTGATATCAGCTAAAAAAATTAAAGTTAGTAAAAACCCTGTTTGCCTTCAATTTAAAGCGAATCTTATTATATCTAGCTTGAAACCTGCTTCTAATTGCTTTTGGAACAAAATGACACATGTTTGCAAAAACAGACTTACCTCATCGAGACAAGGCCAAAATTACAAAGTTTATGATTTCAGCTAAAAAAATGAAAGTTAGTATAAACCCTTTTTGCCTTCAACTTAAAGCAAATCTCATTATAAATAAGCTTGAAACCTGCTTCTAAGTGCTTTTGGAGCAAAATGACATGTTTGCCAAAATAGACTTACCTCAGAGAGACAAGGCCAAAAATAAAGAGTATGTGATATCAGCTAAAAAAATTAAAGTTAGTTAAAACCCTGTTTGCCTTCAATTTAAAGCGAATCTTATTATATCTAGCTTGAAACCTGCTTCTAATTGCTTTTGGAACAAAATGACACATGTTTGCAAAAACAGACTTACCTCATCGAGACAAGGCCAAAATTACAAAGTTTATGATTTCAGCTAAAAAAATGAAAGTTAGTATAAACCCTTTTTGCCTTCAACTTAAAGCAAATCTCATTATAAATAAGATTGAAACCTGCTTCTAATTTCTTTTGGAGCAAAATTACATGTTTGCCAAAATAGACTTACTTCAGAGAGAAAAGGCCAAAATTACAAAGTTTATGATTTCAGCTAAAAAAATGAAAGTTAGTATAAACCCTGTTTGCCTTCAATTTAAAGCAAATCTTATTATATCTAGCTTGAAACCTGCTTCTAAGTGCTTTTGGAACAAAATGACACATGTTTGCAAAAACAGACTTACCTCATCGAGACAAGGCCAAAAATAAAGAGTATGTGATATCAGCTAAACAAATTAAAGTTAGTAAAAACCCTGTTTGCCTTCAATTTAAAGCAAATCTCATTATAAATAAGCTTGAAACCTGCTTCTAAGTGCTTTTGGAGCAAAATGAAATGTTTGCCAAAATAGACTTCATTCAGAGAGACAAGGCCAAAATTACAAAGTTTATGATTTCAGCTAAAAAAATGAAAGTTAGTATGAACCCTTTTTGCCTTCAATTTAAATCAAATCTCATTATAAATAAGCTTGAAACCTGCTTCTAAGTGCTTTTGGAGCAAAATGACATGTTTGCCAAAATAGACTTACCTCAGAGAGACAAGGCCAAAAATAAAGAGTATGTGATATCAGCTAAAAAAATTAAAGTTAGTTAAAACCCTGTTTGCCTTCAATTTAAAGCAAATCTCATTATAAATAAGCTTGAAACCTGCTTCTAAGTGCTTTTGGAGCAAAATGACATGTTTGCCAAAATAGACTTACTTCAGAGAGAAAAGGCCAAAATTACAAAGTTTATGATTTCAGCTAAAAAAATGAAAGTTAGTATAAACCCTGTTTGCCTTCAATTTAAAGCAAATCTTATTATATCTAGCTTGAAACCTGCTTCTAAGTGCTTTTGGAACAAAATGACACATGTTTGCAAAAACAGACTTACCTCATCGAGACAAGGCCAAAAATAAAGAGTATGTGATATCAGCTAAACAAATTAAAGTTACTAAAAACCCTGTTTGCCTTCAATTTAAAGCAAATCTCATTATAAATAAGCTTGAAACCTGCTTCTAAGTGCCTTTGGAGCAAAATGAAATGTTTGCCAAAATAGACTTACCTCAGAGAGACAAGGCCAAAAATAAAGAGTATGTGATATCAGCTAAAAAAATTAAAGTTAGTTAAAACCCTGTTTGCCTTCAATTTAAAGCAAATCTCATTATAAATAAGCTTGAAACCTGCTTCTAAGTGCTTTTGGAACAAAATGACACATGTTTGCAAAAACAGACTTACCTCATCGAGACAAGGCCAAAATTACAAAGTTTATGATTTCAGCTAAAAAAATGAAAGTTAGTATAAACCCTTTTTGCCTTCAACTTAAAGCAAATCTCATTATAAATAAGATTGAAACCTGCTTCTAAGTGCTTTTGGAGCAAAATTACATGTTTGCCAAAATAGACTTACTTCAGAGAGAAAAGGCCAAAATTACAAAGTTTATGATTTCAGCTAAAAAAATGAAAGTTAGTATAAACCCTGTTTGCCTTCAATTTAAAGCAAATCTTATTATATCTAGCTTGAAACCTGCTTCTAAGTGCTTTTGGAACAAAATGACACATGTTTGCAAAAACAGACTTACCTCATCGAGACAAGGCCAAAAATAAAGAGTATGTGATATCAGCTAAACAAATTAAAGTTAGTTAAAACCCTGTTTGCCTTCAATTTAAAGCAAATCTCATTATAAATAAGCTTGAAACCTGCTTCTAAGTGCTTTTGGAGCAAAATGAAATGTTTGCCAAAATAGACTTCATTCAGAGAGACAAGGCCAAAATTACAAAGTTTATGATTTCAGCTAAAAAAATGAAAGTTAGTATGAACCCTTTTTGCCTTCAATTTAAATCAAATCTCATTATAAATAAGCTTGAAACCTGCTTCTAAGTGCTTTTGGAGCAAAATGACATGTTTGCCAAAATAGACTTACCTCAGAGAGACAAGGCCAAAAATAAAGAGTATGTGATATCAGCTAAAAAAATTAAAGTTAGTTAAAACCCTGTTTGCCTTCAATTTAAAGCAAATCTCATTATAAATAAGCTTGAAACCTGCTTCTAAGTGCTTTTGGAGCAAAATGACATGTTTGCCAAAATAGACTTACTTCAGAGAGAAAAGGCCAAAATTACAAAGTTTATGATTTCAGCTAAAAAAATGAAAGTTAGTATAAACCCTGTTTGCCTTCAATTTTAAGCAAATCTTATTGTATCTAGCTTGAAACCTGCTTCTAAGTGCTTTTGGAGCAAATTGACACATGTTTGCAAAAACAGACTTACCTCAGAGAGACAAGGCCAAAATTACAAAGTTTATGATTTCAGCTAAAAAAGTTAAAGTAAGTAATAACCTTGTATTCCTTCATATTAAAGCAAATCTTATTATATCTAGCTTGAAACCTGCTTTCTACGTGCTTTTGGAGCAAATTGACACATGTTTGCAAAAACAGACTTACCTCAGTGATACAAGGCCAAAATTACAAAATTTATGATTTCAGCTAAAAAAGTTAAAGTTAGTAATAACCTTGTATTCCTTCACATTAAAGCAAATCTTATTATATCTAGCTTGAAACCTGCTTTCTAAGTGCTTTTGGAGCAAATTGACACATGTTTGCAAAAACAGACTTACCTCAGAGACAAGGCCAAAAATAAAGAGTATGTGATTTCAGCTAGAAAAACGAAAGTTAGTTAAAACCTTATTTTCCTTCAATTTAAAGCAAATCTGATTATATCGAGGGTTGAAACCTGCTTCTAGGGTATTTTGGAGCAAAATGACACATGTTTGTAAAAATAGACTTATCTCAGCGAGACAAGGCCAAAATTACAAAGTATGTGTTTTCAGCTGAAATACAGATGAAAGTTAGTGAAAACATTGTTTGCCTTCAACTTAAGCCAAATCTGACTATATTTCGGCTTGAAACCCGCTTCTAAGTTCTTTTAGAGCAAATTGACACATGTTTGCAATAATAGACATACCTCAGAGAGACAAGACCAAAATTACAAAGTTTATGATTTAGGCTAAAAAAATGAAAGTTAGTGAAAACATTGTTTCCCTTCAATTTAAAACAAATCTTATTATATGTAGCTTGAAACCTGCTCCTAAGTGCTTTCGGAGCAAAATGACACATGTTTGCAAAAACAGACTTACCTCAGAGAGACAAGGCCAAAATAAAGAGTATGTGATTTCAGCTAAGAAAACAAAACTTAGTTAAAACCTTATTTTCCTTCAATTTAAAGCAAATCTTATTATATCTAGCTTGAAACCCGCTTCTAAGTGCTTTTGGAGCAAAATGACACATGTTTGTAAAAACAGACTTACCTCAGAGAGACAAGGCCAAAATAACAAAGTTTATGATTTCAGCTAAAAAAATTAAAGTTAGTATAAACCATGTTTGCATTCAATTTAAAGCAAATCTTATTGTATCTAGATTGAAACCTGCTTCTAAGTGCTTTTCGAGCAAATTGACAGATGTTTGCCAAAATAGACTTACCTCAGCGAGACAAGGCCAAAAATAAAGAGTATGTGATTTCAGCTACAAAAATGAAAGTTAGTATAAACCCTGTTTGCCTTCAATTTAATGCAAATCTCATTATATCTAGGGTTGAAACCTGCTTCTAAGTTATTTTGGAGCAATATGACACTTGTTTGCAAAAATAGACTTACCACAGAGAGACAAGGCCAGAATTACAAAGGTTATGATTTCAACTAAAAAAATGAAAGTTAGTGAAAAGATTGTTTGTCTTCAATTTAAAGCAAATCTTATTATATCTAGCTTGAAAACTGCTTCTAAGTGGTTTTGGAACAAAATGACACATGTTTGCAAAAACAGACTTACCTCATCGAGACAAGGCCAAAAATAAAGAGTATGTGATATCAGCTAAAAAAATTAAAGTTAGTAAAAACCCTGTTTGCCTTCAATTTAAAGCGAATCTTATTATATCTAGCTTGAAACCTGCTTCTAATTGCTTTTGGAACAAAATGACACATGTTTGCAAAAACAGACTTACCTCATCGAGACAAGGCCAAAATTACAAAGTTTATGATTTCAGCTAAAAAAATGAAAGTTAGTATAAACCCTTTTTGCCTTCAACTTAAAGCAAATCTCATTATAAATAAGATTGAAACCTGCTTCTAAGTGCTTTTGGAGCAAAATTACATGTTTGCCAAAATAGACTTACTTCAGAGAGAAAAGGCCAAAATTACAAAGTTTATGATTTCAGCTAAAAAAATGAAAGTTAGTATAAACCCTGTTTGCCTTCAATTTAAAGCAAATCTTATTATATCTAGCTTGAAACCTGCTTCTAAGTGCTTTTGGAACAAAATGACACATGTTTGCAAAAACAGACTTACCTCATCGAGACAAGGCCAAAAATAAAGAGTATGTGATATCAGCTAAACAAATTAAAGTTAGTAAAAACCCTGTTTGCCTTCAATTTAAAGCAAATCTCATTATAAATAAGCTTGAAACCTGCTTCTAAGTGCTTTTGGAGCAAAATGAAATGTTTGCCAAAATAGACTTCATTCAGAGAGACAAGGCCAAAATTACAAAGTTTATGATTTCAGCTAAAAAAATGAAAGTTAGTATGAACCCTTTTTGCCTTCAATTTAAATCAAATCTCATTATAAATAAGCTTGAAACCTGCTTCTAAGTGCTTTTGGAGCAAAATGACATGTTTGCCAAAATAGACTTACCTCAGAGAGACAAGGCCAAAAATAAAGAGTATGTGATATCAGCTAAAAAAATTAAAGTTAGTTAAAACCCTGTTTGCCTTCAATTTAAAGCAAATCTCATTATAAATAAGCTTGAAACCTGCTTCTAAGTGCTTTTGGAGCAAAATGACATGTTTGCCAAAATAGACTTACTTCAGAGAGAAAAGGCCAAAATTACAAAGTTTATGATTTCAGCTAAAAAAATGAAAGTTAGTATAAACCCTGTTTGCCTTCAATTTAAAGCAAATCTTATTATATCTAGCTTGAAACCTGCTTCTAAGTGCTTTTGGAACAAAATGACACATGTTTGCAAAAACAGACTTACCTCATCGAGACAAGGCCAAAAATAAAGAGTATGTGATATCAGCTAAACAAATTAAAGTTACTAAAAACCCTGTTTGCCTTCAATTTAAAGCAAATCTCATTATAAATAAGCTTGAAACCTGCTTCTAAGTGCCTTTGGAGCAAAATGAAATGTTTGCCAAAATAGACTTACCTCAGAGAGACAAGGCCAAAAATAAAGAGTATGTGATATCAGCTAAAAAAATTAAAGTTAGTTAAAACCCTGTTTGCCTTCAATTTAAAGCAAATCTCATTATAAATAAGCTTGAAACCTGCTTCTAAGTGCTTTTGGAACAAAATGACACATGTTTGCAAAAACAGACTTACCTCATCGAGACAAGGCCAAAATTACAAAGTTTATGATTTCAGCTAAAAAAATGAAAGTTAGTATAAACCCTTTTTGCCTTCAACTTAAAGCAAATCTCATTATAAATAAGATTGAAACCTGCTTCTAAGTGCTTTTGGAGCAAAATTACATGTTTGCCAAAATAGACTTACTTCAGAGAGAAAAGGCCAAAATTACAAAGTTTATGATTTCAGCTAAAAAAATGAAAGTTAGTATAAACCCTGTTTGCCTTCAATTTAAAGCAAATCTTATTATATCTAGCTTGAAACCTGCTTCTAAGTGCTTTTGGAACAAAATGACACATGTTTGCAAAAACAGACTTACCTCATCGAGACAAGGCCAAAAATAAAGAGTATGTGATATCAGCTAAACAAATTAAAGTTAGTAAAAACCCTGTTTGCCTTCAATTTAAAGCAAATCTCATTATAAATAAGCTTGAAACCTGCTTCTAAGTGCTTTTGGAGCAAAATGAAATGTTTGCCAAAATAGACTTCATTCAGAGAGACAAGGCCAAAATTACAAAGTTTATGATTTCAGCTAAAAAAATGAAAGTTAGTATGAACCCTTTTTGCCTTCAATTTAAATCAAATCTCATTATAAATAAGCTTGAAACCTGCTTCTAAGTGCTTTTGGAGCAAAATGACATGTTTGCCAAAATAGACTTACCTCAGAGAGACAAGGCCAAAAATAAAGAGTATGTGATATCAGCTAAAAAAATTAAAGTTAGTTAAAACCCTGTTTGCCTTCAATTTAAAGCAAATCTCATTATAAATAAGCTTGAAACCTGCTTCTAAGTGCTTTTGGAGCAAAATGACATGTTTGCCAAAATAGACTTACTTCAGAGAGAAAAGGCCAAAATTACAAAGTTTATGATTTCAGCTAAAAAAATGAAAGTTAGTATAAACCCTGTTTGCCTTCAATTTAAAGCAAATCTTATTATATCTAGCTTGAAACCTGCTTCTAAGTGCTTTTGGAACAAAATGACACATGTTTGCAAAAACAGACTTACCTCATCGAGACAAGGCCAAAATTACAAAGTTTATGATTTCAGCTAAAAAAGTTAAAGTAAGTAATAACCTTGTATTCCTTCATATTAAAGCAAATCTTATTATATCTAGCTTGAAACCTGCTTTCTACGTGCTTTTGGAGCAAATTGACACATGTTTGCAAAAACAGACTTACCTCAGTGATACAAGGCCAAAATTACAAAATTTATGATTTCAGCTAAAAAAGTTAAAGTTAGTAATAACCTTGTATTCCTTCACATTAAAGCAAATCTTATTATATCTAGCTTGAAACCTGCTTTCTAAGTGCTTTTGGAGCAAATTGACACATGTTTGCAAAAACAGACTTACCTCAGAGACAAGGCCAAAAATAAAGAGTATGTGATTTCAGCTAGAAAAACGAAAGTTAGTTAAAACCTTATTTTCCTTCAATTTAAAGCAAATCTGATTATATCGAGGGTTGAAACCTGCTTCTAGGGTATTTTGGAGCAAAATGACACATGTTTGTAAAAATAGACTTATCTCAGCGAGACAAGGCCAAAATTACAAAGTATGTGTTTTCAGCTGAAATACAGATGAAAGTTAGTGAAAACATTGTTTGCCTTCAACTTAAGCCAAATCTGACTATATTTCGGCTTGAAACCCGCTTCTAAGTTCTTTTAGAGCAAATTGACACATGTTTGCAATAATAGACATACCTCAGAGAGACAAGACCAAAATTACAAAGTTTATGATTTAGGCTAAAAAAATGAAAGTTAGTGAAAACATTGTTTCCCTTCAATTTAAAACAAATCTTATTATATGTAGCTTGAAACCTGCTCCTAAGTGCTTTCGGAGCAAAATGACACATGTTTGCAAAAACAGACTTACCTCAGAGAGACAAGGCCAAAATAAAGAGTATGTGATTTCAGCTAAGAAAACAAAACTTAGTTAAAACCTTATTTTCCTTCAATTTAAAGCAAATCTTATTATATCTAGCTTGAAACCCGCTTCTAAGTGCTTTTGGAGCAAAATGACACATGTTTGTAAAAACAGACTTACCTCAGAGAGACAAGGCCAAAATAACAAAGTTTATGATTTCAGCTAAAAAAATTAAAGTTAGTATAAACCATGTTTGCATTCAATTTAAAGCAAATCTTATTGTATCTAGATTGAAACCTGCTTCTAAGTGCTTTTCGAGCAAATTGACAGATGTTTGCCAAAATAGACTTACCTCAGCGAGACAAGGCCAAAAATAAAGAGTATGTGATTTCAGCTACAAAAATGAAAGTTAGTATAAACCCTGTTTGCCTTCAATTTAATGCAAATCTCATTATATCTAGGGTTGAAACCTGCTTCTAAGTTATTTTGGAGCAATATGACACTTGTTTGCAAAAATAGACTTACCACAGAGAGACAAGGCCAGAATTACAAAGGTTATGATTTCAACTAAAAAAATGAAAGTTAGTGAAAAGATTGTTTGTCTTCAATTTAAAGCAAATCTTATTATATCTAGCTTGAAAACTGCTTCTAAGTGGTTTTGGAACAAAATGACACATGTTTGCAAAAACAGACTTACCTCATCGAGACAAGGCCAAAAATAAAGAGTATGTGATATCAGCTAAAAAAATTAAAGTTAGTAAAAACCCTGTTTGCCTTCAATTTAAAGCGAATCTTATTATATCTAGCTTGAAACCTGCTTCTAATTGCTTTTGGAACAAAATGACACATGTTTGCAAAAACAGACTTACCTCATCGAGACAAGGCCAAAATTACAAAGTTTATGATTTCAGCTAAAAAAATGAAAGTTAGTATAAACCCTTTTTGCCTTCAACTTAAAGCAAATCTCATTATAAATAAGATTGAAACCTGCTTCTAAGTGCTTTTGGAGCAAAATTACATGTTTGCCAAAATAGACTTACTTCAGAGAGAAAAGGCCAAAATTACAAAGTTTATGATTTCAGCTAAAAAAATGAAAGTTAGTATAAACCCTGTTTGCCTTCAATTTAAAGCAAATCTTATTATATCTAGCTTGAAACCTGCTTCTAAGTGCTTTTGGAACAAAATGACACATGTTTGCAAAAACAGACTTACCTCATCGAGACAAGGCCAAAAATAAAGAGTATGTGATATCAGCTAAACAAATTAAAGTTAGTAAAAACCCTGTTTGCCTTCAATTTAAAGCAAATCTCATTATAAATAAGCTTGAAACCTGCTTCTAAGTGCTTTTGGAGCAAAATGAAATGTTTGCCAAAATAGACTTCATTCAGAGAGACAAGGCCAAAATTACAAAGTTTATGATTTCAGCTAAAAAAATGAAAGTTAGTATGAACCCTTTTTGCCTTCAATTTAAATCAAATCTCATTATAAATAAGCTTGAAACCTGCTTCTAAGTGCTTTTGGAGCAAAATGACATGTTTGCCAAAATAGACTTACCTCAGAGAGACAAGGCCAAAAATAAAGAGTATGTGATATCAGCTAAAAAAATTAAAGTTAGTTAAAACCCTGTTTGCCTTCAATTTAAAGCAAATCTCATTATAAATAAGCTTGAAACCTGCTTCTAAGTGCTTTTGGAGCAAAATGACATGTTTGCCAAAATAGACTTACTTCAGAGAGAAAAGGCCAAAATTACAAAGTTTATGATTTCAGCTAAAAAAATGAAAGTTAGTATAAACCCTGTTTGCCTTCAATTTAAAGCAAATCTTATTATATCTAGCTTGAAACCTGCTTCTAAGTGCTTTTGGAACAAAATGACACATGTTTGCAAAAACAGACTTACCTCATCGAGACAAGGCCAAAAATAAAGAGTATGTGATATCAGCTAAACAAATTAAAGTTACTAAAAACCCTGTTTGCCTTCAATTTAAAGCAAATCTCATTATAAATAAGCTTGAAACCTGCTTCTAAGTGCTTTTGGAGCAAAATGAAATGTTTGCCAAAATAGACTTACCTCAGAGAGACAAGGCCAAAAATAAAGAGTATGTGATATCAGCTAAAAAAATTAAAGTTAGTTAAAACCCTGTTTGCCTTCAATTTAAAGCAAATCTCATTATAAATAAGCTTGAAACCTGCTTCTAAGTGCTTTTGGAACAAAATGACACATGTTTGCAAAAACAGACTTACCTCATCGAGACAAGGCCAAAATTACAAAGTTTATGATTTCAGCTAAAAAAATGAAAGTTAGTATAAACCCTTTTTGCCTTCAACTTAAAGCAAATCTCATTATAAATAAGATTGAAACCTGCTTCTAAGTGCTTTTGGAGCAAAATTACATGTTTGCCAAAATAGACTTACTTCAGAGAGAAAAGGCCAAAATTACAAAGTTTATGATTTCAGCTAAAAAAATGAAAGTTAGTATAAACCCTGTTTGCCTTCAATTTAAAGCAAATCTTATTATATCTAGCTTGAAACCTGCTTCTAAGTGCTTTTGGAACAAAATGACACATGTTTGCAAAAACAGACTTACCTCATCGAGACAAGGCCAAAAATAAAGAGTATGTGATATCAGCTAAACAAATTAAAGTTAGTAAAAACCCTGTTTGCCTTCAATTTAAAGCAAATCTCATTATAAATAAGCTTGAAACCTGCTTCTAAGTGCTTTTGGAGCAAAATGAAATGTTTGCCAAAATAGACTTCATTCAGAGAGACAAGGCCAAAATTACAAAGTTTATGATTTCAGCTAAAAAAATGAAAGTTAGTATGAACCCTTTTTGCCTTCAATTTAAATCAAATCTCATTATAAATAAGCTTGAAACCTGCTTCTAAGTGCTTTTGGAGCAAAATGACCTGTTTGCCAAAATAGACTTACCTCAGAGAGACAAGGCCAAAAATAAAGAGTATGTGATATCAGCTAAAAAAATTAAAGTTAGTTAAAACCCTGTTTGCCTTCAATTTAAAGCAAATCTCATTATAAATAAGCTTGAAACCTGCTTCTAAGTGCTTTTGGAGCAAAATGACATGTTTGCCAAAATAGACTTACTTCAGAGAGAAAAGGCCAAAATTACAAAGTTTATGATTTCAGCTAAAAAAATGAAAGTTAGTATAAACCCTGTTTGCCTTCAATTTAAAGCAAATCTTATTATATCTAGCTTGAAACCTGCTTCTAAGTGCTTTTGGGACAAAATGACACATGTTTGCAAAAACAGACTTACCTCATCGAGACAAGGCCAAAAATAAAGAGTATGTGATATCAGCTAAACAAATTAAAGTTAGTAAAAACCCTGTTTGCCTTCAATTTAAAGCAAATCTCATTATAAATAAGCTTGAAACCTGCTTCTAAGTGCTTTTGGAGCAAAATGAAATGTTTGCCAAAATAGACTTCATTCAGAGAGACAAGGCCAAAATTACAAAGTTTATGATTTCAGCTAAAAAAATGAAAGTTAGTATGAACCCTTTTTGCCTTCAATTTAAATCAAATCTCATTATAAATAAGCTTGAAACCTGCTTCTAAGTGCTTTTGGAGCAAAATGAAATGTTTGCCAAAATAGACTTCATTCAGAGAGACAAGGCCAAAATTACAAAGTTTATGATTTCAGCTAAAAAAATGAAAGTTAGTATGAACCCTTTTTGCCTTCAATTTAAATCAAATCTCATTATAAATAAGCTTGAAACCTGCTTCTAAGTGCTTTTGGAGCAAAATGACCTGTTTGCCAAAATAGACTTACCTCAGAGAGACAAGGCCAAAAATAAAGAGTATGTGATATCAGCTAAACAAATTAAAGTTACTAAAAACCCTGTTTGCCTTCAATTTAAAGCAAATCTCATTATAAATAAGCTTGAAACCTGCTTCTAAGTGCTTTTGGAGCAAAATGAAATGTTTGCCAAAATAGACTTACCTCAGAGAGACAAGGCCAAAAATAAAGAGTATGTGATATCAGCTAAAAAAATTAAAGTTAGTTAAAACCCTGTTTGCCTTCAATTTAAAGCAAATCTCATTATAAATAAGCTTGAAACCTGCTTCTAAGTGCTTTTGGAACAAAATGACACATGTTTGCAAAAACAGACTTACCTCATCGAGACAAGGCCAAAATTACAAAGTTTATGATTTCAGCTAAAAAAATGAAAGTTAGTATAAACCCTTTTTGCCTTCAACTTAAAGCAAATCTCATTATAAATAAGATTGAAACCTGCTTCTAAGTGCTTTTGGAGCAAAATTACATGTTTGCCAAAATAGACTTACTTCAGAGAGAAAAGGCCAAAATTACAAAGTTTATGATTTCAGCTAAAAAAATGAAAGTTAGTATAAACCCTGTTTGCCTTCAATTTAAAGCAAATCTTATTATATCTAGCTTGAAACCTGCTTCTAAGTGCTTTTGGAACAAAATGACACATGTTTGCAAAAACAGACTTACCTCATCGAGACAAGGCCAAAAATAAAGAGTATGTGATATCAGCTAAACAAATTAAAGTTAGTAAAAACCCTGTTTGCCTTCAATTTAAAGCAAATCTCATTATAAATAAGCTTGAAACCTGCTTCTAAGTGCTTTTGGAGCAAAATGAAATGTTTGCCAAAATAGACTTCATTCAGAGAGACAAGGCCAAAATTACAAAGTTTATGATTTCAGCTAAAAAAATGAAAGTTAGTATGAACCCTTTTTGCCTTCAATTTAAATCAAATCTCATTATAAATAAGCTTGAAACCTGCTTCTAAGTGCTTTTGGAGCAAAATGACCTGTTTGCCAAAATAGACTTACCTCAGAGAGACAAGGCCAAAAATAAAGAGTATGTGATATCAGCTAAAAAAATTAAAGTTAGTTAAAACCCTGTTTGCCTTCAATTTAAAGCAAATCTCATTATAAATAAGCTTGAAACCTGCTTCTAAGTGCTTTTGGAGCAAAATGACATGTTTGCCAAAATAGACTTACTTCAGAGAGAAAAGGCCAAAATTACAAAGTTTATGATTTCAGCTAAAAAAATGAAAGTTAGTATAAACCCTGTTTGCCTTCAATTTAAAGCAAATCTTATTATATCTAGCTTGAAACCTGCTTCTAAGTGCTTTTGGGACAAAATGACACATGTTTGCAAAAACAGACTTACCTCATCGAGACAAGGCCAAAAATAAAGAGTATGTGATATCAGCTAAACAAATTAAAGTTAGTAAAAACCCTGTTTGCCTTCAATTTAAAGCAAATCTCATTATAAATAAGCTTGAAACCTGCTTCTAAGTGCTTTTGGAGCAAAATGAAATGTTTGCCAAAATAGACTTCATTCAGAGAGACAAGGCCAAAATTACAAAGTTTATGATTTCAGCTAAAAAAATGAAAGTTAGTATGAACCCTTTTTGCCTTCAATTTAAATCAAATCTCATTATAAATAAGCTTGAAACCTGCTTCTAAGTGCTTTTGGAGCAAAATGACATGTTTGCCAAAATAGACTTACCTCAGAGAGACAAGGCCAAAAATAAAGAGTATGTGATATCAGCTAAAAAAATTAAAGTTAGTTAAAACCCTGTTTGCCTTCAATTTAAAGCAAATCTCATTATAAATAAGCTTAAAACCTGCTTCTAAGTGCTTTTGGAGCAAAATGACATGTTTGCCAAAATAGACTTACTTCAGAGAGAAAAGGCCAAAATTACAAAGTTTATGATTTCAGCTAAAAAAATGAAAGTTAGTATAAACCCTTTTTGCCTTCAATTTAAAGCAAATCTCATTATATCTAGGATTGAAACCTGCTTCTAAGTGCTTTTGGAGCAAAATGAAATGTTTGCCAAAATAGACTTACCTCAGAGAGACAAGGCCAAAAATAAAGAGTATGTGATATCAGCTAAAAAAATTAAAGTTAGTTAAAACCCTGTTTGCCTTCAATTTAAAGCAAATCTCATTATAAATAAGCTTGAAACCTGCTTCTAAGTGCTTTTGGAACAAAATGACACATGTTTGCAAAAACAGACTTACCTCATCGAGACAAGGCCAAAATTACAAAGTTTATGATTTCAGCTAAAAAAATGAAAGTTAGTATAAACCCTTTTTGCCTTCAACTTAAAGCAAATCTCATTATAAATAAGATTGAAACCTGCTTCTAAGTGCTTTTGGAGCAAAATTACATGTTTGCCAAAATAGACTTACTTCAGAGAGAAAAGGCCAAAATTACAAAGTTTATGATTTCAGCTAAAAAAATGAAAGTTAGTATAAACCCTGTTTGCCTTCAATTTAAAGCAAATCTTATTATATCTAGCTTGAAACCTGCTTCTAAGTGCTTTTGGAACAAAATGACACATGTTTGCAAAAACAGACTTACCTCATCGAGACAAGGCCAAAAATAAAGAGTATGTGATATCAGCTAAACAAATTAAAGTTAGTAAAAACCCTGTTTGCCTTCAATTTAAAGCAAATCTCATTATAAATAAGCTTGAAACTGCTTCTAAGTGCTTTTGGAGCAAAATGAAATGTTTGCCAAAATAGACTTCATTCAGAGAGACAAGGCCAAAATTACAAAGTTTATGATTTCAGCTAAAAAAATGAAAGTTAGTATGAACCCTTTTTGCCTTCAATTTAAATCAAATCTCATTATAAATAAGCTTGAAACCTGCTTCTAAGTGCTTTTGGAGCAAAATGACCTGTTTGCCAAAATAGACTTACCTCAGAGAGACAAGGCCAAAAATAAAGAGTATGTGATATCAGCTAAAAAAATTAAAGTTAGTTAAAACCCTGTTTGCCTTCAATTTAAAGCAAATCTCATTATAAATAAGCTTGAAACCTGCTTCTAAGTGCTTTTGGAGCAAAATGACATGTTTGCCAAAATAGACTTACTTCAGAGAGAAAAGGCCAAAATTACAAAGTTTATGATTTCAGCTAAAAAAATGAAAGTTAGTATAAACCCTGTTTGCCTTCAATTTAAAGCAAATCTTATTATATCTAGCTTGAAACCTGCTTCTAAGTGCTTTTGGGACAAAATGACACATGTTTGCAAAAACAGACTTACCTCATCGAGACAAGGCCAAAAATAAAGAGTATGTGATATCAGCTAAACAAATTAAAGTTAGTAAAAACCCTGTTTGCCTTCAATTTAAAGCAAATCTCATTATAAATAAGCTTGAAACCTGCTTCTAAGTGCTTTTGGAGCAAAATGAAATGTTTGCCAAAATAGACTTCATTCAGAGAGACAAGGCCAAAATTACAAAGTTTATGATTTCAGCTAAAAAAATGAAAGTTAGTATGAACCCTTTTTGCCTTCAATTTAAATCAAATCTCATTATAAATAAGCTTGAAACCTGCTTCTAAGTGCTTTTGGAGCAAAATGACATGTTTGCCAAAATAGACTTACCTCAGAGAGACAAGGCCAAAAATAAAGAGTATGTGATATCAGCTAAAAAAATTAAAGTTAGTTAAAACCCTGTTTGCCTTCAATTTAAAGCAAATCTCATTATAAATAAGCTTAAAACCTGCTTCTAAGTGCTTTTGGAGCAAAATGACATGTTTGCCAAAATAGACTTACTTCAGAGAGAAAAGGCCAAAATTACAAAGTTTATGATTTCAGCTAAAAAAATGAAAGTTAGTATAAACCCTTTTTGCCTTCAATTTAAAGCAAATCTCATTATATCTAGGATTGAAACCTGCTTCTAAGTTCTTTTGGAGCAAAATGACACTTGTTTGCAAAAATAGACTTACCTCAGAGAGACAAGGCCAAAATTACAAAGTTTATGATTTCAGCTAAAAAAAATGAAAGTTAGTATAACCTTGTATTCCTTCATATTAAAGCAAATCTCATTATATCTAGCTTGAAACCTGTTTGTAAGTGCTTTTGGAGCAAATTGACACATGTTTGCAAAAACAGACTTACCTCAGAGAGACAAGGCCAAAATTACAAAGTTTATAATTTCAACTAAAAAAGTTAAAGTAAGTAATAACCTTGTATTCCTTCATATTAAAGCAAATCTTATTATATCTAGCTTGAAACCTGCTTTCTAAGTGCTTTTGGAGCAAATTGACACATGTTTGCAAAAACAGACTTACCTCAGAGACAAGGCCAAAATTACAAAGTTTATGATTTCAACTAAAAAAATGAAAGTTAGTATAAACCCTGTTTGCATTCAATTTTAAGCAAATCTTATTGTATCTAGCTTGAAACCTGCTTCTAAGTGCTTTTGGAGCAAATTGACACATGTTTGCAAAAATAGACTTATCTCAGCGAGACAAGGCCAAAATTACAAAGTATGTGTTTTCAGCTGAAATACAGATGAAAGTTAGTGAAAACATTGTTTGCCTTCAACTTAAGCCAAATCTGACTATATTTCGGCTTGAAACCCGCTTCTAAGTTCTTTTAGAGCAAATTGACACATGTTTGCAATAATAGACATACCTCAGAGAGACAAGACCAAAATTACAAAGTTTATGATTTAGGCTAAAAAAATGAAAGTTAGTGAAAACATTGTTTCCCTTCAATTTAAAACAAATCTTATTATATGTAGCTTGAAACCTGCTCCTAAGTGCTTTCGGAGCAAAATGACACATGTTTGCAAAAACAGACTTACCTCAGAGAGACAAGGCCAAAATAAAGAGTATGTGATTTCAGCTAAGAAAACAAAACTTAGTTAAAACCTTATTTTCCTTCAATTTAAAGCAAATCTTATTATATCTAGCTTGAAACCTGCTTCTAAGTGCTTTTGGAGCAAAATGACACATGTTTGTAAAAACAGACTTACCTCAGAGAGACAAGGCCAAAATAACAAAGTTTATGATTTCAGCTAAAAAAATTAAAGTTAGTATAAACCATGTTTGCATTCAATTTAAAGCAAATCTTATTGTATCTAGATTGAAACCTGCTTCTAAGTGCTTTTCGAGCAAATTGACAGATGTTTGCCAAAATAGACTTACCTCAGCGAGACAAGGCCAAAAATAAAGAGTATGTGATTTCAGCTACAAAAATGAAAGTTAGTATAAACCCTGTTTGCCTTCAATTTAATGCAAATCTCATTATATCTAGGGTTGAAACCTGCTTCTAAGTTATTTTGGAGCAATATGACACTTGTTTGCAAAAATAGACTTACCACAGAGAGACAAGGCCAGAATTACAAAGTTTATGATTTCAACTAAAAAAATGAAAGATAGTGAAAAGATTGTTTGTCTTCAATTTAAAGCAAATCTTATTATATCTAGCTTGAAAACTGCTTCTAAGTGGTTTTGGAACAAAATGACACATGTTTGCAAAAACAGACTTACCTCATCGAGACAAGGCCAAAAATAAAGAGTATGTGATATCAGCTAAAAAAATTAAAGTTAGTAAAAACCCTGTTTGCCTTCAATTTAAAGCGAATCTTATTATATCTAGCTTGAAACCTGCTTTCTAAGTGCTTTTGGAGCAAATTGACACATGTTTGCAAAAACAGACTTACCTCAGAGACAAGGCCAAAATTACAAAGTTTATGATTTCAACTAAAAAAATGAAAGTTAGTATAAACCCTGTTTGCATTCAATTTTAAGCAAATCTTATTGTATCTAGCTTGAAACCTGCTTCTAAGTGCTTTTGGAGCAAATTGACACATGTTTGCAAAAATAGACTTATCTCAGCGAGACAAGGCCAAAATTATAAAGTATGTGTTTTCAGCTGAAATACAGATGAAAGTTAGTGAAAACATTGTTTGCCTTCAACTTAAGCCAAATCTGACTATATTTCGGCTTGAAACCCGCTTCTAAGTTCTTTTAGAGCAAATTGACACATGTTTGCAATAATAGACATACCTCAGAGAGACAAGACCAAAATTACAAAGTTTATGATTTAGGCTAAAAAAATGAAAGTTAGTGAAAACATTGTTTCCCTTCAATTTAAAACAAATCTTATTATATGTAGCTTGAAACCTGCTCCTAAGTGCTTTCGGAGCAAAATGACACATGTTTGCAAAAACAGACTTACCTCAGAGAGACAAGGCCAAAATAAAGAGTATGTGATTTCAGCTAAGAAAACAAAACTTAGTTAAAACCTTATTTTCCTTCAATTTAAAGCAAATCTTATTATATCTAGCTTGAAACCTGCTTCTAAGTGCTTTTGGAGCAAAATGACACATGTTTGTAAAAACAGACTTACCTCAGAGAGACAAGGCCAAAATACAAAGTTTATGATTTCAGCTAAAAAAATTAAAGTTAGTATAAACCATGTTTGCATTCAATTTAAAGCAAATCTTATTGTATCTAGATTGAAACCTGCTTCTAAGTGCTTTTCGAGCAAATTGACAGATGTTTGCCAAAATAGACTTACCTCAGCGAGACAAGGCCAAAAATAAAGAGTATGTGATTTCAGCTACAAAAATGAAAGTTAGTATAAACCCTGTTTGCCTTCAATTTAATGCAAATCTCATTATATCTAGGGTTGAAACCTGCTTCTAAGTTATTTTGGAGCAATATGACACTTGTTTGCAAAATAGACTTACCACAGAGAGACAAGGCCAGAATTACAAAGTTTATGATTTCAACTAAAAAAATGAAAGATAGTGAAAAGATTGTTTGTCTTCAATTTAAAGCAAATCTTATTATATCTAGCTTGAAAACTGCTTCTAAGTGGTTTTGGAACAAAATGACACATGTTTGCAAAAACAGACTTACCTCATCGAGACAAGGCCAAAAATAAAGAGTATGTGATATCAGCTAAAAAAATTAAAGTTAGTAAAAACCCTGTTTGCCTTCAATTTAAAGCGAATCTTATTATATCTAGCTTGAAACCTGCTTCTAATTGCTTTTGGAACAAAATGACACATGTTTGCAAAAACAGACTTACCTCATCGAGACAAGGCCAAAATTACAAAGTTTATGATTTCAGCTAAAAAAATGAAAGTTAGTATAAACCCTTTTTGCCTTCAACTTAAAGCAAATCTCATTATAAATAAGATTGAAACCTGCTTCTAAGTGCTTTTGGAGCAAAATTACATGTTTGCCAAAATAGACTTACTTCAGAGAGAAAAGGCAAAAATTACAAAGTTTATGATTTCAGCTAAAAAAATGAAAGTTAGTATAAACCCTGTTTGCCTTCAATTTAAAGCAAATCTTATTATATCTAGCTTGAAACCTGCTTCTAAGTGCTTTTGGAACAAAATGACACATGTTTGCAAAAACAGACTTACCTCATCGAGACAAGGCCAAAAATAAAGAGTATGTGATATCAGCTAAACAAATTAAAGTTAGTAAAAACCCTGTTTGCCTTCAATTTAAAGCAAATCTCATTATAAATAAGCTTGAAACCTGCTTCTAAGTGCTTTTGGAGCAAAATGAAATGTTTGCCAAAATAGACTTCATTCAGAGAGGCAAGGCCAAAATTACAAAGTTTATGATTTCAGCTAAAAAAATGAAGGTTAGTATGAACCCTTTTTGCCTTCAATTTAAATCAAATCTCATTATAAATAAGCTTGAAACCTGCTTCTAAGTGCTTTTGGAACAAAATGACATGTTTGCCAAAATAGACTTACCTCAGAGAGACAAGGCCAAAAATAAAGAGTATGTGATATCAGCTAAAAAAATTAAAGTTAGTTAAAACCCTGTTTGCCTTCAATTTAAAGCAAATCTCATTATAAATAAGCTTGAAACCTGCTTCTAAGTGCTTTTGGAGCAAAATGACATGTTTGCCAAAATAGACTTACTTCAGAGAGAAAAGGCCAAAATTTCAAAGTTTATGATTTCAGCTAAAAAAATGAAAGTTAGTATAAACCCTGTTTGCCTTCAATTTAAAGCAAATCTTATTATATCTAGCTTGAAACCTGCTTCTAAGTGCTTTTGGGACAAAATGACACATGTTTGCAAAAACAGACTTACCTCATCGAGACAAGGCCAAAAATAAAGAGTATGTGATATCAGCTAAACAAATTAAAGTTAGTAAAAACCCTGTTTGCCTTCAATTTAAAGCAAATCTCATTATAAATAAGCTTGAAACCTGCTTCTAAGTGCTTTTGGAGCAAAATGAAATGTTTGCCAAAATAGACTTCATTCAGAGAGACAAGGCCAAAATTACAAAGTTTATGATTTCAGCTAAAAAAATGAAAGTTAGTATGAACCCTTTTTGCCTTCAATTTAAAGCAAATCTCATTATAAATAAGCTTGAAACCTGCTTCTAAGTGCTTTTGGAGCAAAATGACATGTTTGCCAAAATAGCCTTACCTCAGAGAGACAAGGCCAAAAAAAAAGAGTATGTTATTTCAGCTAAAAAAATGAAAATTAGAAAAAACCTTATTTTCCTTCAATTTAAATCAAATATGTTTATATCTAGTGTTGAAACCTGCTCAAATTTTTTCTGGAGCAAAATGACACTTGTTTGCAAAAATAGACTTACCTCAGAGAGAAAAGGCCAAAATTACAAAGTTTATGATTTCAGCTAAAAAGATGAAAGTTAGTGAAAAGATTGTTTGCCTTCAATTTAAAGCAAATCTTATTATATCTAGCTTGAATCCTGCTTCTAAGTTCTTTTGGAGCAAAATGACACATGTTTGCCAAAATAGACTTACCTCATCGAGACAAGGCCAAAATAACAAAGTTTATGATTTCAGCTAAAAAAATGAAAGTTAGTATAAACCCTTTTTGCCTTCAACTTAAAGCAAATCTCATTATAAATAAGATTGAAACCTGCTTCTAAGTGCTTTTGGAGCAAAATTACATGTTTGCCAAAATAGACTTACTTCAGAGAGAAAAGGCCAAAATTACAAAGTTTATGATTTCAGCTAAAAAAATGAAAGTTAGTATAAACCCTGTTTGCCTTCAATTTAAAGCAAATCTTATTATATCTAGCTTGAAACCTGCTTCTAAGTGCTTTTGGAACAAAATGACACATGTTTGCAAAAACAGACTTACCTCATCGAGACAAGGCCAAAAATAAAGAGTATGTGATATCAGCTAAACAAATTAAAGTTAGTAAAAACCCTGTTTGCCTTCAATTTAAAGCAAATCTCATTATAAATAAGCTTGAAACCTGCTTCTAAGTGCTTTTGGAGCAAAATGAAATGTTTGCCAAAATAGACTTCATTCAGAGAGACAAGGCAAAAATTAAAAGGTTTATGATTTCAGCTAAAAAAATGAAAGTTAGTATGAACCCTTTTTGCCTTCAATTTAAAGCAAATCTCATTATAAATAAGCTTGAAACCTGCTTCTAAGTGCTTTTGGAGCAAAATTACATGTTTGCCAAAATAGACTTACTTCAGAGAGACAAGGCCAAAATTACAAAGTTTATGATTTCAGCTAAAAAAATGAAAGTTAGTATGAACCCTTTTTGCCTTCAATTTAAAGCAAATCTCATTATAAATAAGCTTGAAACCTGCTTCTAAGTGCTTTTGGAGCAAAATGACATGTTTGCCAAAATAGACTTACCTCAGAGAGACAAGGCAAAAAATAAAGAGTATGTTATTTCAGCTAAAAAAATTAAAGTTAGAAAAAACCTTATTTTCCTTCAATTTAAAGCAAATCTGTTTATATCTAGTGTTGAAACCTGCTCAAATTTTTTCTGGAGCAAAATGACACTTGTTTGCAAAAATAGACTTACCTCAGAGAGACAAGGCCAAAATTACAAAGTTTATGATTTCAGCTAAAAAGATGAAAGTTAGTGAAAAGATTGTTTGCCTTCAATTTAAAGCAAATCTTATTATATCTAGCTTGAATCCTGCTTCTAAGTGCTTTTGGAGCAAAATGACAGTTGTTTGCAAAAATAGACTTACCTCAGCGAGACAAGGCCAAAAATAAAGAGCATGTGATATCAGCTAAAAAAATTAAAGTTAGTAAAAACCTTATTTTCCTTCAATTTAAAGCAAATCTGTTTAAATCTAGTGTTGAAACCTGCTCTAATTTTTTCTGGTGCAAAATGACCCTTGTTTGCAAAAATAGACTTAACTCAGAGAGACAAGGCCAAAATTACAAAGTTTATGATTTCAGCTAAAAAAATGAAAGTTAGTGAAAAGATTGTTTGCCTTCAATTTAAAGCAAATCTTATTATATCTAGCTTGAAACCTGCTTCTAAGTGCTTTTGGAGCAAAATGACAGATGTTTGCAAAAACAGACTTACCTCAGAGAGACAAGGCCAAAAATAAAGAGAATGTTATTTAAGCTACAAAAATGAAAGTTAGTATAAACCCTGTTTGCCTTCAATTTAATGCAAATCTCATTATATCTAGGGTTGAAACCTGCTTCTAAGTTATTTTGGAGCAATATGAAACTTTTTTGCAAAAATAGACTTACCTCAGAGAGACAAGGCCAGAATTACAAAGTTTATGAATTCAACTAAAAAAATGAAAGTTAGTATAAACCCTGTTTGCATTCAATTTTAAGCAAATCTGATTAAATCTAGCTTGAAACCTGCTTCTAAGTGCTTTTGGAGCAAAATGACAGATGTTTGCAAAAACAGACTTACCTCAGAGAGACAAGGCCAAAGATAAAGAGAATGTTATTTAAGCTAAAGAAATGAAAGTTAGTAAAAACCTTATTTTCCTTCAATTTAAAACAAATCTGATTATATCTAGCTTGAAGCCTGGTTCTAACATCTTTTGGAGCAAAATGAAATATGTTTGCAAAAATAGACTTACCTCAGATAGACAAGGCCAAAATTACAAAGTTTATGATTTCCACTAAACAAATTAAAGTTAGTAAAAACCCTGTTTGCCTTTAATTTAAAGCAAATCTCATTATAAATAAGCTTGAAACCTGCTTCTAAGTGCTTTTGGATCAAAATGACATGTTTGCCAAAATAGACTTACGTCAGAGAGACAAGGCCAAAATTACAAAGTTTATGATTTCAGCTAAAAAAATGAAAGTTAGTATGAACCCTTTTTGCCTTCAATTTAAAGCAAATCTCATTAAAAATAAGCTTGAAACCAACTTCTAAGTGCTTTTGGAGCAAAATGACAGTTGTTTGCAAAAATAGACTTACCTCAGCGAGACAAGGCCAAAAATAAAGAGCATGTGATATCAGCTAAAAAAATTAAAGTTAGTAAAAACCTTATTTTCCTTCAATTTAAAGCAAATCTGTTTAAATCTAGTGTTGAAACCTGCTCTAATTTTTTCTGGTGCAAAATGACCCTTGTTTGCAAAAATAGACTTAACTCAGAGAGACAAGGCCAAAATTACAAAGTTTATGATTTTAGCTAAAAAAATGAAAGTTAGTGAAAAGATTGTTTGCCTTCAATTTAAAGCAAATCTTATTATATCTAGCTTGAAACCTGCTTCTAAGTGCTTTTGGAGCAAAATGCCATGTTTGCCAAAATAGACTTACTTCAGAGAGACAAGGCCAAAATTACAAAGTTTTTGATTTCAGCTAAAAAAATGAAAGTTAGTATGAACCCTTTTTGCCTTCAATTTAAAGCAAATCTAATCATAAATAAGCTTGAAACCTGCTTCTAAGTGCTTTTGGAACAAAATGACACATGTTTGCAAAAACAGACTTACCTCATCGAGACAAGGCCAAAAATAAAGAGTATGTGATATCAGCTAAAAAATTAAAGTTAGTAAAAACCCTGTTTGCCTTCAATTTAAAGCAAATCTCATTATAAATAAGCTTGAAACCTGCTTCTAAGTGCTTTTGGAGCAAAATGACATGTTTGCCAAAATAGACTTACCTCAGAGAGACAAGGCCAAAATAACAAAGTTTATGATTTCAGCTAAAAAGATGAAAGTTAGTGAAAAGATTGTTTGCCTTCAATTTAAAGCAAATCTTATTATATCTAGCTTGAAACCTGCTTCTAAGTGGTTTTGGAGCAAAATGACACATGTTTGCCAAAATAGACTTACCTCAGAGAGACAAGGCCAAAATAACAAAGTTTATGATTTCAGCTAAAAAAATGAAAGTTAGTATAAACCTTATTTTCCTTGAATTTAAAGCAAATCTGTTTATATCTAGTGTTGAAACCTGCGCTTATTTTTTCTGGAGTAAAATGACAATTGTTTGCAAAAATAGACTTACCTCAGAGAGACAAGGCCAAAATTACAAAGTTTATGATTTCAGCTAAAAAAATGAAAGTTAGTGAAAAGATTGTTTGCCTTCAATTTAAAGCAAATCTTATTATATCTGGCTTGAAACCTGCTTCTAAGTGCTTTTGGAGCAAAATGACATGTTTGCCAAAATAGACTTACTTCAGAGAGACAAGGCCAAAATTACAAAGTTTATGATTTCAGCTAAAAAAATGAAAGTTAGTATAAACCCTGTTTGCCTTCGATTTAAAGCAAATCTGATTATATCTAGCTTGAAACCTGCTTTTAAGTGCTTTTGGAACAAAATGACACATGTTTGCAAAAACAGACTTACCTCATCGAGACAAGGCCAAAAATAAAGAGTATGTGATATCAGCTAAAATAATTAAAGTTAGTAAAAACCTTATTTTCCTTCAATTTAAAGCAAATCTGTTTATATCTAGTGTTGAAACCTGCTCTAATTTTTTCTGGAGCAAAATGACATTCTTTTGCAAAAATAGACTTACCTCAGAGAGACAAGGCCAAAATTACAAAGTTTATGATTTCAGCTAAAAAAATGAAAGTTAGTGAAAAGATTTTTTGCCTTCAATTTAAAGCAAATCTTATTATATCTAGCTTGAAACCTGCTTCTAAGTGCTTTTGGAGCAAAATGACGTATGTTTGCCATAATAGACTTACCTCATCGAGACAAGGCCAAAAATAAAGAGTATGTGATATCAGCTAAAATAATTAAAGTTAGTAAAAACCTTATTTTCCTTCAATTTAAAGCAAATCTGTTTATATCTAGTGTTGAAACCTGCTCTAATTTTTTCTGGAGCAAAATGACATTCTTTTGCAAAAATAGACTTACCTCAGAGAGACAAGGCCAAAATTACAAAGTTTATGATTTCAGCTAAAAAAATGAAAGTTAGTGAAAAGATTTTTTGCCTTCAATTTAAAGCAAATCTTATTATATCTAGCTTGAAACCTGCTTCTAAGTGCTTTTGGAGCAAAATGACGTATGTTTGCCATAATAGACTTACCTCAGAGCGACAAGGCCAAAATAACAACGTTCATGATTTCAGCTAAAAAAATGAAAGTTAGTATAAACCTTATTTTCCTTCAATTTAAAGCAAATCTGTTTATATCTAGTGTTGAAACCTGCGCTTATTTTTTCTGGAGCAAAATGACACTTGTTTGCAAAAATAGACTTACCTCAGAGAGACAAGGCCAAAATTACAAAGTTTATGATTTCAGCTAAAAAAATGAAAGTTAGTGAAAAGATTTTTTGCCTTCAATTTAAAGCAAATCTTATTATATCTAGCTTGAAACCTGCTTCTAAGTGCTTTTGGAGCAAAATGACACATGTTTGCCATAATAGACTTACCTCAGAGAGACAAGGCCAAAATAACAACGTTCATGATTTCAGCTAAAAAAATGAAAGTTAGTATAAACCTTATTTTCCTTCAATTTAAAGCAAATCTGTTTATATCTAGTGTTGAAACCTGCGCTTATTTTTTCTGGAGCAAAATGACACTTGTTTGCAAAAATAGACTTACCTCAGAGAGACAAGGCCAAATTTTACAAAGTTTTGTGATTTCAGCTAAAAAAATGAAAGTTAGTGAAAAGATTGTTTGCCTTCAATTTAAAGCAAATCTTATTATATCTAGCTTGAAACCTGCTTCTAATTTTTTCTGGAGCAAAATGACACTTGTTTGCAAAAATAGACTTACCTCAGAGAGACAAGGCCAAAATTACAAAGTTCGTGATTTCAGCTAAAAAAATGAAAGTTAGTGAAAAGATTGTTTGCCTTCAATTTAAAGCAAATCTTATTATATCTAGCTTGAAACCTGCTTCTAAGTGCTTTTGGAACAAAATGACACATGTTTGCAAAAACAGACTTACCTCATCGAGACAAGGCAAAAAATAAAGAGTATGTGATATCAGCTAAAATAATTAAAGTTAGTAAAAACCTTATTTTCCAACAATTTAAAGCAAATCTGTTTATATCTAGCTTGAAACCTGCTCTAATTTTTTCTGGAGCAAAATGACATTCTTTTGCAAAAATAGACTTACCTCAGAGAGACAAGGCCAAAATTACAAAGTTTATGATTTCAGTTAAAAAAATGAAAGTTAGTGAAAAGATTTTTTGCCTTCAATTTAAAGCAAATCTTATTATATCTAGCTTGAAACCTGCTTCTAAGTGCTTTTGGAGCAAAATGACACATGTTTGCCATAATAGACTTACCTCAGAGAGACAAGGCCAAAATAACAACGTTCATGATTTCAGCTAAAAAAATGAAAGTTAGTATAAACCTTATTTTCCTTCAATTTAAAGCAAATCTGTTTATATCTAGTGTTGAAACCTGCGCTTATTTTTTCTGGAGCAAAATGACACTTGTTTGCAAAAATAGACTTACCTCAGAGAGACAAGGCCAAAATTACAAAGTTTATGATTTCAGATAAAAAAATGAAAGTTAGTATAAACCCTGTTTGCCTTCGACTTAAAGCAAATCCTATTATATTTAGCTTGAAACCTGCTTCTAAGTGCTTTTGGAACAAAATGACACATGTTTGCAAAAACAGACTTACCTCATCGAGACAAGGCCAAAAATAAAGAGTATGTGATATCAGCTAAAATAATTAAAGTTAGTAAAAACCTTATTTTCCTTCAATTTAAAGCAAATCTGTTTATATCTAGTGTTGATACCTGCTCTAATTTTTTCTGGAGCAAAATGACATTCTTTTGCAAAAATAGACTTACCTCAGAGAGACAAGGCCAAAATTACAAAGTTTATGATTTCAGCTAAAAAAATGAAAGTTAGTGAAAAGATTTTTTGCCTTCAATTTAAAGCAAATCTTATTATATCTAGCTTGAAACCTGCTTCTAAGTGCTTTTGGAGCAAAATGACACATGTTTGCCATAATAGACTTACCTCAGAGAGACAAGGCCAAAATAACAACGTTCATGATTTCAGCTAAAAAAATGAAAGTTAGTATAAACCTTATTTTCCTTCAATTTAAAGCAAATCTGTTTATATCTAGTGTTGAAACCTGCGCTTATTTTTTCTGGAGCAAAATGACACTTGTTTGCAAAAATAGACTTACCTCAGAGAGACAAGGCCAAATTTTACAAAGTTTATGATTTCAGCTAAAAAAATGAAAGTTAGTGAAAAGATTGTTTGCCTTCAATTTAAAGCAAATCTTATTATATCTAGCTTGAAACCTGCTTCTAATTTTTTCTGGAGCAAAATGACACTTGTTTGCAAAAATAGACTTACCTCAGAGAGACAAGGCCAAAATTACAAAGTTCGTGATTTCAGCTAAAAAAATGAAAGTTAGTGAAAAGATTGTTTGCCTTCAATTTAAAGCAAATCTTATTATATCTAGCTTGAAACCTGCTTCTAAGTGCTTTTGGAACAAAATGACACATGTTTGCAAAAACAGACTTACCTCATCGAGACAAGGCCAAAAATAAAGAGTATGTGATATCAGCTAAAATAATTAAAGTTAGTAAAAACCTTATTTTCCTTCAATTTAAAGCAAATCTGTTTATATCTAGCTTGAAACCTGCTCTAATTTTTTCTGGAGCAAAATGACATTCTTTTGCAAAAATAGACTTACCTCAGAGAGACAAGGCCAAAATTACAAAGTTTATGATTTCAGTTAAAAAAATGAAAGTTAGTGAAAAGATTTTTTGCCTTCAATTTAAAGCAAATCTTATTATATCTAGCTTGAAACCTGCTTCTAAGTGCTTTTGGAGCAAAATGACACGTTTGCCATAATAGACTTACCTCAGAGAGACAAGGCCAAAATAACAACGTTCATGATTTCAGCTAAAAAAATGAAAGTTAGTATAAACCTTATTTTCCTTCAATTTAAAGCAAATCTGTTTATATCTAGTGTTGAAACCTGCGCTTATTTTTTCTGGAGCAAAATGACACTTGTTTGCCAAAATAGACTTACCTCAGAGAGACAAGGCCAAATTTTACAAAGTTTATGATTTCAGCTAAAAAAAATGAAAGTTAGTGAAAAGATTGTTTGCCTTCAATTTAAAGCAAATCTGATTATGTCTGGCTTGAAACCTGCTTCTAAGAGCTTTTGGAGCAAAATGACATGTTTGCCAAAATAGACTTACGTCAGAGAAACAAGGCCAAAATTACAAAGTTTATGATTTCAGCTAAAAAAATGAAAGTTAGTATGAACCCTTTTTGCCTTCAATTAAAAGCAAAACTCATTAAAAATAAGCTTGAAACCTGCTTCTAAGTGCTTTTGGAGCAAAATGACATGTTTGCCAAAATAGACTTACCTCAGCGAGACAAGGCCAAAAATAAAGAGAATGTGATATCAGCTAAAAAAATTAAAGTTAGTAAAAACCCTGTTTGCATTCAATCTAAAGCAAATCTTATTATATCTAGCTTGAAACCTGCTTCTAAGTGCTTTCGAGCAAATTGACAGATGTTTGCCAAAATAGACTTACCTCAGCGAGACAATGCCAAGAATAAAGAGTATGTGATATCAGCTAAAAGAATTAAAGTTAGTAAAAACCTTATTTTCCTTCAATTTAAAGCAAATCTGTTTATGTCTAGTGTTGAAACCTGTTCTAATTTTTTTCTGGAGCAAAATGACACTTGTTTGCAAAAATAGACTTACCTCAGAGAGACAAGGCCAAAATTGCAAAGTTTATGATTTCAGCTAAAAAAATGAAAGTTAGTGAAAAGATTGTTTGCCTTCAATTTAAAGCAAATCTTATTATATCTAGCTTGAAACCTGCTTCTAAGTGCTTTTGGAGCAAAATGACACATGTTTGCCAAAATAGACTTACCTCAGCGAGACAAGGCCAAAAATAAAGAGTATGTGATATCAGCTAAAAAAATTTAAGTTAGTAAAAACCCTGTGTGCCTTCAATTTAAAGCAAATCTTATTATATCGAGCTTGAAACCTGCTTCTAAGTGCTTTTGGAGCAAAATGACACATGTTTGCCATAATAGACTTACCTCAGAGAGACAAGGCCAAAATAACAACGTTCATGATTTCAGTTAAAAAAATGAAAGTTAGTATAAACCTTATTTTCCTTCAATTTAAAGCAAATCTGTTTATATCTAGTGTTGAAACCTGCGCTTATTTTTTCTGGAGCAAAATGACACTTGTTTGCAAAAATAGACTTACCTCAGAGAGACAAGGCCAAATTTTACAAAGTTTATGATTTCAGCTAAAAAAATGAAAGTTAGTGAAAAGATTGTTTGCCTTCAATTTAAAGCAAATCTGATTATATCTGGCTTGAAACCTGCTTCTAAGAGCTTTTGGAGCAAAATGACATGTTTGCCAAAATAGACTTACGTCAGAGAAACAAGGCCAAAATTACAAAGTTTATGATTTCAGCTAAAAAAATGAAAGTTAGTATGAACCCTTTTTGCCTTCAATTTAAAGCAAAACTCATTAAAAAATAAGCTTGAAACCTGCTTCTAAGTGCTTTTGGAGCAAAATGACATGTTTGCCAAAATAGACTTACTTCAGCGAGACAAGGCCAAAAATAAAGAGTATGTGATATCAGCTAAAAGAATTAAAGTTAGTAAAAACCTTATTTTCCTTCAATTTAAAGCAAATCTGTTTATATCTAGTGTTGAAACCTGTTCTAATTTTTTTCTGGATTAAAATGACACTTGTTTGCAAAAATTGACTTACCTCAGAGAGACAAGGCCAAAATTACAAAGTTTATGACTTCAGCTAAAAAAATGAAAGTTAGTGAAAAGATTGTTTGCCTTCAATTTAAAGCAAATCTTATTATATCTAGCTTGAAACCTGCTTCTAAGTGCTTTTGGAGCAAAATGACACATGTTTGCCAAAATAGACTTACCTCAGCGAGACAAGGCCAAAAATAAAGAGTATGTGATATCAGCTAAAAAAATTTAAGTTAGTAAAAACCCTGTGTGCCTTCAATTTAAAGCAAATCTTATTATATCTAGCTTGAAACCTGCTTCTAATTGCTTTTGGAACAAAATGACACATGTTTGCAAAAACAGACTTACCTCATCGAGACAAGGCCAAAAATAAAGAGTATGTGATATCAGCTAAAAAAATTAAAGTTAGTTAAAACCTTATTTTCCTTCAATTTAAAGCAAATCTCATTATAAATAAGCTTGAAACCTGCTTCTAAGTGCTTTTGGAGCAAAATGACATGTTTGCCAAAATAGACTTACCTCAGAGAGACAAGGCCAAAATTTCAAAGTTTATTAATTCAGCTAAAAAAATGAAAGTTAGTGAAAAGATTGTTTGCCTTCAATTTAAAGCAAATCTTATTATATCTAGCTTGAAACCTGCTTCTAAGTGCTTTCGAGCAAATTGACAGATGTTTGCCAAAATAGACTTACCTCAGCGAGACAAGGCCAAAAATAAAGAGTATGTGATATCAGCTAAAAGAATTAAAGTTAGTAAAAACCTTATTTTCCTTCAATTTAAAGCAAATCTGTTTATATCTAGTGTTAAAACCTAATCTAATTTTTTCTGGAGCAAAATGACACTTGTTTGCAAAAATAGACTTACCTCAGAGAGACAAGGCCAAAATTACAAAGTTTATGATTTCAGCTAAAAAAATGAAAGTTAGTGAAAAGATTGTTTGCCTTCAATTTAAAGCAAATCTTATTATATCTAGCTTGAAACCTGCTTCTAAGTGCTTTTGGAGCAAAATGACACTTGTTTGCAAAAATAGACTTACCTCAGAGAGACAAGGCCAAAAATAAAGAGTATGTGATATCAGCTAAAAAAATTTAAGTTAGTAAAAACCCTGTGTGCCTTCAATTTAAAGCAAATCTTATTATATCTAGCTTGAAACCTGCTTCTAATTGCTTTTGGAACAAAATGACACATGTTTGCAAAAACAGACTTACCTCATCGAGACAAGGCCAAAAATAAAGAGTATGTGATATCAGCTAATAAAATTAAAGTTAGTTAAAACCTTATTTTCCTTCAATTTAAAGCAAATCTTATTATATCTAGCTTGAAACCTGCTTCTAAGTGCTTTTGGAGCAAAATGACACATGTTTGCCAAAATAGACTTACCTCAGCGAGACAAGGCCAAAAATAAAGAGTATGTGATATCAGCTAAAACAATTTAAGTTAGTAAAAACCCTGTGTGCCTTCAATTTAAAGCAAATCTTATTATATCTAGCTTGAAACCTGCTTCTAATTGCTTTTGGAACAAAATGACACATGTTTGCAAAAACAGACTTACCTCATCGAGACAAGGCCAAAAATAAAGAGTATGTGATATCAGCTAAAAAAATTAAAGTTAGTTAAAACCTTATTTTCCTTCAATTTAAAGCAAATCTTATTATATCTAGCTTGAAACCTGCTTCTAAGTGCTTTTGGAACAAAATGACACATGTTTGTAAAAACAGACTTTCCTCATCGAGACAAGGCCAAAAATAAAGAGTATGTGATATCAGCTAAAAAAATTAAAGTTAATAAAAACCCTGTTTGCCTTCAATTTAAAGCAAATCTCATTATAAATAAGCTTGAAACCTGCTTCTAAGTGCTTTTGGAGCAAATTGACAGATACTTGCCAAAATAGACTTACCTCAGAGAGACAAGGCCAAAATTACCAAGTTTATGAATTCAGCTAAAAAAATGAAAGTTAGTGAAAAGATTGTTTGCCTTCAATTTAAAGCAAATCTTATTATATCTGGCTTGAAACCTGCTTCTAAGTGCTTTTGGAACAAAATGACGCATTTGCAAAAACAGACTTACCTCATCGAGACAAGGCCAAAAATAAAGAGTATGTGATATCAGCTAAAAAAATTAAAGTTAGTAAAAACCCTGTTTGCCTTCAATTTAAAGCAAATCTCATTATAAATAAGCTTGAAACCTGCTTCTAAGTGCTTTTGGAGCAAAATGACATGTTTGCCAAAATAGACTTACCTCAGAGAGACAAGGCCAAAATTACAAAGTTTATTAATTCAGCTAAAAAAATGAAAGTTAGTGAAAAGATTGTTTGCCTTCAATTTAAAGCAAATCTTATTATATCTAGCTTGAAACCTGCTTCTAAGTGCTTTCGAGCAAATTGACAGATGTTTGCCAAAATAGACTTACCTCAGCGAGACAAGGCAAAAAATAAAGAGTATGTGATATCAGCTAAAAGAATTAAAGTTAGTAAAAACCTTATTTTCCTTCAATTTAAAGCAAATCTGTTTATATCTAGTGTTAAAACCTAATCTAATTTTTTCTGGAGCAAAATGACACTTGTTTGCAAAAATAGACTTACCTCAGAGAGACAAGGCCAAAATTACAAAGTTTATGATTTCAGCTAAAAAAATGAAAGTTAGTGAAAAGATTGTTTGCCTTCAATTTAAAGCAAATCTTATTATATCTAGCTTGAAACCTGCTTCTAATTGCTTTTGGAACAAAATGACACATGTTTGCAACAACAGACTTACCTCATCGAGACAAGGCCAAAAATAAAGAGTATGTGATATCAGCTAAAAAAATTAAAGTTAGTTAAAACCTTATTTTCCTTCAATTTAAAGCAAATCTTATTATATCTAGCTTGAAACCTGCTTCTAAGTGCTTTTGGAGCAAAATGACATGTTTGCCAAAATAGACTTACTTCAGAGAGAAAAGGCCAAAATTACAAAGTTTATGATTTCAGCTAAAAAAATGAAAGTTAGTATAAACCCTGTTTGCCTTCAATTTAAAGCAAATCTTATTATATCTAGCTTGAAACCTGCTTCTAAGTGCTTTTGGAACAAAATGACACATGTTTGTAAAAACAGACTTACCTCATCGAGACAAGGCGAAAAATAAAGAGTATGTGATATCAGCTAAAAAAATTAAAGTTAATAAAAACCCTGTTTGCCTTCAATTTAAAGCAAATCTCATTATAAATAAGCTTGAAACCTGCTTCTAAGTGCTTTTGGAGCAAATTGACAGATACTTGCCAAAATAGACTTACCTCAGCGAGACAAGGCCAAAAATAAAGAGTATGTGATATCAGCTAAAAAAATTAAAGTTAGTTAAAACCTTATTTTCCTTCAATTTAAAGCAAATCTTATTATATCTAGCTTGAAACCTGCTTCTAAGTGCTTTTGGAGCAAAATGACATGTTTGCCAAAATAGACTTACGTCAGAGAGACAAGGCCAAAATTACAAAGTTTATGATTTCAGCTAAAAAAATTAAAGTTAGTATAAACCATGTTTGCATTCAATCTAAAGCAAATCTTATTGTATTTAGCTTGAAACCTGTTTCTAAGTGCTTTCGAGTAAATTGACAGATGTTTGCAAAAATAGACTTACCTCAGCGAGACAAGGCCAAAAATAAAGAGTATGTGATATCAGCTAAAAGAATTAAAGTTAGTAAAAACCTTATTTTCCTTCGATTTAAAGCAAATCTGTTTATATCTAGTGTTGAAACCTGCTCTAATTTTTTCTGGAGCAAAATGACACTTGTTTGCAAAAATAGACTTACCTCAGAGAGACAAGGCCAAAAATAAAGAGTATGTGATATCAGCTAAAAAAATTAAAGTTAGTAAAAACCCTGTTTGCCTTCAATTTAAAGCAAATCTCATTATAAATAAGCTTGAAACCTGCTTCTAAGTGCTTTTGGAGCAAAATGACATGTTTGCCAAAATAGACTTACCTCAGAGAGACAAGGGCAAAATTACAAAGTTTATGAATTCAGCTAAAAAAATGAAAGTTAGTGAAAAGATTGTTTGCCTTCAATTTAAAGCAAATCTTATTATATCTGGCTTGAAACCTGCTTCTAAGTGCTTTTGGAACAAAATGACGCGTTTGCAAAAAGAGACTTACCTCATCGAGACAAGGCCAAAATTACAAAGTTTATGATTTCAGCTAAAATAGTTAAAGTTAGTAATAACATTGTATTCCTTCATATTAAAGCAAATCTTATTATATCTAGCTTGAAATCAGCTTCTAAGTGCTTTTGGAGCAAATTGACACATGTTTGCAAAAACAGACTTACCTCAGAGAGTAATGGCCAAAATTACAAAGTTTATGATTTCAACTAAAAAAATGAAAGTTAGTATAAACCCTTTTTGCATTCAATTTAAAGCAAATCTTATTGTATCTAGCTTGAAACCTGCTTCTAAGTGCTTTTGGAGCAAAATTACCGATATTTGCAAAAATAGGCTTACCTCAGCGAGACAAGGCCAAAAATAAAGAGTATGTGATTTCAGCTAAACATATGAAAGTTAGTATAAACCCTGTTTGCCTTCAATTTAAAGCAAATCTCATTATATCTAGGGTTGAAACCTGCTTCTAAGTTCTTTTGGAGCAAATTGACACATGTTTGCAAAAACAGACTTACCTCAGAGAGACAAGGCCAAAATTACAAAGTTTATGATTTCAGCTAAAATAGTTAAAGTTAGTAATAACCTTGTATTCCTTCATATTAAAGCAAATCTTATTATATCTAGCATGAAATCTGCTTCTAAGTGCTTTTGGAGCAAATTGACACATGTTTGCAAAAACAGACTTACCTCAGAGAGACATGGCCAAAATTACAAAGTTTATGATTTCAACTAAAAAAATGAAAGTTAGTATAAACCCTTTTTGCATTCAATTTAAAGCAAATCTTATTGTATCTAGCTTGAAACCTGCTTCTAAGTGCTTTTGGAGCAAAATTACCGATATTTGCAAAAATAGTCTTACCTCAGCGAGACGAGGCCAAAATTAAAGAGCATGTTAATTCAGATAAAAAAATTAAAGTTAGTAAAAACCTTATTTTCCTTCAATTTAAAGCAAATCTTATTATATCTAGCTTGAAACCTGCTTCTAAGTGCTTTTGGAGCAAAATGACATGTTTGCCAAAATAGACTTACGTCAGAGAGACAAGGCCAAAATTACAAAGTTTATGATTTCAGCTAAAAAAATTAAAGTTAGTATAAACCATGTTTGCATTCAATCTAAAGCAAATCTTATTGTATTTAGCTTGAAACCTGTTTCTAAGTGCTTTCGAGCAAATTGACAGATGTTTGCCAAAATAGACTTACCTCAGCGAGACAAGGCCAAAAATAAAGAGTATGTGATATCAGCTAAAAGAATTAAAGTTAGTAAAAACCTTATTTTCCTTCGATTTAAAGCAAATCTGTTTATATCTAGTGTTGAAACCTGCTCAAATTTTTTCTGGAGCAAAATGACACTTGTTTGCAAAAATAGACTTACCTCAGAGAGACAAGGCCAAAAATAAAGAGTATGTGATATCAGCTAAAAAAATTAAAGTTAGTAAAAACCCTGTTTGCCTTCAATTTAAAGCAAATCTCATTATAAATAAGCTTGAAACCTGCTTCTAAGTGCTTTTGGAGCAAAATGACATGTTTGCCAAAATAGACTTACCTCAGAGAGACAAGGGCAAAATTACAAAGTTTATGAATTCAGCTAAAAAAATGAAAGTTAGTGAAAAGATTGTTTGCCTTCAATTTAAAGCAAATCTTATTATATCTGGCTTGAAACCTGCTTCTAAGTGCTTTTGGAACAAAATGACGCGTTTGCAAAAAGAGACTTACCTCATCGAGACAAGGCCAAAAATAAAGAGTATGTGATATCAGCTAAAAAAATTAAAGTTAATAAAAACCCTGTTTGCCTTCAATTTAAAGCAAATCTCATTATATCTAGCTTGAAACCTGCTTTTAAGTGCTTTTGGAACAAAATGACACATGTTTGCAAAAACAGACTTACCTCATCGAGACAAGGCCAAAATAACAAAGTTTATGATTTCAGCTAAAAAAATGAAAGTTAGTATAAACCCTGTTTGCCTTCAATTTAAAGCAAATCTTATTATATCTAGCTGGAAACCTGCTTCTAAGTGCTTTTGGAACAAAATGATACATGTTTGCAAAAACAGACTTACCTCATCGAGACAAGGCCAAAAATAAAGAGTATGTGATTTCAGCTAAAAAAATGAAAGTTAGTGAAAAGATTCTGTGCCTTCAATTTAAAGCAAATCTGATTATATCTAGCTTGAAACCTGCTTCTAAGTGCTTATGGAGCAAAATGACACATTTTTGCCAAAATAGACTTATCTCAGAGAGATAAGGCCAAAATAACAAAGTTTATGATTTCAGCTAAAAAAAATGAAAGTTCGTATAAACCCTGTTTGCCTTCAATTTAAAGCAAATCTTATTATATCTAGCTTGAAACCTGCTTCTAAGTGCTTTTGGAACAAAATGACACATGTTTGCAAAAACAGACTTACCTCATCGACACAAGGCCAAAAATATAGAGTATGTGATATCAGCTAAAAAAATTAAAGTTAGTAAAAACCCTGTTTGCCTTCAATTTAAAGCAAATCTCATTATAAATAAGCTCGAAACCTGCTTCTAAGTGCTTTTGGAGCAAAATGACATGTTTGCCAAAATAGACTTACCTCAGAGAGACAAGGCCAAAATAACAAAGTTAATGATTTCAGCTAAAAAAACGAAAGTTAGTGAAAAGATTGTTTGCCTTCAATTTAAAGCAAATCTTATTATATCTAGCTTGAAACCTGCTTCTAATTTTTTTTGGAGCAAAATGATACATGTTTGCAAAAACAGACTTACCTCAGAGAGACAAGTCCAAAATAACAAAGTTTATGATTTCAGCTAAAAAAATGAAAGTTAGTGAAAAAATTGTTTGCCTTCAATTTAAAGCAAATCTTATTATATCTGGCTTGAGACCTGCTTCTAAGTGCTTTTGGAACAAAATGACACATTTGCAAAAACAGACTTACCTCATCGAGACGAGGCCAAAAATAAAGAGTATGTGATATCAGCTAAACAAATTAAAGTTAGTAAAAACCCTGTTTGCCTTCAATTTAAAGCAAATCTCATTATAAATAAGCTTGAAACCTGCTTCTAAGTGCTTTTGGAGCAAAATGACATGTTTGCCAAAATAGACTTACCTCAGAGAGACAAGGCCAAAATTACAAAGTTTATGAATTCAGCTAAAAAAATGAAAGTTAGTGAAAAGATTGTTTGCCTTCAATTTAAAAAAAATCTTATTATATCTGGCTTGAAACCTGCTTCTAAGTGCTTTTGGAACAAAATGACGCGTTTGCAAAAACAGACTTACCTCATCGAGACAAGGCCAAAAATAAAGAGTATGTGATATCAGCTAAAAAATTTAAGTTAGTAAAAACCCTGTTTGCCTTCAATTTAAAGCAAATCTTATTATATCTAGCTTGAAACCTGCTTCTAAGTGCTTTTGGAGCAAAATGACACATGTTTGCCAAAATAGACTTACCTCAGAGAGACAGGGCCAAAATAACAAAGTTTATGATTTCAGCTAAAAAAATGAAAGTTAGTATAAACCCTGTTTGCCTTCAATTTAAAGCAAATCTTATTATATCTAGCTGGAAACCTGCTTCTAAGTGCTTTTGGAACAAAGTGATACATGTTTGCAAAAACAGACTTACCTCATCGAGACAAGGCCAAAAATAAAGAGTAGGTGATTCAGCTAAAAAAACAAAACTTAGTTAAAACCTTATTTTCCTTCACTTTAAAGCAAATCTTATTATATCTAGCTTGAAACCTGCTTCTAAGTGCTTTCAGAGCAAAATGACACATGTTTGCAAAAATAGACTTACCTCAGAGAGACAAGGCCAAAATTACAAAGTTTATGAATTCAGCTAAAAAAATGAAAGTTAGTGAAAAGATTGTTTGCCTTCAATTTAAAGCAAACCTTATTTTATCTGGCTTGAAACCTGCTTCTAAGTGCTTTTGAAACAAAATGACATGTTTGCCAAAATAGACTTACTTCAGAGAAACAAGGCCGAAATTACAAAGTTTATGATTTCAGGTAAAAAAATGAAAGTTAGTATAAACCCTGTTTGCCTTCAATTTAAAGCAAATCTTATTATATCTAGCTTGAAACCTGCTTTTAAGTGCTTTTGGAACAAAATGACACATGTTTGCAAAAACAGACTTACCTCATCGAGACAAGGCCAAAATAACAAAGTTTATGATTTCAGCTAAAAAAATGAAAGTTAGTATAAACCCTGTTTGCCTTCAATTTAAAGCAAATCTTATTATATCTAGCTTGAAACCTGCTTCTAAGTGCTTTCGGAGCAAAATGACACATGTTTGTAAAAACAGACTTACCTCAGAGAGACAAGTCCAAAATAACAAAGTTTATGATTTCAGCTAAAAAAATGAAAGTTAGTGAAAAAATTGTTTGCCTTCAATTTAAAGCAAATCTTATTATATCTGGCTTGAAACCTGCTTCTAAGTGCTTTTGGAACAAAATGACACATTTGCAAAAACAGACTTACCTCATCGAGACGAGGCCAAAAATAAAGAGTATGTGATATCAGCTAAACAAATTAAAGTTAGTAAAAACCCTGTTTGCCTTCAATTTAAAGCAAATCTCATTATAAATAAGCTTGAAACCTGCTTCTAAGTGCTTTTGGAGCAAAATGACATGTTTGCCAAAATAGACTTACCTCAGAGAGACAAGGCCAAAATTACAAAGTTTATGAATTCAGCTAAAAAAATGAAAGTTAGTGAAAAGATTGTTTGCCTTCAATTTAAAAAAAATCTTATTATATCTGGCTTGAAACCTGCTTCTAAGTGCTTTTGGAACAAAATGACGCGTTTGCAAAAACAAACTTACCTCATCGAGACAAGGCCAAAAATAAAGAGTATGTGATATCAGCTAAAAAAATTAAAGTTAATAAAAACCCTGTTTGCCTTCAATTTAAAGCAAATGTCATTATAAATAAGCTTGAAACCTGCTTCTAAGTGCTTTTGGAGCAAAATGACATGTTTGCAAAAACAGACTTACCTCAGAGAGACAAGGCCAAAATTACAAAGTTTATGATTTCAGCTAAAAAAATGAAAGTTAGTGAAAAGATTGTTTGCCTTCAATTTAAAGCAAATCTTATTATATCTAGCTTGAAACCTGCTTCTAAGTGCTTTTGGAGCAAAATGACACATGTTTGCCAAAATAGACTTACCTCAGAGAGACAGGGCCAAAATAACAAAGTTTATGATTTCAGCTAAAAAAATGAAAGTTAGTATAAACCCTGTTTGCCTTCAATTTAAAGCAAATCTTATTATATCTAGCTGGAAACCGGCTTCTAAGTGCTTTTGGAACAAAGTGATACATGTTTGCAAAAACAGACTTACCTCATCGAGACAAGGCCAAAAATAAAGAGTAGGTGATTCAGCTAAAAAAACAAAACTTAGTTAAAACCTTATTTTCCTTCACTTTAAAGCAAATCTTATTATATCTAGCTTGAAACCTGCTTCTAAGTGCTTTCGGAGCAAAATGACACATGTTTGCAAAAATAGACTTACCTCAGAGAGACAAGGCCAAAATTACAAAGTTTATGAATTCAGCTAAAAAAATGAAAGTTAGTGAAAAGATTGTTTGCCTTCAATTTAAAGCAAATCTTATTATATCTGGCTTGAAACCTGCTTCTAAGTGCTTTTGAAACAAAATGACATGTTTGCCAAAATAGACTTACTTCAGAGAAACAAGGCCGAAATTACAAAGTTTATGATTTCAGCTAAAAAAATGAAAGTTAGTATAAACCCTTTTTGCCTTCAACTTAAAGCAAATCTTATTATATCTAGCTTGAAACCTGCTTTTAAGTGCTTTTGGAACAAAATGACACATGTTTACAAAAACAGACTTACCTCATCGAGACAAGGCCAAAATAACAAAGTTTATGATTTCAGCTAAAAAAATGAAAGTTAGTATAAACCCTGTTTGCCTTCAATTTAAAGCAAATCTTATTATATCTAGCTGGAAACCTGCTTCTAAGTGCTTTCGGATCAAAATGACACATGTTTGTAAAAACAGACTTACCTCAGAGAGACAAGTCCAAAATAACAAAGTTTATGATTTCAGCTAAAAAAATGAAAGTTAGTGAAAAGATTGTTTGCCTTCAATTTAAAGCAAATCTCATTATAAATAAGCTTGAAACCTGCTTCTAAGTGCTTTTGGAGCAAATTGACAGATATTTGCCAAAATAGACTTACCTCAGAGAGACAAGGCAAAAAATAAAGAGTATGTGATATCAGCTAAAAAAATTAAAGTTAATAAAAACCTTATTTTCCTTCAATTTAAAGCAAATCTGGTTATATCTAGTGTTGAAACCTGCTCTAATTTTTTCTGGAGCAAATTGACACTTGTTTGCAAAAATAGACTTACCTCAGAGAGTCAAGGCCAAAATTACAAAGTTCATGATTTCAGCTAAAAAAAATGAAAGTTAGTATAAACCCTTTTTGCCTTCAATTTAAAGCAAATCTCATTATAAAAAAGCTTGAAACCTGCTTCTAAGTGCTTTTGGAGCAAAATGACATGTTTGCCAAAATAGACTTACCTCATCGAGACAAGGCCAAAATAACAAAGTTTATGATTTCAGCTAAAAAAATGAAAGTTAGTATAAACCCTGTTTGTCTTCAATTTAAAGCAAATCTTATTATATCTAGCTTGAAACCTGCTTCTAAGTGCTTTTGGAACAAAATGACACATGTTTGTAAAAACAGACTTACCTCATCGAGACAAGGCCAAAAATATAGAGTATGTGATATCAGCTAAAAAAATTAAAGTTAGTAAAAACCCTGTTTGCCTTCAATTTAAAGCAAATCTCATTATAAATAAGCTTGAAACCTGCTTCTAAGTGCTTTTGGAGCAAAATGACATGTTTGCCAAAATAGACTTACCTCAGAGAGACAAGGCCAAAATAACAAAGTTAATGATTTCAGCTAAAAAAATGAAAGTTAGTGAAAAGATTGTTTGCCTTCAATTTAAAGCAAATCTTATTATATCTAGCTTGAAACCTGCTTCTAAGTTTTTTTGGAGCAAAATGATACATGTTTGCCAAAATAGACTTACCTCATCGAGACAAGGCCAAAAATAAAGAGTATATGATTTCAGCTAAAAAAACGAAACTTAGTTAAAACCTTATTTTCCTTCAATTTAAAGCAAATCTTATTATATCTAGCTTGAAACCTGATGTAAGTGCTTTCGGAGCAAAATGACACTTGTTTGTAAAAACAGACTTACCTCAGAGAGACAAGTCCAAAATAACAAAGTTTATGATTTCAGCTAAAAAAATGAAAGTTAGTGAAAAGATTGTTTGCCTTCAATTTAAAGCAAATCTTATTATATCTGGCTTGAAACCTGCTTCTAAGTGCTTTTCGAGCAAATTGACAGATGTTTGCCAAAATAGACTTACCTCAGCGAGACAAGGCCAAAAATAAAGAGTATGTGATATAAGCTAAAAAAATGAAAGTTAGTGAAAAGATTGTTTGGCTTCAATTTAAAGCAAATCTTATTATATCTAGCTTGAAGCCTGCTTCTAAGTGCTTTTCGAGCAAATTGACAGATATTTGCCAAAATAGACTTACCTCAGAGAGACAAGGCAAAAAATAAAGAGTATGTGATATCAGCTAAAAAAATTAAAGTTAATAAAAACCTTATTTTCCTTCAATTTAAAGCAAATCTGGTTATATCTAGTGTTGAAACCTGCTCTAATTTTTTCTGGAGCAAATTGACACTTGTTTGCAAAAATAGACTTACCTCAGAGAGTCAAGGCCAAAATTACAAAGTTCATGATTTCAGCTAAAAAAAATGAAAGTTAGTATAAACCCTTTTTGCCTTCAATTTAAAGCAAATCTCATTATAAAAAAGCTTGAATCCTGCTTCTAAGTGCTTTTGGAGCAAAATGACATGTTTGCCAAAATAGACTTACCTCATCGAGACAAGGCCAAAATAACAAAGTTTATGATTTCAGCTAAAAAAATGAAAGTTAGTATAAACCCTGTTTGCCTTCAATTTAAAGCAAATCTTATTATATCTAGCTTGAAACCTGCTTCTAAGTGCTTTTGGAACAAAATGACACATGTTTGTAAAAACAGACTTACCTCATCGAGACAAGGCCAAAAATATAGAGTATGTGATATCAGCTAAAAAAATTAAAGTTAGTAAAAACCCTGTTTGCCTTCAATTTAAAGCAAATCTCATTATAAATAAGCTTGAAACCTGCTTCTAAGTGCTTTTGGAGCAAAATGACATGTTTGCCAAAATAGACTTACCTCAGAGAGACAAGGCCAAAATAACAAAGTTAATGATTTCAGCTAAAAAAATGAAAGTTAGTGAAAAGATTGTTTGCCTTCAATTTAAAGCAAATCTTATTATATCTAGCTTGAAACCTGCTTCTAAGTTTTTTTGGAGCAAAATGATACATGTTTGCCAAAATAGACTTACCTCATCGAGACAAGGCCAAAAATAAAGAGTATATGATTTCAGCTAAAAAAACGAAACTTAGTTAAAACCTTATTTTCCTTCAATTTAAAGCAAATCTTATTATATCTAGCTTGAAACCTGCTTGTAAGTGCTTTCGGAGCAAAATGACACTTGTTTGTAAAAACAGACTTACCTCAGAGAGACAAGTCCAAAATAACAAAGTTTATGATTTCAGCTAAAAAAATGAAAGTTAGTGAAAAGATTGTTTGCCTTCAATTTAAAGCAAATCTTATTATATCTGGCTTGAAACCTGCTTCTAAGTGCTTTTCGAGCAAATTGACAGATGTTTGCCAAAATAGACTTACCTCAGCGAGACAAGGCCAAAAATAAAGAGTATGTGATATAAGCTAAAAAAATGAAAGTTAGTGAAAAGATTGTTTGGCTTCAATTTAAAGCAAATCTTATTATATCTAGCTTGAAGCCTGCTTCTAAGTGCTTTTCGAGTAAATTGACAGATATTTGCCAAAATAGACTTACCTCAGCGAGACGAGGCCAAAAATAAAGAGTATGTGACATCAGCTAAAAAAATTAAAGTTAATAAAAACCTTATTTTCCTTCAATTTAAAGCAAATCTGGTTATATCTAGTGTTGAAACCTGCTCTAATTTTTTCTGGAGCAAATTGACACTTGTTTAAAAAAAATAGAATTACCTCAGAGAGTCAAGGCCAAAATTACAAAGTTCATGATTTCAGCTAAAAAAATGAAAGTTAGTGAAAAGATTGTTTGCCTTCAATTTAAAGCAAATCTTATTATATCTGGCTTGAAACCTGCTTCTAAGTGCTTTTGAAACAAAATGACATGTTTGCCAAAATAGACTTACTTCAGAGAAACAAGGCCGAAATTACAAAGTTTATGATTTCAGCTAAAAAAATGAAAGTTAGTATAAACCCTTTTTGCCTTCAACTTAAAGCAAATCTTATTATATCTAGCTTGAAACCTGCTTTTAAGTGCTTTTGGAACAAAATGACACATGTTTGCAAAAACAGACTTACCTCATCGAGACAAGGCCAAAATAACAAAGTTTATGATTTCAGCTAAAAAAATGAAAGTTAGTATAAACCCTGTTTGCCTTCAATTTAAAGCAAATCTTATTATATCTAGCTGGAAACCTGCTTCTAAGTGCTTTCGGATCAAAATGACACATGTTTGTAAAAACAGACTTACCTCAGAGAGACAAGTCCAAAATAACAAAGTTTATGATTTCAGCTAAAAAAATGAAAGTTAGTGAAAAGATTGTTTGCCTTCAATTTAAAGCAAATCTCATTATAAATAAGCTTGAAACCTGCTTCTAAGTGCTTTTGGAGCAAATTGACAGATATTTGCCAAAATAGACTTACCTCAGCGAGACAAGGCAAAAAATAAAGAGTATGTGATATCAGCTAAAAAAATTAAAGTTAATAAAAACCTTATTTTCCTTCAATTTAAAGCAAATCTGGTTATATCTAGTGTTGAAACCTGCTCTAATTTTTTCTGGAGCAAATTGACACTTGTTTGCAAAAATAGACTTACCTCAGAGAGTCAAGGCCAAAATTACAAAGTTCATGATTTCAGCTAAAAAAATGAAAGTTAGTATAAACCTTTTTGCCTTCAATTTAAAGCAAATCTCATTATAAAAAAGCTGGAAACCTGCTTCTAAGTGCTTTTGGAGCAAAATGACATGTTTGCCAAAATAGACTTACCTCATCGAGACAAGGCCAAAATAACAAAGTTTATGATTTCAGCTAAAAAAATGAAAGTTAGTATAAACCCTGTTTGCCTTCAATTTAAAGCAAATCTTATTATATCTAGCTTGAAACCTGCTTCTAAGTGCTTTTGGAACAAAATGACACATGTTTGTAAAAACAGACTTACCTCATCGAGACAAGGCCAAAAATATAGAGTATGTGATATCAGCTAAAAAAATTAAAGTTAGTAAAAACCCTGTTTGCCTTCAATTTAAAGCAAATCTCATTATAAATAAGCTTGAAACCTGCTTCTAAGTGCTTTTGGAGCAAAATGACATGTTTGCCAAAATAGACTTACCTCAGAGAGACAAGGCCAAAATAACAAAGTTAATGATTTCAGCTAAAAAAATGAAAGTTAGTGAAAAGATTGTTTGCCTTCAATTTAAAGCAAATCTTATTATATCTAGCTTGAAACCTGCTTCTAAGTCTTTTTGGAGCAAAATGATACATGTTTGCCAAAAAAGACTTACCTCATCGAGACAAGGCCAAAAATAAAGAGTATATGATTTCAGCTAAAAAAACAAAACTTAGTTAAAACCTTATTTTCCTTCAATTTAAAGCAAATCTTATTATATCTAGCTTGAAACCTGCTTGTAAGTGCTTTCGGAGCAAAATGACACTTGTTTGTAAAAACAGACTTACCTCAGAGAGACAAGTCCAAAATAACAAAGTTTATGATTTCAGCTAAAAAAATGAAAGTTAGTGAAAAGATTGTTTGCCTTCAATTTAAAGCAAATCTTATTATATCTGGCTTGAAACCTGCTTCTAAGTGCTTTTCGAGCAAATTGACAGATGTTTGCCAAAATAGACTTACCTCAGCGAGACAAGGCCAAAAATAAAGAGTATGTGATATAAGCTAAAAAAATGAAAGTTAGTGAAAAGATTGTTTGGCTTCAATTTAAAGCAAATCTTATTATATCTAGCTTGAAGCCTGCTTCTAAGTGCTTTTCGAGCAAATTGACAGATATTTGCCAAAATAGACTTACCTCAGCGAGACGAGGCCAAAAATAAAGAGTATGTGACATCAGCTAAAAAAATTAAAGTTAATAAAAACCTTATTTTCCTTCAATTTAAAGCAAATCTGGTTATATCTAGTGTTGAAACCTGCTCTAATTTTTTCTGGAGCAAATTGACACTTGTTTGCAAAAATAGACTTACCTCAGAGAGTCAAGGCCAAAATTACAAAGTTCATGATTTCAGCTAAAAAAATGAAAGTTAGTGAAAAGATTGTTTGCCTTCAATTTAAAGCAAATCTTATTATATCTAGCTTGAAACCTGCTTCTAAGTGCTTTTGGAGCAAAATGACACATGTTTGCCAAAATAGACTTATCTCAGAGAGATAAGGCCAAAATAACAAAGTTTATGATTTCAGCTAAAAAAATGAAAGTTCGTATAAACCCTGTTTGCCTTCAATTTAAAGCAAATCTTATTATTTCTAGCTTGAAACCTGCTTCTAAGTGCTTTTGGAACAAAATGACACATGTTTGCAAAAACAGACTTACCTCATCGAGACAAGGCCAAAAATATAGAGTATGTGATATCAGCTAAAAAAATTAAAGTTAGTAAAAACCCTGTTTGCCTTCAATTTAAAGCAAATCTCATTATAAATAAGCTTGAAACCTGCTTCTAAGTGCTTTTGGAGCAAAATGACATGTTTGCCAAAATAGACTTACCTCAGAGAGACAAGGCCAAAATAACAAAGTTAATGATTTCAGCTAAAAAAATGAAAGTTAGTGAAAAGATTGTTTGCCTTCAATTTAAAGCAAATCTTATTATATCTAGCTTGAAACCTGCTTCTAAGTCTTTTTGGAGCAAAATGATACATGTTTGCCAAAATAGACTTACCTCATCGAGACAAGGCCAAAAATAAAGAGTATATGATTTCAGCTAAAAAAACAAAACTTAGTTAAAACCTTATTTTCCTTCAATTTAAAGCAAATCTTATTATATCTAGCTTGAAACCTGCTTGTAAGTGCTTTCGGAGCAAAATGACACTTGTTTGTAAAAACAGACTTACCTCAGAGAGACAAGTCCAAAATAACAAAGTTTATGATTTCAGCTAAAAAAATGAAAGTTAGTGAAAAGATTGTTTGCCTTCAATTTAAAGCAAATCTTATTATATCTGGCTTGAAACCTGCTTCTAAGTGCTTTTCGAGCAAATTGACAGATGTTTGCCAAAATAGACTTACCTCAGCGAGACAAGGCCAAAAATAAAGAGTATGTGATATAAGCTAAAAAAATGAAAGTTAGTGAAAAGATTGTTTGGCTTCAATTTAAAGCAAATCTTATTATATCTAGCTTGAAGCCTGCTTCTAAGTGCTTTTCGAGCAAATTGACAGATATTTGCCAAAATAGACTTACCTCAGCGAGACGAGGCCAAAAATAAAGAGTATGTGACATCAGCTAAAAAAATTAAAGTTAATAAAAACCTTATTTTCCTTCAATTTAAAGCAAATCTGGTTATATCTAGTGTTGAAACCTGCTCTAAGTGCTTTTCGAGCAAATTGACAGATGTTTGCCAAAATAGACTTACCTCAGCGAGACAAGGCCAAAAATAAAGATTATGTGATATAAGCTAAAAAAATGAAAGTTAGTGAAAAGATTGTTTGGCTTCAATTTAAAGCAAATCTTATTATATCTAGCTTGAAGCCTGCTTCTAAGTGCTTTTGGAGCAAAATGACATGTTTGCCAAAATAGACTTACTTCAGATAGACAAGGCCAAAATTACAAAGTTTATGATTTCAGCTAAAAAAATGAAAGTTAGTATAAACCCTTTTTGCCTTCAATTTAAAGCAAATCTCATTATAAATAAGCTTGAAACCTGCTTCTAAGTGCTTTTGGAACAAAATGATACATGTTTGCAAAAACAGACTTACCTCATCGAGACAAGGCCAAAAATAAAGAGTATGTGATTTCAGCTAAAAAAAACGAAACTTATTTAAAACCTTATTTTCCTTCAATTTAAAGCAAATCTTATTATATCTAGCTTGAAACCTGCTTCTAAGTGCTTTTGGAGCAAAATTACATGTTTGCCAAAATAGACTTACTTCAGAGAGACAAGGCCAAAATTACAAAGTTTATGATTTCAGCTAAAAAAATGAAAGTTAGTATAAACCCTGTTTGCCTTCAATTTAAAGCAAATCTTATTATATCTAGCTTGAAACCTGCTTTTAAGTGCTTTTGGAACAAAATGACACATGTTTGCAAAAACAGACTTACCTCATCGAGACAAGGCCAAAAATAAAGAGTATGTGATATCAGCTAAAAAATTTAAGTTAGTAAAAACCCTGTTTGCCTTCAATTTAAAGCAAATCTCATTATAAATAAGCTTGAAACCTGCTTCTAAGTACTTTTGGAGCAAAATGACATGTTTGCCAAAATATACTTACTTCAGAGAGACAAGGCCAAAATTACAAAGTTTATGATTTCAGCTAAAAAAATGAAGGTTAGTATAATAATAATAATAATAATACATTTAATTTATAATGCACTTTACATTTGGATCAAATCTCAAAGTGCTACAAGGCAAAAGCAGATAAAAGCATCAATAAAAAAAATAAAAATAATAATAAATAAATAAATAAATTAAAAAAAATAAATAAAATAATAACTATACAAAAACGTGACCAAAAGCATTAATTTTAATTACAGTTATAGGTTCTGCTAAAAAGGAAAGTTTTAAGTCCTTTTTTAAATGTGTCAGTCGTCTGTGGAGCCCTCAGATGGTCAGGGAGGGCATTCCACAGACGAGGGGCAGCAGAACGGAAGCCCCGATCTCCCATGGTGCCGAGCTTAGTCCGGGGAAGGAGGAGGCGGCATGACTGGGCAGAACGGAGGGATCGTGTCGAGGTCAGTGGGGTGAGTAGTTCCCTCAGGTAGGGGGGTGCGTTACCATGGATACACTGGTGAGTGAGGAGAGAGATCTTATAATCAATCCTGGTGGAGATGGGAAGCCAATGAAGGGAATGAAGAACAGGGGTGATGTGTTTTTGTTTAAGAACTCTCATCAGGATCCTTGCAGCACTGTTTTGAACATACTGCAGTCTTTGAAGACTTTTATCAGGGATCCCGATGAGAAGTGAGTTACAGTAATCCAGTCTGGAGGAGACGAACGCGTGAACCAGCTTTTCAGCATCACTCAAGGTTAGTGAAGAACGGAGTTTGGAAATATTTCTGAGATGGTGAAAGGAGATCTTGCAGATGTGTTTGATGTGGGATTCAAAAGTGAGTTGAGGGTTGAATCTCACGCCGAGGTTGGTGACTGATGAAGAGAGGGGAATGTCGTGACCAGAGAAGGTAATACTGGTTATGGAGGAAGACTGGGTCTGATGTGGGGTGCCAATTAAAATAGCTTCGGTTTTGGAGCTGTTCAACTGGAGAAAGTTGTTTTTCATCCACACCTTTATCTCCTCCAGACAAGTGCGGAGAGTTGACAGGGGAGATGATGACGATGAAGATTGAGAGGCTGAGGAGGAACATGTGTCAGTTTTTATGTAGATTTGCGTGTCATCAGCGTAACAATGGAATGAGAGTCCATATCGACTGATGACACGGCCAAGGGGGAGCATGTATAGTATGAAGAGAATGGGGCCAAGGACTGATCCCTGGGGGACCCCACATGTGACGGTGTGTGTCCGGGACTTTGAACTTCCAAGGGAAACGTATTCTGTTCTGTCAGTGAAGTAGGATTGAAACCAGTTTAGGGCGGTGGCAGTGAGTCCAGTGGTGTGATGTAGGCGGTGTAGGAGTATTCCATGGTCAACTGTGTCGAAGGCAGCAGATAAATCAAGGAGAATCAGGAGGGAAGGTGAACCAGCATCTGCTGCCATCCGTAGGTCATTTGTGACTCTAAGCAAAGCTGTTTCTGTGCTGTGGGCGGAGCGGAAACCAGACTGAAAGGTTTCAAAGAGGTTGTTGTATTTGAGGTGGTCCTGGAGGTGGGCAGCAACTACTTTTTCCAGAACTTTGGAGAGGAATGGGAGTTTGGAAATGGGCCTGTAATTAGCAAAAAGTTCTGGATCGAGAGTAGTTTTTTTGTATAAACCCTTTTTGCTTTCAATTTAAAGCAAATCTCATTATAAATAAGCTTGAAACCTGCTTCTAAGTGCTTTTGGAGCAAAATGACGTGTTTGCCAAAATAGACTTACCTCAGAGAGACAAGGCCAAAATAACAAAGTTCATGATTTCAGCTAAAAAAATGAAAGTTAGTATAAACCCTGTTTGCCTTCAATTTAAAGCAAATCTTATTATATCTAGCTGGAAACCTGCTTCTAAGTGCTTTTGGAACAAAATGATACATGTTTGCAAAAACAGACTTACCTCATCGAGACAAGGCCAAAAATAAAGAGTATGTGACTTCAGCTAAAAAAACGAAACTTAGTTAAAACCTTATTTTCCTTCAATTTAAAGCAAATCTTATTATATCTAGCTTGAAACCTGCTTCTAAGTGCTTTTGGAACAAAATGACACATGTTTTCCAAAATAGACTTATTTTTTGGCGAGACAAGGCCAAAATTACAAAGTATGTGATTTCACCTAAACTACGGGGCAAAGTTAGTAAAAACCTTGCCTTCATATTAAGCCAAATTTGACAATAGCTAGTGTTCAAACCTGCTTCTTTGTGCTTTTGCAGCAAAATGACATGTTTGGAAAAATAGGCCTATATCATTGAGACAAGGCCAAAATGACAAAATATGTTATTTCAGCTAAAATACAGGGCAAAGTTAATAAAAAACTTATTTGTTCTCATTTTAAGCCGAATTTGACCATAGCTAGGGTTGAAACCTGCTTCTTTGTGCTTTTCGAGCAAAATGACACGTTTGGAAAAATAGACCTATATCAGCGAGACAAGGCCAAAATGACAAAGTATGTGATTTCAGCTGAAATACAGGGCAAAGTTAGTAAAAACCTTATATGCCTTCATATTAAGCCAAATCTGACCATAGCTATGGTTGAAACTTGCTTCTAAGTGCTTTTGGAGCATAATGACACATGTTTGGAAAAATAGACTTATCTCAGCGACACAAGGCCAAAATTACAAAGTATGAGATTTCAGCTGAAATACGGGGGAAAGTTAGTAAAAACCTTATTTGCTTTCATATTAAGCCAAATTTGACCATAGCTAGGTTTGAAACCTGCTTCTTTGTGCATTTCGAGCAAAATGACACGTTTTGAAATATAGACCTATATCAGCGAGACAAGGCCAAAATGACAAAGTATGTGATTTCAGCTGAAATACAGGGCAAAGTTAGTAAAAACCTTATATGCCTTCATATTAAGCCAAATTTGACCATAGCTATGGTTGAAACTTGCTTCTAAGTGCTTTTGGAGCAAAATGACACATGTTTGGAAAAATAGACTTATCTCAGCGACACAAGGCCAAAATTACAAAGTATGTGATTTCAGCTGAAATACGGGGGAAAGTTAGTAAAAACCTTATTTGCTTTCATATTAAGCCAAATTTGACCATAGCTAGGTTTGAAACCTGCTTCTTTGTGCATTTCGAGCAAAATGACACATGTTTGGAAAAAAAGACTTATCTCAGCGAGCCAGGCCAAAAATGAAAAAGTATGTGTTTTCAGCTGAAATATACATGAAAGTTAAGTGAAAACATTTTTCTTCATATTAAGCCAAATCTGACTATATTTTGGCTTGAAACCTGCTTCTTAGTGGTTTTGGAGCAAAATGACACATGTTTGTAAAAATAGACTTTATCTCAGAGAGAAAATGCCCAAATGACAAAGTATGTGATTTCTGCTGAAATCCACATGAAACGTGGTCAAAATCTAGCTTGTGTTTATATACAGCCCAATTTGACTAAAACTAGGTTTGAGACGTGTTTCTTAGTGCTTTTTGAGTAAACTCACACTTTTGCAAAAATAGGCTTATCTCAGTGATAGAAGTGGATAATTACAAAGTATGTGATTTCAGCTGAAATACACATGAAATGTGGTCAAAACCTTGTTTGCTTTCATATTGAAACCTGCTTCTTGGTGCTTTTTGAGCAAAATGACATGTTTGTAGAAATTATAAACTATGTGATTTCAGCTGAAATACGGGGCAAAGTTAGTAAAAAACTTGCCTTCATATTAAGCCAAATTTCACTATATCTATGGTTGAAACTTTCTTCTAAGTGCTTTTGGAGCAAAATGACACATGTTTGGAAAAATAGACTTATCTCAATGAGACAAGGCCAAAATCACAAAGTACGTGATTTCAGCTGATATACACATGAAAGTTAGTGAAAACATTTTGAGTAAAGTTACATGTTTGCAAAAATAGGCTTATCTCAGTGACAGAAGTGCAAAATTATTATGTATGTGATCTTAGCTGAAATCTAAAACCTTGTTTGCTTTCATATTCAGCCATCTTTGACTAGCTTGTGTTTATATATAGCCCAATTTGACTAAAACTAGGCTTGAAACCTGCTTCTTGGTGCTTTTTGAGCAAAATGACACGTTTGTTAAAATAGACATCTCAGCGAGACAAGGCCAAAATGACAAAGTATGTGTTTTCAGCTGAAATATACATGAAAGTTAAGTGAAAACATTGTTCTTCATATTAAGCCAAATCTGACTATATTTTCTGCTTGAAATAAGTGCTTTTGGAGCAAAATGACACATGGTTGTAAAAATAGACTTTATCTCAGAGAGAAAATACCCAAATGACAAAGTATGTGATCTCTGTTGAAATCCACATGAAACGTGATAAAAATCTAGTTTGTGTTTATATATAGCCCAATTTGAGTAAAACTAGATTTGAAACCTGTTTCTTAGTGCTTTTTGAGTTAAATCACACGTTTGCAAAAATAGGCTTATCTTAGTGAGAGAAATGGAAAGTTTCAAAGTATGTGATTTCAGCTGAAATAGATTTGGATTTTTGATGAGCAAAAAGAGAACTCCAAAATGATTTCAGCTTATAAATACAGGAAACTTGGTTAAAACCTTGATTGCGTTAATGGGAGCTAATTCTATGTGAGAACATTTCACATAAACATACACATACTCTCACAAAAACATACGTGTTTGTGAGAGTGTTTCACATGTGTATGTCAGAGTTGACATGTTCATTCCTTATTCAAAGACAAAACGGAGACCGGTATGATTGAAACTCAGATATTTGACTGACTCAATGTTCAATTGAATCAATTCAATTGATATGAAACCAGTATTTGTCAGATACTTGGAGGTCCCTCTAAATTGACCAAGGTTCAGCGGTTCAGTCCACATTTGGTGCATATCAAGTGACTCAAGGAAATCTATCTGGTATATACCATAATTTACTATATTATTATAACAGAAAAAAAAACTTTAATAACTGGAAGATCATGTGGAGAGAATAAAACATGGAAAAAAATAAGATAATATAATAAAGAAAGTAAGAAGCGCATTTATGAGTATGTCAATTCATTGCCTGCCACCAAATAATATATAAATCACGAAGCCCCATGTTCATCTTGTTCTTATATCCTTCAACCAATACTAGCTAGAAAATTTTACAAGATGTATATTAATTAAGTGGGATCAGATTATGTTCCAGGCCCTTTTATGAATAAGATATATATATTACATTTGATGATGAGATATGATATATGAGAGATATATCACACACAGATTCATGCTTTGCTTTGACCACATTGAAGAGAAAATCACCTCATTATTTCCTTAATACAGGTAATATTTTCCTGAAGGATTTATGCTGCTGTACTACATTTCATGTTGAATACAACATTATTTTGTATTTATTTTATGATAATAAAATAAAAACAAAAATTCTCAGTTACACTCCAGTCCAGACGGTAGCGCTAACTTAGATGAGAAGTCTGTCTGAAAACTTATACCGAATCACAGAAGAAAAAGACGTACTTCCGGTGTGACTGTCATGGTGGTACCTGAGTGCCCTAGCTTGCCTGATGAGCTTCCCTTCACCTTATATTACCGCGAAACTGAATTTGGGATATGACCTGGAATAATCTATCGAAATGGAACAGCAAAGTGTCTGCGATTTACGCGTTCGGTGTTTGGACTATGATAGGTTCATACGCCTACTTAAAATACTCAGGACGTTTGGAGGACACAGCATCAGAGGACACAACAGTAGGTGTGTAGTGACCGTCTCCGCGCTCATACTCAGAGATCGAGAGAGAAAGAGAGAGGGGAAGAAAGAGATATGTTGTTTGTAGCCGATCCACAAACAAAATAAGGTCTTCTCAATGGAGAATCACATTCACCATCAGCTGTAACATTATAACCACTGACAGGTTAAGTCATATAATAAGACGAATAAGTGGTAGTTTCCTACCATGGCACCTGTCTGTTGATGGGATGAATTGGGCAATAAGAGAACGTTATTTGAAGTTGATGCTGTGGGAACCAGGAAAAATGGTCAAACGCATGAATTAGACGGACTTTTTTAGGAAACAAATTGCTATTTGAAAATTGGGTCAAAGCATCTCCAGAGCTACAGGGCTTGATGTATATTCCTAGACTGCAGTGGTTAGTACCTACCAAAATAGTCTAAGGACGGACGACCGGTAACCCAGAACTTGGGTTACTGGCCAGTGTTGACTCCCCACTGTGGCACATATTGCTGAAATGTTAATGATGGTTTTGACAGAAAAATGTCCACATGTAAGCATCAGAACCGGCTCTGAAGAGGGAGAAAGTGATCTGGTTTGATAAATAAAGTTTTATTTTAAATCATGTTGCCCAGTGGTTCTGAACTGGTCTGGCATCGGGACCCACCATCACCACTTAATGACAAGCCGCGAGGAATCGAGGAAAGTTTTCAACTTCTCAAATTTATTTAAGGAAAAGATAGTACATAATATCACAGTATGCCAACACAAATAAACAAGTTTAATGACAGACCAAAAGGAACAACAGGTGAGAACACACTGAGGTTTTTGTCCTTTGTCCTCAATGTATGAAAATCCATATCTCATGTAGTCGGTCTCGTGCTTGCGTTTGGCCATGCTCAATTAGCATATGAAAACAACCTTTGCCGGTCTTCTTCTATGCTGTGAAATGGTCGGTGTCAATTAACAATACAGAGCATTACTGCCACCTATTGTTAAGGAGTGTGAATAGCTGGCACTCCGCTGCATAACAAATCCCATTCAAAATAAAAGCACAGGATTTATTTTTCTTAACATTTTTTTTGTTGCCCAGGCAAAGGCCCATGACCCATTGAAAACGGGTCCTTGACCCACCAATTGAGAATCACTGATGTAGATTGACAGCAGCATAATGCTCACTCCTTCTTTGCAAAAATGCTTGCGCAACATGAGTTCAAGGTATTGGCTTAGCCTCAGGTCCTCAGATTCAATACAAATCAGTATTTGTTGGAAAACATCTAACAGGACTGAAAGGACTTTACCAGATTTACCTTTCAAGGCTTTCAGGGTGCGGATTGGTTATTTTATGTCTAAGCTTTGGAATATTTTACCAAATAAGGAACTAAACATTGTTTCTTAATATATCTTTCTAGAGACATCTCACTTGACTGGCTACTTGATTTCTTTGTAGACACTGACACTTTTTTGATACTTGAAAGCAGATTCCTTGACCCGGTCTCAGAATTTCTTGTGGCCTTGTGGTGTAATATAAGTTGCATTCTGGAACTTTATGGCTAGATGTCACTAAACTTTACATAGTGCTAGGATTCACTGCTTAAGTCACAATGAGCAGCCCAAAAGTTGGCAAGTGAAGAAAATGGTGTTCCATAATGTCTACAAATGACCTGAATAAAATTCCCAGAAATGACAGTGTTAGTAGCAAATCACAGTTCTTTCCAGAAAGCATCTTTCATGTTGACTCTCTTCAAACCCTTAAACTCTGTCTTAAACCCACTTCTTCAAACCAGTCTATTCAGGCTGATCTTAACCCCATTATTTATTCTACCATTTTGATATATTGTTCATTTCAATACATTGTTATTTACAATGGGTGTTTTGATTTTGTTATTACTGTGACGTGCCCTTGTGTGCCTTTATAGGTTCTATTAAATAAAATGCATCATTATTCTTATCCCAGAGAATACATGGACTTATTTCTGAAGTTATTGTAAACTATATTCATTCAACTCAGTTCATGTGATGTCTGTTAAAAGTGCTAAATCATTCTTTATGTTTCCCTCAAACCTAGTGGATGAAGTGCCAAAACCAAATGAAGATGTCTACTGCACTGCTAACTCCAAAACCACCATCGTCTACAAGAAAGACTTTGTCCCGTACACAACAAGGATCTACAACTTCATCAACTCCTTTGGCAGTGAATCTGGGACTGGAAATAAATAGCTGAAAGATTGTTGACTCTCAATACCCGAATATTTTTAAATTTAATTTTATAATGTACTCAGAATTAATGCTTTTGTGACTAGACTTAATCACCCCCTCCAAAGAGGTGATGCTGTTTTTGGTTTGTTTATCTGTGTTTAGCAGGATTACTCAAAAATGTATGGATTTTGATGAAACGTTTATTGAGAGGTGGGTAACAGACTAAGGAACATTACCAACTATCAAGTTGACAACACACGCACGCAGATAAAACCAACAAAGCCAAAAACAGAACACATTATACAAAAAGTATTAGCAAATAACACAATATTAATGAAGAAAAACGATCTGCATAAGCCACAAGAATGAGAGTGTAAGTGTTAAGCAAGGACACTTAAAAGTGATGCATCCCCGGACACACTTTTTAGTGCATCATTTAGTGAATGAAACAGTGTCTTGATATTGGGATTAGCCGTCCTAGCTTCACTTACATTCCCAATCATGTAGTTGTGACTTAGTATAAAACTTTAATCAACATCGCGAAAACAGAAAAATAAACTCAATAAGGACCCTAACATGCACAGTACCCAAAGATACAGTAAAGAAAGTGTATTATGATGATGAAAACTCTAAACCAGCTATTTTAATAACTTTTTTATGTGACATTCTCACCGTTATGTAAACGTTGCCACAACGACAATTGAAGTCAGTATGTGCGATGGTGGTTAGGAGTATTCTTCAGCAAGTATAATACATCTTGTTTGACTGTAGATTTGGGTACTGTGCATGTGAGGAAAATTATTAAGTTTATTTGTTGTTTTTGCGAATTTGATTCAAGTTTTATTCTAAGTAACACAACTGCTTGACAAGTTTGTGTAATCTATCTCTTTATTAACTAAATGAAGCAATAATAAAGTACATCAGGGCTTGCATCACTTGTAAGTGTCCTAAGTAAACATTTCCTTCGTCTTGTGGCTTTTGCAGATCGTCTTTCTTAATGTGTTCTGTTGTGGTTTTGGAAGTGTGCGTTGCCAACTCGAAAATGTTTTAATTTGCTGCATGCGCATGTTGTCAAATTTATGGTTGCAGTGCATTTGCTCCTGTCAGCCAATGTATGGTTAGCCGCAAGTAGCTAATTCTAAAAAGAAAATCAAAAGCAAATGTTTTGGAATTGAAACATGATGTCTAGGAGCTCCTTACACTAATCATAAAAAAACAGGTCTGTGAATTATGTCAGAATTCTAGGTTTTTTTCATGTGGCCTAATTATTCATAGTCAAACTGTCTACTGTAAAGTAACTTAATTGTTACAATTTTTAAAAGATCTTTTGTCTAAGATGTCTAAATGTAACATACTCTGATTTGAAGAGCTGGTGCACTGTGACAAGTGCTATCAGAATATTTTATACGGATTTTTGTTTTTTAATTTGGTGATGTAGTTTCAGAAGTTTAGGCTCAAACATATGAACAAAAGTTAAAGCCGTGAAAGGCGATAACTATTTAAAATGAATCATTTATTGGGAAAAAACAAATGAGAGAATAACATCATCTCTGTAATGTACTGGCTTATATACATTTTTAAAGTTTATATTGTAAGACTAAACAATAGGTTCCAGAAACATCATACACACATCACACCTCAGTTTTACATTTGTTTACCACCTTGGTTTTTTAGACATATTAAATGTGCCTTAGGGCTGTTGTTCCTTCTCAGAGCTGTGCCAGTGGGTACTCCTCTAACATGTAATAGTTGTCCTCAATACCTATATACCCTAACCCCAAGACATAGTTGCTCCATCTAATGTCAAACAACCTTTAAATACAGTGCAGGAGTACATTGTTTCATGCTTTGATCATTATAAGACCCATGTTGAGGTCAACTAAATCAGGAAATCTAAGTGTATTTGATAAAATGAGTGCTGCAAGGTTGGTCTTGTTTTTTTGTTTGTGCTTTTCCTCACAGAAAGTATTGTATAGAAGTATGAGAGAACAATACAATATATACTGTATAAGGAGTTCCTGGTGAAAATATCTTAAAGCAAATATTCAACATCCTGATAGCTTTTTTTGCTTTCTGTGTTAAGAATCAACACATACATCAAGTTCCTTCATGAACACACAACACATAAAATAAACTACGAGCTGAAGCCTTGAGGAGGGTCACATCAACAATATCTAAAATGAACAAGTCTGAAGCCAAACAAGGTTTAATTCAATTTCAACTTTGTTGTTGTGCTGGTCTCCTTGATTCTATTGAATGCTGATCAAAATACAATGAGCAGCATCCCTATGTACAGATGACAGAGGAATAAGTGGAGGGGGGAGTTGATAGTGGCAAGGTTTGGGTGGTAAGAAAATGGGGGAAGGTCCTGTGAATGAGGTAAGGCAAACTTTTATGTTTCTCATGACCAGCCGTTTAAGCATTTGCCTACAGCATGACTCAAAGAGATGTTAAAAATATTCGTGAGGAGATTTACCAGTCAGCATAGTCCCTGAGTAAGGTTCATGAGTCCAATCGAGACAGGATATACCAATTTTAGTCCTGCAGTAAGACAAGTCCCAAGTCATATAAAATCACAGCAGCCTGCTCCTCTAATTGACAATTACCCACATTGCACATAATGTTCACCAGAATGGAGTAAAGTAATGACTTCTTGTACTAATAGAACTGTATTAATTATAGATTATTTGGATGTTTTTGGGAATCTACTCACTTTTGCTCAAATCTCCCGAACTCTCATAACACGACACAATCTTTCACTTCCAACACACGTCAATAATTCTTGGCCGACATCACCCATTACCAGTTGTCCTTTCTTACACCCCTTCGGTTGGTATTAAATACTCCATACCATATGCACCCAACAAGACTTTCCGTTCTGCTTACGCACTGACCCAGTCGTTATGTGATTCACAATTTGGTCTATAAAATGTCACTGAGATCCTTACAGAGGCCCATTTTTTTCTCCATATTATCAAGTTCATGGCAAAACGGTCTACATGCTATATAATATAACCCTCCCACTGTAGGGTTGCATGGCACATAATCAATGTTATTCAGACTCCCCCTGTGAGTGGATATTATGTACTGGCTGTTTGGGGTGTTTGTTTATGCCTCAGTGTAACAAACAAAACAAATCGTTATTAGATGTCCATGGGGCTTTAAAAATTGCTGTAGTTTGGAAAAAGGTGTTAAATGAGTTAGTGGGTGAGCAGAGTTCACACCAGGAGACAGGACCCGTGGTGCTAGCTGTGCAAAGATGTTCCTGAGACATTCCAGCAACAGCCCATTGTGACTGGGATCCAGATTAAACCAGCTGGGGGATACAGCTTTAACAGGACGCATTGTTCCAGCAGACAGCAATTAGCTTTTGGCAAATTTTCACTTCTTAGACTGACACCCGTTCTTGGCCAACAACTGGTTGTTCTGCTTTGTCTGTCATTCTGTTACAGTGGCTGTTGCCTTCCAGTATATTTGGAAAACAGAGTTTCACACCCTTCCGCCCAAATGATAAAACAGCTTAAGGGGCTGCAAGTATTCTATATAAGTATAGTATATAAGGAGAGAACTATTTAAATAAGAGCTATATTGTGTATTTAGTTGTATGACAACATCTGACAGGACAAGTCTCAACAACAGCGTGAGCATCGTCTGTACAGAATAACCATTGTGTATGGTTTAATGTACACATCGTCCTAGTTTTGTTATGAAATACTAATAAATAAGTTCCATGGGTCCCATTTCAACATATGTCACTGGATTTCTAGACTTGCTTATTATTTCATATGATCCAGCTGTAACTAATACAATGAAAACCTGATAGCTGTGGTCTATCTACAGTAATATTTCTTATTAAACTTGTTACCTTATACAATTGGTCATTCAAAACAGATAAACCAGTATTTTTGACACTGTATTGAACAACTTGCTTGGATTTGAAAAAGGTACATGATTAGACATTGTTCTTCAGTTTTTCCAGTACAATCCAAACAATGCTCTAAATTAGGACAAATCTTAATTTAAATGGCAGACAGATCTTCCGACCCAGTTCAGAATATGTCAGGATAAACTGAATTGTTGGCCTCAGTACCAGCGTAGAATTCAGTGCGCTGAGGCTCAAGCAGACATGGGTTCATAGGTGTGGAAGTGGATTCCCTTGGAACAGGTGATCTTCATCACAGCTCCATTCAGACTGGTGTCCAGAATCAACCTCATCATACCCTCTGCTATCAGTGATGGCCTGTGGATGAGCACAGAGAGGATAACTGGCATTGCAAGATAGCAAATTCAACACACACAGAATGGTGGTCTGGAACAGTCTGGCACAGCGTTCGATGGAATGGAAGGTGATGACCTTCAATAAAGAAATAAAGGAATTTTATTAAATGAGTTTCACAGTTAAAGGGTTGTTTAAAATTTACATAATGTCCTCATATTTTTTAATTTGAGGACATTTAATACACTGATAAAAAACTGGAAGATCAATTTGTGGCAATTGAAATGTTTGTAGATGAACTCGGTGAGTATAATCAACGGAAATATGATGGGGATATCCGTGATTATAAAGAGGCTAAAGCATACAACTGGCAAAACCAAAAACTACAAACCACTCCAAGTCACATGGACATTTGACAAATATGCTCTCACCAGAAGATCAAAGCCATGGTACCTTCTTATCAAACCTCAAAGCCAACCAGGCTCATAGATCTCTGTGTGACATCAAAAGGTCTGGCCCTATAAACTGACTGACCTCCAGTGTCCGTTTGTGCTCTACTGAATCCCCACTAGAACAAAACGTTAGAATGATTTTAAGACAAGGTCAAAATACATTTATAAAACTGGGCTCCCTTTTTGGTTCCTCATATTTTGATTATAGACTTTTAATGTTTGTTCAGAAAAAGTTATTTTTATCTTAATGGAGCGGGTCCATGTTCGTACAGACGTCCTGAGAGGGATTTAACAAATGGAGAATCATACAGTGGTGTCAAACTCAATCGCAGAAGGGACTAAAATTAAAGATGGAGACCACATTGAAGGCCGAAAAGGAGTCAAATGGCCATGTTTAATCTGAGTTATTATGACAATTGTATTCTTATTTTACTAATTTCAGGGAATTCTGAACAAGCCGATGGAATAGAAAATACACAAGTTATAGATTAAATTCAAAATAGATCAACATAACTACTTTGTCTGACTCCCTCTCTATAAGCAGATTTTGACAGAATAATTTCAAATGAAAAGTTTTAATCGACAGGCATCAATAATAGCCAGAAAACTATATTTTTCAAGTTAAATATTTTTTTAATTAACACAAAAAGGAACTTTAAATGGCTCTGCTGATTTGGCCATTTCTTCTGCCATAAGAAAAGAGTAAGAGTAGACGTTGCTGCTAATATCTCAGAAACAGTTAAGTGCATGAATAGCATACAGGTTAATTTGACATTAATTGTAACCAAATTCATTTGATTTCTTGTTTTTTACACAACAGCACTATCACATGTTGAATAGCTTGAGGACGTGAACGCAACTCGCCAGTTTATTAAAATGTTTGTTCCGTCTACTAATACGTGTGTGTGACTTACTAATATGTTCCTTATTTAATGTTTAAACAAATTCTCATCTATATCCCCTCCCAGCCTCCATAGCATCTCTTCTAAAGATTAGTCTAAAGTTGATTAGGTTGACCGGATAAACACTGATATCGGACAACAGAGGAGCAGGGAGAAGTGTTGGCACTTTTGATTGACCCCACCGGCTATCACAGTACAATCAGGGACTTGTAATATCTTTGGTGTTTGTGCTTTATACGAGCAGGCCATTTATTATAAATATTAGATTTTGTCTCACAGCCCAGATATAATGGTTATGCGGCCCTCAGGTGGCCTTGAGTTTGAGACGTGATTCATATCAAGAAAAAGCAATGGAAAACCACGAGTAAATATGAAGACTCATGAAAAGCTTAGGTGTAGAATTCTCCAGCCACCACCTCAGAGATATCATGCACTAGTTAAATAATGTGAAAGGTCAGTGCGCCTGTGATTGGTTGAAAAACTAAAATAAAAAATCACAGAAGAAACAAAACTATATTTCCTCCCTCCTTTGCTTTATCTCAAATTGTCAAGTCTATTTATAAACCATATTTAATATACAATACATATGCTGTCCATTATATTTTATATAACAAGGATATTACAAGGAGAATATATTAAAACAAATACAACAAAAAATACAAAACAAATAAACACAGATTGGGTATCAAATAAAAAACAATGTAGAACAAATAAAGAGCTGATCATTAGAAGCAGATTCAGACAAAATTAAGAAGACACACAGGAAAGTCTACAGGTTTAGTCATAAATAATTTACACAAAACATGTAACATGATAAGATGTGATATAGAACTAATGAAGATGCAATATACTATGAGCATGTACTTATGTGCATAGTGTGCAAGGGTATTGTGATGTTTCAAGTTGATCTGTAGCTATAGTTCACAAAAGTCACATCATCTCTCTCAAATACTAGTCGTCACCTGCGCCTTACACTTCAGCGTCTCTGTTCAGCCCACTAAGCCCCTACCTCTTACTCTTGAAAGTGAACCCCTGGCTCCACATCCCAATTTTCATCCGTTGCGCAGGACATGAGAGCTCTCTGTGCCTTAGAGAGACCACCAGGTGATCAGGGCTGGATCTGGTCAGCGCTGGATCTGGTCAGCGCTGGATCTGGTCAGCGCTGGATCTGGTCTGCTGAATGCAATCAACACTAGGCAAGAGGGATCGAAGATGGGGTACAGCTACTGGTGGGGTCTCAATTGAAGTGGTCCCACATCGGAACATTCGTGGAATGGACAGGGACATGGGCGCACAGGACGTGAGCGCAGAGCCATACGTGGCTCATGGTCATTCCTTTCCTCCACGTTCTGCTCCAGCCCGTGACGTTTAGCAATGTTATGTAAATATAGGTTGGTACCAAACAGCAGAACCGGCTTTTCAGTGTGCCACATTGCTCAATACATCTTATTGCCAAGACTCCTCCTAGGATTTTGCGCAATCGGGTAGAAAGGCCCGGCATATATTAATTAAGGCATATGTACTAAATGGATAGCTGGTGTTATTTTACACATTTGACACACGCAATCCTCGGTGCTTACCATTAGTAGATCAGCTGCTCAATTAATTGCCGGTGCTGTCAAGTTTACACCCGCTTCTACACACGCAAACCTTTAGTAGATTAGACCCTAAGAAGGGCATTCTTAAAATCTATCACTGCAGCAATACTCCATCTCATCCTGGGAGATCCCAAGATAAAAATAATAATAATAATAATAAAAAAATATCAATTGATTATATATTGCATTGATACTTTTATCAATGTACACATAACATTATACAACATAAGTAAACCACCACTAAAATGGAAATAAGCGCACTTACTGTAAAACTCCAAACTCGTTCATTCTTTGTTTGAAATCATCCTTGAACTTCACAAACTTGCCCATGTTGTCCTCATGTTCCACTGAATGCAGGAGTTGAGTGTCAACAAAGGCTGGGCACAGGACGTTGATACGAACGCCGTAGTCACCCTGAGAGGAAGCATCCTGCCAAAACGTACATTCATAATGAGTATTATGAGTGTGTGTGCTTGGGGGACATCGGGAGCAGTTACATAAAACATATTTTTACTGCGTGCATTAAATTCTTGAAAAATTTTACATAGATAAAAATGTTTAATTACGTTATTATTTTTGGCAGTTATATTGTGATAAGGAGATGTTATCATGAGAAAAGAAGCAACAGTTTCTCAAGACAACAAGTTAATTATCGCTCCAAATTTTCTTGTATTAATGTAATTATTGTAACAGTTAATGTAACAGTAAATGACAAGTCGTTTACTGTTATTTTCTGAATATTCTTCAGAGATAAGGAGTGTTATAGTTGTATTAACTGATTTAGGATGAAAATCATTAACATTCGGGTTGTGAATAAATTAACTCATTATCATGATATAACGACCAAAAATAATTATCTCCCACCATGGCCAATCTCGGCATCTATATCAATGAAAACAAAACCTTTTTTAATAAATAGCAATTTATGAGGACTTTATTATCATATACAAAACCAAATCATATCTATTAACAAATGGAATATATTATTCATAACTATGTTTCTAGTGTTGAATAAGCTGAAAAAAATTGTATATTGCCATTTTTCATATTTCATATAATGTGCAAAAACAAAAGCTTACATGGTAGCATTTTATTTTAACTTCAGATTCTCTCTGTGTGCCTTACCGCCATTGCTCTAGTAAAGCCGATGACTCCATGTTTAGTAGCAGTATATACAGGCTGGTGAGGAGAATGCAGGAAGGCTGAATTGGAAGCAAAAGAAAGACAATGTCTGAATTAACAATGCACCACCAGTCTGTAACCTTTTACCGTGCGCACTATATGTCAATAGAGTAATATGGTGTGTATTTTTAAGAGAAATTTCAACGCCGTTTCCGAAAAAGCTAGACGTGTTTCTGAGTAGCAAATTCTCCCTTTCAACTCAAGCAGTTAACTTGATCAACATTTAATTATCATTGGTACACAATTGTTATTGTATTTTTTACTGAAAAGATGAACAATAAAATTAGACAACAAAAAGATATTGGATGATAAATTATATAAAATAAATCCAAATTAAAATTCCAGTTTGAATTTCGAAAGCATTTGCAAGATCACTGATTAAAAGCTTTAATAAATAATTAGATTTTTCATATTTTGTAATTAAAAATTTATTAGGTATTATAATTAAACAGCAGCTCTAAATATTAAGCAAGCTCCAAACCATTGATATATATTGTTTGGATATTGAGAACTAACCCGTGGTTATATGCTCTCTCTTCCTCATTTTGATTAAAAGTCTAGGACACAGGTCTCAATGATCTTTCAAGTCACTGCTCTGGAGGACAAATAAAATGAGCGTTGCAAGAACTGAATCTATTTGAACTAGAAGTAAAATTTCGTCAAATAGTTGATAAGAAGAAAGCTGTAGTCTCAGTTCTCTAGAACCTCACACGAGTTGCGTCAGGGACTGGGCTCGAACTCAACTGGTCTCCCGGTTGAGGGACGACTGCCCTACTAAAATTAAGATACGCTTCACAAATTTGCCTGTCATACTTTTGCAGGGGCCATGCTTATCTTCTCTGTATCATATCCGAATATGTGTTTGTGCTGCCTGGGCAAGCAAACAATTTTGGGGTGGATATTACTTTGTTTCTGTTCTTAGATAGTGTGTGTTTTTGTGTTGGGGTACCTGCCATTGAGGAAACATTGATAATGATGCCTCCATGCTTGCCGTATTCTTTGCTCATGTGCTCCAATGCCAGGTAAGTCCCTTTAATAACAGACGTCTGTAAAAGTAAAGAGCTTCATGGTCACAGAAGTATCTTCACAACAGGCACACAAGCAGGAAAGGCTCTGTGTGGATCGGATCACTCAATAGCTTTACAGAGATCAGCAAATATTACTTTCGAGCATGAAACATTGAACTATAAGTCTATGATATATATGATGGTAAAAGATAATTGGATTATTCTCCTGTATTCTGTATGCTATACATTATGCATCGCCCTTTGCTGCCGGTTAATACTGTTGATTCAGGGATGCAGCTGTGTTCACTGTCTTCCACTACAGTTTTTACAACGCTGCTAACAATATTCTCCTCCTGAGCCACACTTTTTTTCCTAAAAGTTCCTGTTTAAAGCTACGATTGCATTGCCATTAAACCAATCTGAACAAAAAAACTACAGGAAGGGCTGAACTTCTTTTAAAGCTTATTTCATTTATCTCATGGTTAAAATATTTTCATTTCATTCATCATAATATTTTGGTAGTATTATACTGTTTAATCTTATTAATCTTATTTAATTTAGTAAATGTAGGCAATTTCAGCAATTCCTCCTTGTACTAGTAGAGGGAGCCTGCGTACCACCAGTGGTATGCGTACCATAGTTTTAGAACCACTGGATTAGATGATTAATAATAATAAAGTATCTTTTGTTGATCACATACAGCCATACACAGTAAAACATAGTGAAATTATTTCTCTGCATTTGACCAATCCCTTATCATTAATTTGGAGAAAACAGGGCAAAGATATGGGTTTTCCATGTTAATATAGTCTGAATAAATTTCAGATGCATCAGATTATATCCATAAAGCATTCCACATAAATTCAACTGATACTAAAGAAATACTGCAATGTCTCTAGCAGATTACCTTTTCTGTCTGAACTTCTATTAAAGAAACATGTTCCAACATGTCAAGCCCAAACAACCCAAGACCAAAAACAACTGGATTGAACTAAGCCTGTATGTGGATTTTAACTTTCAAATACCTCCTTATCATTATAGTCTCCAGAGTGAACATACTATTCAGCGTTGCCAGAAGGGAGATTAACAATTATTGTATCAGGGGCTTAAAATGTTTGCATTTTGAGGGGAAATTACCATATACATTGAATTTCTCTCCTGATTTGTAGGGACAAAGGAAAGGGGGAATCAGCTGTGTATCGTTCAATAACTTATTAGCCTGCTGACCGCTGACGGAGAACTGTCTCTCCCCGTGTAGGGTGCAGGCTGAGCTCTGGCCTAGATATTCAATTTTGGCTACTTTCACTGCCAGTCTTGATACTCAATTCTGATTCAAGATCAGATTTTTTTTTTAGTGTAACTGTTCACCTTCCTTCTAAAATATGGCCTATATAAGACTCAAGTATGAACAATTCTCAGCCGTTAACTGACCTGAATGCGCAAAAGTACAATTAAAAAGACGTCAAAATGCAGAATACTGCCAATATGTTAGCAATTAGGGAGCCCCTAAAGTCTTTGACTGCTTTTGTTTATAGTGACAGTGATGTTTATAGTTTTTATGTTGATGTATTCAGCAAAGTTTTGTGATGAATGTCGACACAATTCTGATCTGAGGGTTCTGACTGAGGGTTCTGAGAGAAGACAATGGTAGCCATTGTCTTCTCTAAGACACTATGCAGCCAAAAAAAGCTAATTCTGAGCTCACATTTGACACTCGCATGTCAACTTCCTTAAGTCCCATTAACGTTGGATTTGATCAAATTTGTTATTGATTTAATAACAGTATGTCTGCAAATCTTTTGACTCAAATAACATCGGGGTTTTTTGTTTAACTACAGTCAATTCCCAACCCGCTTCTTTTCCCCAAATCCTAACCTCCCAGTTCTAAGCTCATTTTCAAGTGATGCATTCTGTCATCACAGTAAGCTTGATTGACTAAAAAGACATGTGAAAAATCCCTTGAACACAGTTACTGGCTCCTAAATCTTGGCAATTTAATAACAATGAGATAACTTAGCCATAACTGTAACCTTTGGGTAGTTTGACATTATTGATCTTACAGATATGATAATTATCATACAGCTAGCAGTGCTGACACAGTTAAAGCAAACTTTGTTCCAAAAGCATGTATTTTATCGTGGGGTCCTTTCACAATATGACTTAACCGTTATCACCAAGGCTCTGTAATTACAATAGCATGAACTGACCATCCATACAAATCTCACCATCCCTGTAAGATTTGAACCAGGGTCCCCTATGTAGAAGTTGACCCTTGTATACACGTGATCATTTTGCATGACATGACTAAAAATAAACTTAATTCTTTTTACAATGCAGGCATTTCCCAAAGTCTATCTTGTAAAGGAAATCTCATGAATGTCTATAGGATTAAGGCTTAAAATGAAGGTATGACCCACCTGGGGTCCATAAGACTTCACATTTTGGCTGTGATGAAGTGTTGGAGCTACATATTTATCGGCTACTTCAACCACTCTGTTGCTTTTAAACTACAGACATCTGTTTCCTATTATCTTCTGCTGAGAGGCTTTCACTTGAAATCATTGTCTCATGTTACACTGATTGCTTCAATGTTTTCAACTTTCCAGAAAACTGACCTACATTCACAACAAAATGTTCCAAATAAAACTAGACATCACTCAGAGAAGGATAATCTCTGCCAATACAGTTATTGCGTTTGAGGAGGAATTGCAAAATTCATGCTTTATCATCTGATAAATCGGATGATCTACTCAAGCCCAAAACGAAATATCAAACACCAGAAAGAATAACTTCACAAATGAGTTCAAGAATTGCAACTCTAAACTTTAAGGCTTAATTTTTCTTGCCCCTTATGCATAAATTTCAGGACAAATAATTCAGGCTTGGACTACGAGACTTGTAAGGGCTAACGGAAAGCTGAACAGAGCAAATTGCAGAAATTTCAACTTTCCTAACTGAAGACCTGCTTCAGGACACCAAATGGGGCAATCCTTCGCCCCTAGACTGGAGAATGACAAAACAACTCCACCATGGCTAAGGAACATCTCTGTGAATGTCCTTGAGTGGCTGAGTGACTGACTTTAAACCAATCAAACATCTCTAGCGAGACCTGAAACTGACTGGCCCATGACATTGTGCACCCAACCTGAGAGCCTGAGAGGGTCTACAGACAATAGTAGAAAATCCCCAAATCCAGGTGTGCAATCTTGTCACGTTATATCAGTGAATGACACCGATACCTCCTGCAAGCTTTTATTATGCTTACGCCTTATTTAAGTTGTGTCTTTTAATTGTTAATAGTTCTTATGGTGAAACTTCCAAACAGGAAAATCAAAATTAAACGTAATTTGTGTTGACTTATGTTTGTAACAGAGTTTTTAGGATGTTGCCTTCATTTTAAAATTTTCACTAAGGGTGATTAAGCGGCTAGCTGGAGTGGGAATACATTATGTGTTTAAATGTGCTTTGATATGTCTTAATCAATTAACGGTGAATATAATGTCTTTGTATTAGGCATGTTAATGTTAGCTTATGCATAGATGGTTAAATGGATAAGCTGTTGTATTGTTTTAATGGTAATTTTCTGCATTTTAATCTTACTTTGACAGGTTATGTATGATTTGATCTACATGTGGTTAAATAGTAATGGTAATGTTTATGCTTGTGATAGTTAATTTTTATTTCATTTACCATCTGTAGCTTTACAGTGTAGGAAGGGAAGGAAGTTTGAAGGAAAGGAAAATACTTTTATATTGTACTTTTGTCAAAATAAGGCTGATGGATGAACATAAAATAACGACTTCTGAAAACATTAGTATACTTTTGCCAGGCTGTAATTGCTGCTGAAGGTACTTCAACTAAGCACAGCGTGGCGTTTGTTTTTTTTTAAATAGATTTGGAAAAGATTTTCTAAAATTTATTTCCGATTTATTATAAGAGTATAGAGTGTATACTGATTAGGTACACAATTAATTTAAATGATTTTAGCACAAGGTATAACACATCACAAAATATTGAAAAAGGGTGAAAGGTTCCGAATAATTTCTGAATGGGCCGTATATAGCCCATTCCACCATGGTATTGAATTATTTAAAACAACTGTATATCGTGCTTTGTTTGTCTAGTAGGTGGTGACCTACTAGACAAACAAATGAATGTTCGAAAAAAAAATAACCTTGTAGGTGAAGTTATTAATGATCAATCAGAAGCTTATCTTTATCGTCTTCCAGCCAGCCAGCCACCTGCTTAATGTGCCTTGCAGTGGACAGCCCTGTCCACACTACATGTCCTACAGCTCGTCGTGGGTCACATTTCTACTGTTACTACCTCAATTGTAAGGAAACTACTGATCCATGCTCCATGTTTTTTTTTTACAGTTTTATTAATATGTTAATCCAGGGAAAAAGCTGATGATTTAGTTGTATTGCAATAATGTACTGTACAGTATTTAAGTCTCCCACCAGGTCATAAATGATCTGCAATCCCATCTGGATCACATCTCAGCTAAAGATGTTTTGACTGCCTGCATGCTTGGAGCTTTTAACCATTCTTGGTATTCCTAGATATAGATCCTCTGCGAGATAGACTCGCAGAGGTTCGGCAAATATATAACCTTTTTCCCAGCACTATTCTGCAGAAAAGTGGAACCTGAAACTGATGAATGATTAAAAACATCATGATTAAAAATCTCCATCTAGGGATCAACATCTAAAAAAATCTAACGATTTTACACAATATGTCCAGCATGCTACAAAGCTTTTTTTTTTGTTACAATTACCTTTTTTTCTTTTTCTTAAATTCAGCTAACTGCACCACTTTAAAGCCGTTTCATTGTGGTCAGGTACTCTGATTTAGATCACTAGCTACACGGTTGGCTGTGTGAGCGCAGGTAAGGAGTTGTTTACATATAATTGAACTTCATTGGCATGACTTATATTATAAAATCTTTCATTTTGATCAAAATCCATGATAGAAAAAAAACACAATAGTGGCAAAATGAACTGAGGTATCACACAAATAAACAGTTGAACAAACCAAATTATATGCAATTGATAAATACAAAAAAAAAACAAGCACAATCACATTCACTTTGAGCAGGAAGTTTGGATATTAATTGTCAGACAAAAATATACAGACATTTCTGTTTAAACAGCAGCAATAACACCCGAAACTTGGATGAGGTAATAGAGAGAAGGTAAGAGAGGTAAGAGGTTTGTCATGAATTTAGTGACGGATTGTAAACACCCGAAAGGCAGCATGTAAATAAGACATTGATGACACAGAGATGTAATAATGTAAAGGTAATTTATTTCTATAAAAAATATATTTTGAATTAGTGTACAAAATACTAATATTTCCAACATGGTGGAAAAAATTTTTTTGTTGTAGGCTTAATATCCAAATTCGCTTCCTAGCCAAGATATATGCATTTATAAATAATTTCAAGTAATAATAGAAAAAAAAAATACATTTAATTTGAATAAATAGTAGAATGATTTTGTTTGATATTAAACAGGCAGGGAGGCAGGCCCAAAGTGCCTTCAGATGGCATACGCTACAGAGATAATATGCGTGGACATTTCTGGTATTATTTTGGGCTATATATAGATTTGACCTGACTTACCAGGTTGACTTGTATGGTCTTCTCCCAGTTCTTTTCATTGTTGATGCCAGCATTGTTGATCACGATGTCCAGACGACCAAACATTTCTACTGTGTTCTGGAATGCATCTATTCCACAGAAAAAAATAAACATCAGTGAATGACTTCAGATATTCACAGAAGCCACTGATATTATATAAATATTGCATGATTATGATTTTGGAAAGAGGCACCAAAGGATGCCAGACCTTGCAGAAAACTCTGATAGAGCCTGTCTGAGGTGACGAAAATGTATTTATTGGGTGAATTTTTTTTTAATGGCTCTGGGTTGAATGTTGTGGCAATCTCTTTTGTTTCTTGTGTTTAGTTTGGCTTTTGTTCTGCTTTAGAGTCGTTTTTTGTATTTGAGCACCGTGAGTTGGGTTGCCGGGCAAGTTGCAAGAGCTTGCCACTTTCTTATTTTGCCTTTCATATTTTTGGTGTTGATCCTGTTCACGGGATTCTCAGGATTAGAATCTCAGTGTAATGTAATTGACTGCATTTATGGCCCTTTATAATTCACTGAGTTCAGTGTTTAAAGTCACCTTGAGCTCGGCACACTACTGTGAAGAGTATTCAGGTTAAGTTATCCACCTTTGCAGGTAGGGGTTGGGATGTCCCTAGTTTGTTTTTCTGGTTTGTGAACTTACTCCAGGAAATTTTTTAATGATCTTTTGGTGTGAGATTACTCTATTTTGTCTTACCACTTTCTTTTGTCATTACTTTCATATGCAGTAATTTTTGGTTTGTGACCTTCGTTTTGTGATAACTGCACTCCACATTTGTATTGTTTCTTCGGTTTAAGGTGACATTAACATTAGTCTGTAGTGGTGGAGTACACTGTCAGCATTCTTTGATACGGTTTTTGCGGTCCACCTTTGGTGTATGTATGTTAGTCGTGTTGACCTCTATCGTTTTGGGATGCAGTTATTCCACAGATCATTGGAACTTGGAGTGGTGGGTGTGGCTTCCCAGTGTGTTAGGGTTGGTGTGTGTTGCTGGTTTCCTGCATTGATAACACTTAAGTATGTGGTAGAGGACCAAATGGTGTGGTGTGATGTAGCTGATCACTTTTGCTGAGTAGTTGGTCTAATTGTGATGACCCCTTTGGTTTGCGAGTTGCACTCCACTTTGGTGTTGGTCATGTTTCTGTTTTGTCGTATTAGATTATCACCTAATGGTGGTAGCCATATTGCAGGCAGTGGAAGTGCTAATGTGGATACATCTGCAGTTGCTGCTGATTTTTGGACCAAGTGGCAGCATCTTGTTTGGCCACACATGCATTAAATTGTTAAAATTGTAATTCGTTTTCGATTTGAGATCATTTTTTTTCCCTGTTATTAGCAGTCCCATATTAGTAGTTTGGCTTCTATTGAGTGTATTTTGTGCAGGTCTGGGAACTCTAACCTACAGTCTTTGGAATAGTGATTTCTGTGCTAAATGAGGTGTGGCTTTTCTACGTGTCTAGTGATTTTTTGGTCCGTGCTATTTGTGGTTTTAGCTTGGTATGTGGCACCTTTCCACATACTTCATATCAATAAAAAAAATACTATGTCGGTAATTTGTCACAATTTGTGGTGATACTAACATGTTTTTTTGGAATTGTATGTGACAAGAATTTATTCATTGTAATAAGGTGTGATGTAATGTTAGCCCCATAGGGTAATTAAAGTTTGGGGTGTAACATTTGTAATGATATGTGTAATAACAAACAATTTAATTCCACTTGAATATCATTAGAAAAACCACTGGGGAGTTGGCAGCAAACGAAAGCCCCAGAAAGTCCTCAAAGATTTTTTTTAGAGGGACCCAAAAAGGCTTGAAACAATGCTAACGGCGAGGACGACAATAAAGATTAGTGGGACGGCAGGACGGCTCGGGATTTTTTGAAGCATGTCAATTTGTGGACAAGAAGCAGTTAATGCTCAGCTCACAGACTTTATTAGTATATCTAAGATCCAATATAATGAGTACTATCCTAGTAATAGATATCGCATGTGCATTCTAACAGATTACTAAGAATAATTGGGTGAATGACAACAGGTGCAAACAGGGAGGAGCCGGCACTATTTTAATGAGAGTTTTGCGTGTTTTACTGATTTCTGCCTTAGAACATTTAGACGGCAAGTAGAGTGATTGCTAGCGCAGGAGGTGGTACAGACAGCCACAGAGGAACATTAGTCAGTTGTGGTCCTCTGTTTAATGTTAATGCTGCTACAGCTCTCTGTATATATCAAATTTTATTGGTGCTGAAATACATATTTCATATAGTTATCAGTTTTCCGACTGAAATGCTATTGCTGAGCGCTGGATCTAGTCTGACAATGGCCATCATTGTCCTGGCAAGAGGGATTGAATATAGGACAAAGGCAATGGAAAGGTCTCTCGGTCCAAGCCAGTCGTCATTCTACTCCTCCACTTCCTTGACATCATGCTCCAACCCGAACAACAATTGGGGCCACTTTTCCCTTGGCTGTAGGCCTAAAGTAATGGTCTTCCAGGGCGATCCAAACAGAACTTTTCAGTATACCAAACTGTGTCTGTGTGCAAAGCTGTGCGGACTAGCTTCCATTCAAATATATTGAATACAGTACAGTAAACAATCAAAAGCGCCACAATTTTTTTCAGGTTTAGTATTTCACATTGCGTGTGCTAAATGAACCTATTTGCATTGAATATTGCCCAGCCGGGTAAAAACACCCGATATTGCATATTCATTCAGGCAAACCTACTAAATGGACAGCGTGTGCTATTCTCCAAGTTTGACTGACACAAACCTCAACGTGCATAGTTAGTAGATCACCTTGCTCATTTGTTTGCGGTTGCTATCAAGTTTTCACGCGTTATTACCCATGTAAACCTTTAGTAACTCAGGTCCTTAGTCTGTTGAGACAGAGGAAAACTGTCCTAAAGATTTGATAGAGCCTACATCTGTCCTGAACATTTGTGTGTTTGTTGAAACATTTCTTTTTTTCTGTAGACAATGGTCTACAGAAAAGCATTTTCTTAGCATTTTTAACAACTTGGTTGAATTCAAACCTTGCAGTATTGATCGTACTCTCTTTTCACTGAAAGTATTTCAGTCAGACAACTCATGATATGAAATATGTCTTTTAGCACCAACAGAATTTGATACATACAGAGAGCAGCAGCATTAACTGACAGAGTGGTTGTAGCTTTGCGTATGTCTGTATGTATACAAAAACTCAGATTGAAGTGTTTGCCTGGAGCAGCTCGGAAGCCTCTTTCAATTTTATGATACTCTTTCACTATAGAGTTTCCTCGTTCTGTGACAAATTGACATCAGAGTTGTTAGTTGAATATCCACAGACAGATCATGTAACTTGATTTCACACTCCTATGAGCAGGAAAGACACTATTGAGTAAACAGCTGAAGTGAGGAACCTGACCCGGTAAAAACTGCATGAGTAGTGAACTGCCGCATTCCTTAACTAGACACCCAACAATTAGTAACCAACCTACCTGCCTTTAGTAGACTTAGCTGTACGAACATACGCGCAATATTTTGCACGCATAAAAAACCACAAATACACTGTTCTTATTGCATGCAGAGGTACAAATAATGTCTTTAAAAAACACACACAGTGCCATCTACTACTACCACACAGGTAGGAGCAATAGCAGACAGCATTCCATCGCCATTAGCCTGCAGGGATTTAATTTGTCAATGTCAGACAATGAAACAATGTTCCTCTTTCACTTAGTATGGTATACACATTTTCATTCACACACACTTAAATTGTCTATTCCCATGTCTCATCATGAAATGCCCACACTCCCACAAACTTACAAGCACAATAGAACTGCAGGAAACAGATTTTACGAAAAGGAGAAGTAGTGTACAGCAACAAAATACATATGTGAAGCAATGATCAATTTTGGTTTAACTCAGAATAGAAATACCATGTTATAAATGAACATAGTAGTGAAAAGCAAGATCAGGCAAGCGTAGCTTCGGCTGGACCATGAATTTGGCCTGTTGGTTAGATAGACCTGAGTGACTGCAGGTTGTCATTAAAAGATCAGGTATCCTTTTGCACTCTGTTTACTTGCTGCAACATTGCTCACCAAAGGTGTTGGCAATAGTTGCCTGAACCAAAATTATTTAAGAGTTGGACTTTTTAAAGTTAACACGCACATACAAACTGCAGTGCTGCTATTACCCTAAATCTATAGAGTGCAATTGTTTTGCTCCTTTCATTTATTTCTCTTGACTCACTGAGCAAAAATACAAATAAAAAAGTCCTATGTGAGATCACCAAAGGAAATATGCTCTTAAAAATAAGTGTTGCTATAAGTCGTCTTTTTTCATTTATATCGCAATAAATCAGAACAAGAGTTCTCATTGAACCTTCCAAAAAGAGCTGTGCTGGACCTCTTTGTTCTACAGAGATAAAATCATTTCCATACAAAAATGAAATTGGAGATAGTGGCTACAAAAAACTGTCTATAATATGCAGAAATCTTGAGCAGATATCCACTCCCTGAAGGCGGCAAGGGAGAGCGAGAGAACTAAGCTTTTCATTCAACAATCTGCTTAAGGACTCATAATAATACATTACCAAACAAACTGACTGTGCTGATGAAAGCTAAGGTAAGTTTTTAGATTATACCACTATAGTGGTATAACCTCTATTACCTCTCAGTGCGGCTCCATTGGACACATCACATTTGATAAAGGTGCAGTTGCCTTCTCCAAACTCAGCATCAAGCTGTTCTTTGCATTCTTCACCAAGGGTCGTGTTCAGGTCGACCACTGCCACCTGAAACAAAAGACTCTGTTGTGTTTTAAATTTGAAGACATACACAGACTGTAGTGCTGAAGTATCCATATTTATAGAGCCAAGTGCTTTATAAAGAGGAGATAATACTTTATAGAGAATGCTGCTTACTTTTAAATGTGCCTATGGATAGCTCAGTTATTGGCACACTACTCCAGAATGGAATAAAAATATAAAACTAATAACGTGTTCATCTTAGTGGATATCTGCAGTGAGCCTTGTTTCACAGTGTGTCAAAGAAGTTTGAACAAATCTTACAAAAGTCTTTTTGACTTTCCATTTGAAACACGTCACATCATGGTGTGATCCAAACAAGAACATCGGTGTCCAAGGACACAGTTGGCTATGCAACTATAATAAAATCAATTAATGCTGATGCGGATTGACCACGAACTCCATCAGAAGTGAATCTAAGCCTACTGACCTTAAAATTAACAAAGTTCATATGTGTCTCAAAATGTGAAAATAAAGAAAAATGAGATGAGATGCATTTGAGAGCCACTTCGAAGCCTGTCCATCCAACCTATCATCAACTATAAATTTTTACAGATTTTTCTTTGCAAGTCCCTGAAATAAGATTAAAGGAAAATTTAGGTGCCATGTGTTGTGAAAAACAAAGAAAAGTGGTGACATTGTGGTACAAGATCTTTTTGCAGATACAGTGGGCAAGATACATTTATATATATTTATACTATTGTATGCATACCAAGCCATTCATTTGTGATATCGATTTTAACCATGAAACTGCGTGCAAACATTTTCTCATTTAGCGTGATGAGTAAACAAAGAGACGGACAAAAAGAGAGTTGATAATATTGTCTGGACAGACGAGGAAGTAGCTTTGTCGATTTGAGTGACACTGTCCTCCATAAACATAAAGCTGCATTGAGTATATGACACATGTATCCAATGGGTTTCTGTTGATTACAGTAATTCTATAATAATTCCTACTTTATCGTGCGTTATAAAGTGGGCAGTCTCTGTGAGAAGCACGGGGGGTTGTGAGACAACCCCTCTACCAACTTGTGAGACAACCCCTCTACTAATTGAGCTAAAGCCATTCCAGATATACTCAAATATACTCAACATAGCACAAACAAAACAGTGGACGCCGCTTTGAAAAGTCTTCTTTTGGCCCAAACGATGTCATTGTAAAAGAATGAATATACATTTTGTTGGTTCACCAGTAGAATCTGCAGCACAAACATATATAGATATTCTAAACTTGGTTTTGCTGTTGCTCTGTCCTTGTGGGGGAAAACACAGGAGTCGTCATAGTTTTCAGAAAACCTTTACATTGTAGCGGCAATGGTGGATTAGATTCTGGAACATGTTTTCGAAAGTTTTCATTGTGCTCCAAATTGCCGATGCAAAGTCAGAGGTTCAACAAAGACTGAATAAATAAATAATTACCATGATAGCAGAACGTCCTGTGACAACCAGAAGCCAATTAATGCTAAACATCAAAGATGTTATTTACTAGCACATTATCAAATGCTCCTCTACTATCAACATTTTTGTTATTGTCTCAGCTGTTGACTATTCACTACAATCTGGATTTATTGATGTCTATGTAAAGAATGTCATGGAAGAATACAATATGGGCATTGAGGATACATTTGATCTGATAGATCTCAGATACAAATCTGAGAACACAGCAGTGGAGTGACAGCAGTGGCAACATTGTCTTCTGGCAAATTCCAGTTGTTAAAGTAGTGTAAGTACCTTCTTTCCATTTAAGTTGAAATGAGGTTAAACTCACTGCAGAAATGCACAGTACCAGTTCACCGAGAGGGATTTTGGTCAAAGGGAGGTTAGAATAGATTGTGTTTGAACAGTGGGAATAAGAGAAAAGTCAGAGTTTAGGCTGTTAAAGAATTATTCCTTAACGTAGAGCTAAGGCAGTAACTCTAATAGCACATATTATTTTTAAAAAGCTAAAGCAGAAGACTGAAGGCAGATTGAGAAGTACTGACCTTGGCAGAGCTTTGCAGTAGTGACTGGACCACGGCTCTACCAATGCCCTGAGCTCCGCCAGTCACCAGAGCCACCTTCTCACTTAGAGACATGATCCCAGCACAGAAGCAAAACCTGTTACACTTACCCTACTTCCTTCTGTCACTGTATAGTTCCTCTCCCTTTTTCTATGTCAAGAATTTTGTCTGCCCTTCTGTGTTTTTAGGCACCTATTTGCTCTCTCCTCGGTAAAACAGTAACAGGCTTTGTCACCCAGAGTGTTTGCACTCTTCTAGCTGTACTGTTTTTCTCCCTCCCCCTTTAGCTTATCAGTTTCTAAACACAGCGAGAGACAGAGAGGGAGAGGGAGAGAGAGAGAGAAACTCAAAGGCTAAATAAACTCTAGGTGTATGATTACAGGTTTTATCCAGCTTGTTGTACCTGCCCTTCTCTCTCACTCTACTCGCTTAACAACTCCCTTTTCCTCCTCCTTCTCCTGTTTCGTCCTCACATATGTCATGTGTGTTAACATTACCACATCCAAGTTTGCGGGTGCATTGTGTGTCTTTCGAGAAACTGCTGTTACACAACATGCATTCAGTGAAATATAACACCGAACTTCAGGTCCCTGCATGTTGATATGTGCTCCGCTGAAATTAATGGAAACCAACATCTGCTATCTGTAGGGGATGGGTATTGAGAACCAATCACAAATTAGTTCTGATTCCTGACTCGCTATTACCAAAGTAAAGATAGCCCCCAAACAAATGTTGCTGCTATCAGAATTTATCTAACATGAATTAAGTCTAATATGGTTGGAGGCAACAAATAGGTGGGGGACAGAAATGGTTCAGTCCCCCACCTATTCAATGGGGGTTCTGTACCATTTTAATTTTTGTCTGTGATCTCCACGCATATCATCATGCAGAACAAGGCAAGGCATTCAAAAGTGTTGCAACCTTTATGAAATCGAGTGAAAATCAATTAAAATGCAACGTATCCAAAAAAGATTGCTGTTATAGGTAACACAAGTATCACAGTGAAACTCAAACACTGAGCTTTGCTTAGTCTGTGCAGAAACAGAGCTTCATCAGTTGATACAAGTAAACAAGTAAATCAATTCAAGGTTGACAACCAAGGGAGCCTGAGTCAGGATAAAACAACACAATGTCACAAATCCATAACAAATTAAAATGTGAAAAATTTCCAGCCTTTATTATGCAAACAAAAACAAAGTTATAAGTCTTAAGACTTTTTTTTAAACTGAAAAATGTTTGGGATGTTCTTAGTGTAAATTATGTCAGTGTTGGATAAGAAAAAGTTGAATTAAATACATTAAAACTACTATATGTACACAGTGTTTCTTTCCTTCTCTACATGGCATCCCAATCAGTACATGTAGTTAATTGTCACAAGGTTTACTCTCTGATGTTCCCAAAGCAACACATACGTCAAACAGACATTATTTTGGAAATTTCATTATTCCAGTATTGTCCCAGAAGTTATTGCTAAATGCATTAACACTAGTATTATTGTTATTATCCGGGGATCCCTGAAATATGATGGAGAATGTGGCTGAGGGAAGGGATGTTTTTCTGGGCGCCCTTCTTGTCCTGTTGTTGCAGCGGCCCAGCACTGGAGATATGGAAGAAAGTGGATGGGTGGAACCCTTTACTATAGCTGATATCATTGTTTTTGCTTTGCATGTCTATGTCCGTTACCCTCCTCCACCCACTTTTGTCATTCACTCTGTCTCTCCCCCTCTCACACTCTCTCCCCCATCATCTCCCTTTCTGTCCCATGTCCATACCTTTGCCCTCCCCCTCTCTTTTGCAATCCCCCTTCTTCCCACATCACCAACCTCTAAGTTTATGATTACAGGTTTTATCCAGCTTGTTGTACCTGCCCTTCTCTCTCACTCTACTCGCTTAACAACTCCCTTTTCCTCCTCCTTCTCCTTGTCTGACATCCTTCCGCCATTCCTGAACAAGAATCTGGAGATGTCAACTGTCACACTTCTGGCTCAGGCTCAATTGGTTAAAAGGCCAAAAAGAAGAAATGCTTTCTGCAACAGGCAGCAGCGCTCAACCTGCCCCATTACTGACTTTTTTCTGTCTTGACAAACAGGTCAAAAATGGCCTGCCACAGACAGAACTGTGATGTTGCGATCATACTCACTAAGAGTGAAACCAGTCATGTAACATGTCTTTTCAATCATATATTGAACAGCCCTTTTCTGTACAAATTAAAGTACAATGAAAATGTTCTTGTCCGGTTGTTATTAATTCTAGGTGTATTTACAAGTGAACCCAAACCTTCACTTGATCTTATTGAAGCAGATATTGTATGATGGTTGAGAATGAAAAGACTATGTGAAATCAGGATTATGTAACGATTGTAATGATACAAAAGAATTACATTTTGTAATATCTATAGAAAATAAGTAGTAATTCAACCACCCAAATTTATCTTCTACCTGTGTAAATGTAGGGCAGGTGGCTGGCATGCGATCCTTCTGTGTCGGGTATTAATAATTTCCATGTATCTTTGCGGTAAAATGGTAAATAGAATGTATGTATGTAGTACTTTTCTAGTCAACTCAAAGACTCAAAGCGCTTTTAGAACATGAGTTAGCATTCACCTAGTCACACAAACATTCATACAGTGATGATAGAGGCAAGGCGCCACCTGCTCATCAGGAGCGGTAACAGTTCACACCATTATGCATACACCTATGGCTCAGCCATTGGGAGCATCTTGGGGTTCAGTATCTTGCTGAAAGACACCGCGACATGTTCAATTCAGTGGTCCGGGATCGAACCACAAACCTTCAGATAAGTGGACGACCAACTGAAGAACTGTCAACCCATGTTGCCACCAGGTTCTCTAGCTACTTCCCAAAACATAGGTAAACTGACTCTAATTGTGACTAATTGTCTAAGGTCTAAGCAGGTTTTAATGCAAATTTTTGCTTTTGTCTCTATGTCGTTCCTCTGATGCACTGGTGACTTGATAAGCAGTTGAAGAAAGTCAATCACTGTAAAAAATGCAATCCGACATAATATTCTAATCACTGATAGGTGAAGTAAATAGTATTGATTATCTTGTTTACATCAACTGACCGACTTCACGTTTTATGCAATCATAAACTAATTAATTGAAGAGGAGGAAGGCCGCCTTGAAAGTCTCTCACCATTGATGGATCTGGGCTTTCAGAATATATGCGCGTGATGAACGTTTACGATTACGATTACGATTACGATTAACGTTACGTCGGTTGATTCATTAACGTAACATTGCTGTTTAGTTTACCACACAACAAAGCCTTACTAATAACTTAATATTTGTAAATGCCAGAATGCTGTAACGTTAGTCAGAGCAAAACAGAAAACAACGTCTTTCCTCTTTCCCTTCTCTCTCCCTCACTCCCTCATGTCCCAGACCCATTCCACTGGTCAGCCAGGTCCTAGCACCAGGCAAAATTCTGCAGTTGAGCAGATATTAACCGCCACGCAGCGTCAGCGAGACCATATGCCTGATGGAAAGTGCCATCAGATGGCCAAGATTCACGGCACCCGCCTCAGTGAACTTACTCCTTATTTACATAAAGAGTAACTTCAATGCCGAAGACATCACAGCACTCTGTATGAAGTCATTGTGGAGCAAGGGCTCCTCAAACAGCAATATGTCTGACCTCACCAGGCCTCGATCACCAAGCTGTAAAATGGCATAAGTCCATAGAGGTCACATTTAGCAGACCTCAGCACAAGGATTCACCAATTTGAAACAAAATGTAAAGACAATGAAGAACAACAGATGAGAAAGATGAACAACAGATGAGATGTGATAATTAGTCAATTATAAAGTCTTTGGTGCGCAGACTTTTCGGGGAGATTGTGATTGAAAGGTCTCTGACCAGAGTAGGAGCATGGAATATCCCTCTTTGGAGTATGGATACTGGTGGTGGCAGATGAATCTGCTGATGAATGATGAGGCGGATGGATCTGCAAAGACTAGGTTAAAGACTAGGCAAAGAACGGTTAACCATTTTAATGTCCATTAATTGCATGATTAACATCAATTGCCATTTTTAAAGTGACTTTTTAACCAAACAAAGGGAGTATTTCTTTCTATGTTCTTCATGCCCATCATTGATGTCACACCCTACTATACAAGGCTCACTTTACTAGTACTAAGCAAGTTTGTCCTTATAGCTGCATTTAGTAAGCATACATTTTTTCTTTCTTATTATTATTAAGTGTAATAAGACAAAGACATTTTTAAATAAGTGTCAGTCTTTGCAGTTGAAGTGGCCCTGAGAGCAATGACCAGGCTGAAACTAATCTTGCTCTCTTCAGGCCCAGTGTGCAGGTTGGAACCAAATAAACAACATAATGGTCGGCAATACAGAGTGGAGCTCTTTGCAGGGATTTAAAGCTCCCTTAAGGAATAAGGAAGATTGAGACAGTAGGTGTGTTTACATGGACAGCCTAATTCCGATTAGATTCGGAAAAGACTTCTAATTTCAATGAAAATGCTGCATGTAAACACCCCTTTAAGAACGGAAAGAATCTTTCCGAATTAGATTTCATTCCCTTGCAAGGACGTAGTCCAAACCCTTTCGGAAAGCCTTTCCGATAGCCAGTCGCTGCATGTAAACGCTGTATCGGAAAGCGTACTGTTTGAGTTGTATCTGCGCATGCGTATCGTCGTGACGTACTGCTCCGCTAAGTTTCTTTCAGCATTATCGCCACCTTATGAATGGGAGTGTGGATCGTCTGCGCATTTGTGTGAGCTTTTATGAATAGGTGAATCGATGAATGTAAACACCGGGCCGGAAAAGATTGCAATTCATTGAAAACCTCAACCGACATTACAATTCGGAAGGGTTTCATTTGGAAAGGAGAAAAGTGTCCCATGTTAACCCACCTTCGGTGTGTCCGGTGCAATCCATTGCGCCATAACCCCATGTTTACAATAGCCCTGGTTGCATGCTCAGTAGTACCTTTTTAAGTGAATATAAATGTATAACTAAATATTTGAGGTGAATTCTCTTGGTAAATAGAAGAGCAGTAGGCACACAGATAGGAGATCAATATCTGGTGTGCGCAATGATAATCTATTACCACAGTGTTACACCAGTTTTTTGTTGACATACAGGAGACAAGCCTGCACCAAGTGATTTACCCGTCATTGTAATGATTCATTTCTGTCATAACACACTTGAATACATTCAAAAAGGCATAAGTAATGACAATGAGGAGTAAGCAGAGATGGTAAAACAATGATAATCCTATAATACAACCACATAATGTATACTCAGCGTCTGCTGCAACTTGTCGCCATTACCAGATCCATCCTATGCAATTCAGATACCTTCGGTGTATAACAATGTGATAAAGAGTAAGAAATATAATTATTATCATTATTATTATATTATTAATAATGTTATTATTATTTGCTTAGGTCTCATTGCAAGAAACCAGAAAGAGCATACTAATATTAAATTATCTGCTTTGGCCATCTGTCTGCTTTAAAATTGTTTTTTAAGATCCTTTATTGGTTGATTATGCTTTGAATGATCTTTTTCCGATAAATATTTATATTTGCCTTTATCCTATGATCCTACTGTAGTTATGTGATCTGGTAATAGCCTTCAAATGATTCCCAAAGTAAGAACAACTAAAAAATTTTGTCCAAGGACACAGATGCTCCAATTTTTGGAAAAATAAATTTTCAGGTATACATAGACCGTAGCTTCTATCATAGGTGAATGTGAGCAAACTGATATGAAAATAGCCTAAGTTGAAATGTGCCTGTAAATCTTAAACTTATGATTACACAAAGTAAACAGAATTTTAAAAATGTTGCCATTTTGCTTCAAAAAAACAAACAAGGTGTTTAGGTGATATATTCAGCTTTGAAATTCTCCAATCACCATTTTTTCCATCAACAAATCTCTTATTAACAATCCTCCTATCAATATTTTCATCTGGGTGAATCGACCAAAAAAAAACTCTTTTTCGTCGTTCTTTTTTTATTTTCCATTATGTAACAGGTTTTAACCAGCATTGGAGTACATTACCTACTTCTGCTATCCGAGTGTAGAGTAATCCAAAATTACTATGGTGTTCAGTGATGTATGAAGACAAAAACCATCACTGAGCGCCATTCATTTTTGTTGTGTTATTTTTTCTGTATTGAATTATTTGAAATGAATGCATTGTTCTACAACACTAATTTAAATGCGAACTTAAGACTTACATTTTGATATTGGTTCTTAATATTTTTTATTTTATTAATTTTTACATTGAGTCTTTTACTTAGAACTAATAGTAATTTCATGCTAAGCGTGTGTGCATGTGTAAAATGGGGACTGAGGGGTTATTTTTATGTTTGTATGTTTTAATGTTAATATTTTTATTATGCTCAAGTACTTTGTGTGACAATGTTAGAATGAAAGTGACATACAAATTAAGTTTTATTTATATAACGTACCAATTTTATTGTAATCCAACAGAATTGAAATAAAACAACATAACTATGCATGTTTTACAATTACAGGAAAAAAAAAAGTGCATTTTCCCTCAACTCTGTAATCAATACAGAAATGGAGATTACTGTTATTTTAACCTTTAACATATTTTACCAAACATTATTAGGACAGAATGAATTGTCAACCTGTGATACATAAATATCAATATATTGAGTTGTGGTGAGTAAAATGACTTTGTTATGAAATGTGTTGAAAAAATTTGTTTGAATTAAATTAAAACTACAGAGTTGCTTAAAGAAGAGCGGCTCAGATATGAGGCGACTCTTATTAGGTTTGTCCGGCGTTATAACAGATTTTTAAGAAGTTGCAAACTGTAGTGACATGAAAAATAACAAAATATTAAAAATCCATACACTTTTATCACATTTGTACCAGAGAACAAGTATCGATACAAAATAAGAGTGTCAAGAAACATTGGCTCAGGTAAAACCTTTTGCAACTTTCTTAAGAGTTATGTATGTTTTGGCAAACAATGTGTTCAAAAATACTGACATTGGGAAGACTGAGACCGAAGTCTTGTGAGGATTCGATAGTTCCCAGCGAGTCGCTAGTGCATTCATATTAGCACAAAAGTCATCATGAAAATTTAATTTGAAAACAGCAAATGACGGCATAATTATACCAAAAAAATGCTCCCTTCTCCCAATGGCAAAAACCCCCAACAACAAACAAAAAAAAAAACCATGTAATTGAGGAACAAACATTTCTAGCCACAGTTTCACAACTGTAACAATATTGAATAGAAAGCTGTGAAAAATCTTTCCTCTTTGTGTAAAAAATGAATCACCTTGGCCTATGATAGAAAGGTTCATATTATATAGCTTAGTTTTTCTTGCGCGTAAGTGCTCAACATGTTGAAGCAAATTCATCCAGATGAGTTTATACACTGGCAACTTGAGACCGGTCATGTTTGCTGGTAAGCTTGGTGTATACTGTGCAACATTAGAAGTGCTGTTTAATTCATGACATCGGATTATACCATACACTATGTTTTCATCATGTCATGGCTGGAGTGACAACCTCTTGAAAATGGACTTGCAGATGTTTTGAAAGATGCGGGCCGAATGGTTTTGCAAAGACTTGAGCTGGCTAGATTTAGTAAGCAATGACATAATACCTACGAGCCATAACACTATCGCTGCATGATTTTATTGACCATATTTTGTGCTTTGTCTGCCACTGTCTAACTCAGAAAAAGTTGCAGGAATTTCAGGGAATCATCTCAACAAAGCCTGACCGCAGCCAACCAAATTCATTGACAGGTATAAATGAATCTGACCATACAACCACTGATGCTGGATGATATCGGTCATTGCTGAATGCAGTCTTGTTCATAAAGTACAGACCTAATGTTTGGAAAGTATCAATGAGGCCCTTTTTGTCAAAGAGCAAATTCAAAAATCTCTTATACTTCTGGACAATGTTGGCCAGACATAAGACTGATCAAAGTTACAGTTTTGCCAGAGGTATATTAATTAACATATTTGTTTGATGTTTTCAACCTTTGTACAATCAATGTATAATAAATAATTTTAAGTTAATTTTTCCATTTTATGACAGTTATTGTTTTGGCTAAGTTATCTTATTTTAATTAATTTGCCTACACAAACAGGATATGGACACTGCATAGTGATATCAACAGCACAGAATCATGTTCATCAGGAATCATCAATAATAATCATCTATAAGGGCAAAACAAGATGATGAGTTTGTACAGAGGCAACAACTCTTAACACAAGTTAAAACATGAAAAAGTAAGACTTTGACGTATATATTTTGTTATAGAAGGAGATTATACTGATCTGAGGAAAATTGTTTGCGTAAAATAATTTTTCTTAAAATACTTTAATTTGTATTTATTTATTTAGTTTTAAGCCACTGGTAAGATACTTCTTTAATTTGGGATGACTGTTAGAGACCAGTTTTCCAGCTGAATTGGGTTGAAATGGTCCCGATTCTCCTGAGTACAGGTTATAATTAGTTGTGAGCCTGAAAAACTGGCTCGGTTTGTAGAACATATGCTGAGCTTTACACACGTCACCGACTGTTTTCATCATAAACTGGTCAAACGAAACCAACAAGAAAGTGAGCGAGTCAATGTAACTCAGTCTGAACATGCCCACAGTCCAGAGGCAAGTCAAAACACCTGGTCCCCGTGAAAGAAGGAACCGAATGGGTCACAGCAGAACAACACACTATCCCTTCATTGGAAGTATAGTTAGGGCTAATTATGTAATGCTAGTGAATTCAGGTAAAAAAAGTTTTTTAACTAAAAATTATCTTCACATTTTTTCGATGAATGTGCTGCTGAGCACATTGAGAATTAAAATAATCAGAATCAAGCAAAAAAGTCCCTAATACAAAAATCTACTCGATTTTGTATGTACCGGGTGTACATACTCGTGTGTATGTACACACAGGTAGAAAAGATCGAGAGAGATATGATGAAGTGTAACTAGAAGTGACATTCCCATAGCCACAAGAACTGTACGATTTCCTTTTTTTGCACGTATACTGACTGTAAAAAGTAACATGGTGACCATTTACTGTACAATATATAACATATGTGTACGATCATTGTGCAATAGGAAATATAGTTTCATAGTTTGAACTAAAATAAATGACTGGTACCATTCACCATCTCTCAAAATCAATATCAAAGCTCTATATGCAGTTAATTCTATTTCTAAACAACATGAGTTCTAGCTAGGGACATGGCGATGGACTGCAGACTTGTCTAATGTTAGTGACAAATGCATACAACGGGGAATTGTTTACTTTCAATGAGATTGAGATATATCTTTGGGGAAACACTGGTGTAAAAAATTCCCAGTGACTGCAAGGAAAGGCTTGAAATGATAAACACACTGTACTTTAAAAACTTTTCTAGTTTGATGGACGCTCAAAGCACTTAATAACGTGAGCCAATATTCACGCAAACACACAGGCGACAGGGGTAACTATGCAAGACAACACACGCTCATCATTGCAAGTTTAGCTCTGAAACTCTATAATAAAGTTTTATCCATTTTAGATATAGTCTCTTTTGAATTGGTATTTTCATGAATTTCCCTAAAGCCAGGATCACAGTACAGGAATTTAAATATCTTGACTGATTTTGAAATCCAGCATCACTCAAAAAAGGAGTAACTTAACCGACTTATATTTACATTTTTCTAATCTTAAAAGTATCAAAAGTACACGACAAGACTTGAAAATAATGGTGCTACACACACGGGATACTATTAAGAATAGAATTTCAGATAGAGCACTCTCCCACATTGCATCATCTCTACCATGCGATATCAAGCAGAAGATGATGGAAACACATCACACAAAAGTGAAGAGGAGAAAATGTTTCTGCAGTTACGGTGAACATTTTATTGTCTATCGTCACAGAGGAGTAGAGATGAAATTTAGTTTCTATTGTTGGACGTATGCTTGATAACTTTAGCATCTATGAATTTTTACCAGCTGTTCTGTGACGTCTCCATCGTTGGCTATTATGGTTCGCTCAGACAGTACTGGTGTAATGATCAATTTGAAATAGGGCAACTCATAATAGTCTTTCATGTTTCAGACAGAGTCTCTAAACTCATCAAAATATCAGATAATCTGGACTGAACATGTACTGACCAAAATCCCTGACCAGGCTTGCACTCTGACTGTTGGGACAGGTATTAGTCCGGCCCCTCATAGTATGAGCCCGACATAACATATGTTGACTTCAAAGGATTTCAATTTAACTTCCTCTTTAATTATTTAAACAGTAGTTTATTTAAATAAATAGTTTATTTAAATTTAAATAGTCTTTCCTTTCCCAGTATCTTGGTTGACTATTTCTTGTCTTCCTCCTTTTTCGACCTATTTTTGACTCGTCTGCGTTTAACAAATAAACCTGTATTTATGTCATTTATGTGTTTAAATAAAAATGTTTTTGTATACTTGGTGTGTATTCCCCCTTTTAGTTATCTTTTATTTCTTGCTTGTGTTCTATCAAATTTTTTGTGGTATTCTGGTTAGTTATTAGTTTAGGTATTCCTTCTTTTGCAGTTTTTGCTGCTTGCCCGAAAAAGTAATTTGCTTAAGTCAGCTTTTATTCTCCAGATAAACTAAACGAACATCAAGCAAGTTTGTACATGTAACGGGTTTTTTCCTCAAACACGAAAGAGAATAATAGGACACGCACAAATATGTATTCTCGGAATTATCAGTTTCTTCACAAAACATAGTGATACAGATGTAACAAGATACTGCTACTACTACTGATTCTAACTACAATAATGGGTATACAACCTTTACAAGAACCGGGATATAATGATCCTCCAGAAATTGTGTACAGATCCGTGCAACATGTGGCTGCGTGTTATCCTACTGCTGCAAGATGAGGTGATGATGGAAGATGATTGGAATTGCAATTTACCTCTTCATCTCATCACAGTATATCTCTGGCTCAACCTAACCCCCTGTTCATTGCCCTTGGCTTACGCCTGCTCACAGTCTCACCTTAGGGTAATTTGTTCACAACGTTAACCAAACCAATTCCTTTCCAACACATCAACATTTATGCTTGATGCGAACTGCAGGGTAAAGTCCGTTGGAAACTGGTTTGAGTGGCTGGCGAGGTGAAGATAGCTGGACATGGGGTTCCGGCGCATGCACATTCAAACATGTTTGTAAGGCCAGTTTGGTGAACTGCCACATTTTCTGAAGCAACAATGGAGTGGGCTTATGGTAGGAACATACACTTCTCTATTTGCAACACGCCAAATGCAGTCTCCCTGAAAACTTGCAATATCTGTGGTATTGTGTGGTGTGATAAAAGTGCTTATTGTACGCAGGAGAGCGACCAGGCCGAGGTACATCTGTGAAATAATCAGTGTTTTATCAGCATGCTCATATGCCACAAACTTGGTCATAAAAATTGTGCTAAAGCCTTTAGTGTGTACAGGAAAATTCTTAGATATTTTACATCAACTCATGAAAAGTAGAACTAAACAAGTTTTAGGACTGGGAAGTTGATTTACACTGAACTAAGATGAAAAATACATAGTGTGAATGTTTTGAACCCAAATATAGAAATGAAGAGCGTGCTTTCAGAAACACTTGACAGTAAATTAAATCTAATTTAATGAGTCTAACCAACAAACACATAATGTCAGTGGCTTGACATTATGTGTTTAAGTGCTTTATACCTATGTGGCATATGTATAGAGCACTTATGTGCTTTGGATTTGTGTTTACTCTCTTGTTTACATTTTCGGCAACAGCTTTTTCCTGATCTACCTTTCCCTGTTAGTTCTATTTTTATTGTACTTTCCCACTACTGCTGTACATTTATATTTCACTTTCTCCCATTTATTACTTTTCTTTCTTTATGTGTCAATGCCCTTTATGGATTTTTTTTCTCCGGTGTGATTGTCTGTTTGCAACTTTTTCTTATCTATTTCGACCTCATTTACACGAGTTTCCAAAAGCCAGAATATATTTTCCTTTGTTTGAAAAAGATAGGCATTCATACAACAACATTGTTAAAACTAACTTCATGCTGAAGTCATGTCATAAATCTGATGTGATATGTATGCTAGGCGAAAGATTGGGAATGATGTTTAGCCAGTTATGTGATTGTTCTATTTTCGTACATGGTTTTAGACTGAAGGCATAATTGCCATGAGCTATTTTGGGCCTTTGTCATTAGAGTTTCCGCAAGAATAGGATTTTTTATGGTTTACACTGCAACGTTAACAATGACATTTTGAATAGATCTCTCACTGGGACTTGTTTTCAGGGATTGTAGTTTCAGGCTTCAAAATCACTGTGGAAATTAAGACCAAACTGCGTTCAAAGGTTGCACATATAGGCCCAAAAAGTTGCTGAGAAAACAGCCTCTTAATGGCTTTCCCCTTCTGTGACAGTCTATTGTTGATATCTCATCAATCACTCAAGACCTTTTCCTGAGTAGCTCCATGTCCAATGTTAATTAATGACCAGCCCTTATGGCCCCCTTTGAAATATTTACACCCAGTCTGAAGAACAGTTTCTTCCCCCAGGCAGTGAAATGCACCCCCCTCCCACTCACGTTAATGCCATACTGTACATAACACCTAGTAACACCTTGTATATACCTTTTGTGTTTGACTACCTCATTTTTTCCTATATATTTTATTCATATTATACTTATCTGTCCATTTTGATGCCGCTATTTTATTTTTGTTTCTTGATTGGTTTTGCCTTAACTTGAGCTGCCGAGGTATTTCATTGTTTTTCTAAAACAATGACAATAAAACTATTCTATTCTATAAGCTTTTATGAATGTGGCTTGGAAAGCTGTATTGGTCGTGTACTGAACCAGACTGCATTATGGACTATTCTGTAACTAACTTTCCGCCGTGTTGCACATTGTTTCACATTGTTATCACATGTGAGTGTGATTTTGTACTCATTGCATAAAGATACAGTTATTGGAACTGTAATATTTGGTCTCTGGAAATACAGCCCTAATGTCTGAAACATCTTAATACCGTGCCAATATCCAAAATGAAAATAACTGATTCTAATTGTCGACCCTTATGGCCCCCTTTGAAATATTTACACCCAAACTTTTCAGCTTATATTTCACTGTACATATCTCCATAGTTGAGACTGGTGCTCACAAATAAACGATTCAGGTCACAGTTTAAATCTTCGCTGGAGCAAGTCTGTAATTTTAATCCAGATAAAATACTACCAGTTCAGTTTATCTTTAATGTCCCTAAATGTAAGATTGTCTTTTTTAGAAAATATGATTGGTCAAATTTTATTGTATTTAAAATCTCGAACATTACTACTTTCGTAGCCTAAAATACTGCAAACAAAGCTTTTTCCATGTCTTACACCAAACTGAAGTTGAAGTTGGGCTTTCAATGCTGCATCTACATATATAAGTGTATTCTTGTCAAGCCTTTGTGTTCCGTTCTCCCGCTGAGTCTGTCCTGTGATTGGTCATCATGCTTCTGTTCCAGTTCGTTCTGTTACGAACTCTTCTGGGGTTTAGCTTGGACCCAAATGCAGACACAAGGCACAGCAGGTGCAAAACTATTTATTCATTAATCAAAGAAAGGGCACGAGGAAAAAACAGAAACAAAAACACTAGAGATAACTTACGACACACTGGGAGAAGGCTGGGAAGTGTGACTACACAAGGAACATCATGCAACAAACTGGCACAGAGAGGACGGTAAGGACAGACGTTATACACGGACGTAACGAGACAATGAGACGCAGCTGGAGGGGAAACACAGTTGAGCATGATGACCAATCACAGGACAGACACAAAGGCTTGACAATTCTATGACCATGTTTACTTTAGTGGGGTGAGTGGGTAACCAGTCAATAGACCGGGTTTTGATTCAAACTATTCATTACCTTCTGCACTTTATAATGCACATTGGACCCTTTTTTATAAGCACGTCTGTTTGCACTGATACTGTATTAGTATAATAATATTAATATATATATATATATATTATAATAGTCTCATATTCTTCTATAATTATAATATTAATTCTCGCATTCCTATATCACTCCTATATTCTTATACATATCGTGTTTAATATTTTGTTTTTAGCTCTTATTCAAACTGACTCGTACACTCTTAACAGCTTTTTAACGAGAATCTGTAGCAAACAAATTTTCCCCCAGAATCAAAGTATTTCTCTGATGGCAAAATCTGTTAAATACAAATCTTCCCAACAGCACGTTTTGGCTGTATTGTCTAAAAATGTATAACTTAGAGAAATAGTGGGGTAGACTGCCCCGGGGATGTTTGTGCTCTCTGAGAGCAATCTAGAGCCAACCTTTTGAACAAGTTGGGATCGGAACAACAAAAGAACGGGAATGTTTCACAAATGCCTGAACACTTGCTTGGAATGGTAGGGAGGCAAACATGTTTACTGGTAACAGTTGATGTTGTTATGAAAAGAAAAGCATTGAAAGTCTCAAGTGGTGATAGAATGTGGTTCACCTCATTGTGCAATAAATGATTGCATGAAGCACATTACTAGATGGACTCTTGAATACTTCCTCAGATTGTTGTCAGTAAACACAGGTTGACTGCAGAAGCTTGCATTCTGTTTCTATTTTACACATCCATGTAAGATGTGGGTCCAAATTAAACACACGTTAGTAAGTAACGCAGTATGACGAAAAACTAAAAAGTATTTTTTATTTTAGAGACAAAACAATTCTATTCCCTGAATAAACACAAAATACAAATAAGAATGATTATCTTTTTACTAAGAGAAAAGGTTATGTAATACCAACTAGGTATGTGTGAAGAGGTATTTGCAACCTTAGAAACTGAATCCAAAAAACTATGTAAGTGCATTAACAACTGGTTTCAGCTGGACTAGACATACCCAGATTACTAGCAGCCTTAGATCATGGGTCCAAGAGGACTAGTAGCACATTAAGCCAAAAACAAATGGAATTCCAGGAGGTGATTGAAATCCATCCATATAAAGGCTTCTAAAGACTGGTAGCAAAAAAATAAGCAATGAGACATATTATCTACAATTGTATGAAGTACAGCAGAGCATTAAGGCTAATCGGATTTAACCCACAACACAACTGTATGACCCCTCAAAGCATTTGGAAGAATATTCTATGAAGTGATGAGTGGATGGTAGAGCTATTTGGAGGACCGATCAGGGTCCTCCTTTGGTCCTGTTACATCTGGTGTAGACCAAACAAAGCATTCCACAAAAAGAACATTATTCCTACAGTCAAACAGGGCAGTGACAGTCTAGTGTTCCGGTTGGGATGCTTTGCTGTTTCATAAGTGAAAACATGAATACTTTTTTCAATGACAGGTGATCAGTCTGAGCTCTGACTCTGACTCTGAGGCTCAAGAAAAACTGGGTCCTGCTGCAAGACAATAATCCCAATGGACCAAAAGGAATAAAATTGAGGTTCTGGACTGGCCTAGTCTCAGTCTGGGCCTGGTACCCAATTGAGATGCTGTGGTGGGGACTGAAAAAAAGCAGCTCACAAACCCAAAATTGTGGCTGCTCTACAAATAAGAGTGGGCCAGTGAGAGACTGAATTCGATTTAACAGAAAAGTGGTTGTTGTTGTCCTTTATAAACCTGGAATGACTTTGAACACGTTTTAACACGGATTATTTAGGTATTAAATAACCCTTTTTATCTTAAAATGTAATGTTGTCATTTATAACCTGTATTTTGTGTTTATCCAAGTTGTTTTAGTTGTGATGAGAATCTGGACATGGCGGCATTAAGGATTTGTTGATATTCACTCTTAAAGAATTGCAAGGCTTTCTCAAATATGAGCCAGAGTAACTCAAAATCTTTCTCCGTTTTGAAGAGGTGATCTTGCTTTCAGTGTTTCTTGCATTATGAGAACCGATATGACTTCTACATCTTCAGATGAGAACAGTTTAACAAAGTTAGGTCATCCAAAATGATTATCAATGAAACATTGAGAGAACTTTAGCAGTAAAAAAAAGATGTGTGCGTTTGTACGTGCTGTATCTGAATGAGATATGATCTTGTCTATTGCTTATGTACATCTTCATGTCGAAGTATCTTGTAAAGAACCCAGTAGAATATATTGAAGAAGAGAAAGGCCAAAGGGAAGCCGGCCCTTGACACAGTGTCTATCTTTTTGGCTCTGTCAATAAATAACTTCCTCATCTCCTCAGTGCTTTTACCCGCTCCACCTCCTAAAGCTCCAAGTGGATTCTTGGATGTAATTGTTGTGGCTCCTGGGGTGTTCAGTACAGTGACAGCATTGTTGGCGCTGGCCTTTTGGTCCTTGCTGTTGCTTAGAGTGGAGGTCACAGCAGCTGTAGATGTTAGTCTGCTCTCATGTACTTCCCCTTCCTGTTATGGAGATAAAGAAGAGGAGGGAGTCAGAGGTAATGTTTTTTAATTTGCTCTACACTGCAAGTATTGCTGATGAGCTGATGAACCTTTGAGCGTCAAATCAGGGATTCAGCATTAAACTGCTTAATTTTTTCAACAATTTTGGTCTTGGATTTTTCAACACAGAATATTTAGATTTAAAAACAATGTCTTTAATATTTATAAAACAAAGATGTTATAATAAATATAAAAAAAAATATATAATGTCAAAAAAACAAGTACGTATTCATAAATTACTTTATATTATGAATACATTACTTTATACTGATAATTGTATGGGTATTCATACACTGCTCCATAAAATTAAGGGCAAACTGAAATCACAATCACAATTGAAGTTGAACATTTTTATTGATATACACTATCAAAACGACGATGGTGTCTGGGGGATCACCTCCCATTTCACGTCTACCACATGACCTCAGTTTGAACTGGCTCTCGTGAAGAGACCGAGGCACCAATTGAGAACCTGCCAGTTCAGGTGTTCTCTGGTGAATACCAATTAGGCTCCTCAATGCTGGGCTGGGAGCACAGGTCCCAGTAGAGGACGACAGGCCCTCACGCCACCAACATGCAGTTTGTTGCTGACAGTTTTGTCAGAAACATCTCTTTACGGAACTGTCTTGCTTTCGGGTTGTTTCCTTGTCCAGCTGCAGATACTGCCTCATGCCACAATTACTGACAAAGATAGTAGCAGACCACAAAACTAGTCTTGAAAGATAAGGAGAGAGAAACGGTCTGTGGCCACAGACGGGTGAAACGGATTCAAAATCACTTGTGCTCCCTTAACGTACAGATTGATGTCCATGAAGTTTGACTGGCAGGTCTCATTTTGGGCAGTGTATATTAATACTATTGATATGTATTTCTTTATTTATGAGCTCTTATTCAAATTATTTTCCATTGAATGTATTATTTTTGGATAATTTGGATTGAATTTTAAAGTAATATATATCAAATTATTTTATTCATAAAATCAACCACAATTAAATGATCATAGAAATATATATATTAATAACTAATGGGTACAGTGGATGTCCAGTTTGTCAGGGGTTTTCCATGATGTTAACGGCTTGTTCATGGAGACACTTCAAGAGGATTCTGCTCAGGTGTGAGAAAAAAAGAACTGTTTTGATGACTCATGCCAGGGCCGTCCTGTATCATCTGCTGTGGTGATACAGATGACACAGCAGTATGTGAGGATGCTTGGGAATTGAAGGGGAATTATCTTGTTGTTTGCTCAGGGAAGATGCCCTTCCAAGCAAGTAAAGTGTAAATCAATATTGTTTTATTGTTAAAATGATCTGAGTGGAAGGGAACACTTTGTATCGTGTAAAAAGCGGTTGGGGAATGTTATAGTTTAGTTTGGGATTATATCAGGTGACCTGAATGCTAAACTAGGAATGATAGGAATTATAGAGAAACAAAGAGAAATTACACAATGATAGCATCAATATCCCTTACCACTTGTTTCTACTAGGACTGTAATGATCATAAAACTTTAGCCGATGATTGATAATCATACAAATAACTGTAGTTAACAATTAAATTGCTTCTGCCAATCAGCCTTATCAAAGTGCTATAATACGAAGATGAAGCCTTCATTGGCACAGTCACATTTACATTCTTGTATAAAGGGCCTCAGCCACATTCATTCTACTGATGGACCCCCAACTGTGGTCAGACTATCAAACTGATGAAACTCTTGGAGTGGTTGATGAACACAGAAAGTTTGGTACATTTGTGGTATTGGTATTTATTAACAATTTTGCTGCAAATCATTTTCTCTAAGATATGTGGTCATTATCATTTGGCTTGAAGCCAATAAAAAAGGAAAAAGACAAGAGACACTATCTATGCATAAAGAGAAATTATGATATTTATGCAAAATATAAAGCAATGAAATAAATGTTGCAGATAAAGTATATATATAATGTTTCACATTTAATAAGCTGAAGATGTTTTCTGATAACAGCAAATAGTCTATTAGCGTACATATAATAATTGTGCAAATTTTTTGGAGAAAAATCAGTTTGAAGTGAAACTCATAAATACCACTTTTAAAAATACCAAAGAATCTGATCAAAGTGGCTCTGTGGGGACCCTCCTTTTTCTAACTGTTAAATTGGCTTTTAGATTTAACTTTAAAATGGAACCCAACATAACTACAAAATGCAGATCAATTGTGGGACTATGGCAAGCCACCTGCTCAAAGAAATTGAATAAAACATAAATGTATTTTTTGGTTACTAAATATGATACTGAGGTATCCTGTTACAGGATGGATTAATCTCAAGAGGCGTCAAATGGGAAGATGTACTTGGCACAGTGTAGCAATGTAGCTATTGTTAACTATGACTTCTAAAGAATTGAAACAGCAAGGTATCTTTTTCATTCAAGATATCTGGAATTATTTTGTACATCATTAATCGATTAATAATCTTTATTCACTGAACAAGATTTTGTCCATAATTTTGCTTAGCTGCAAGAATGAAGCCAGGAATACAAGGAGCCACTGGCTGTTCTGAAAATAACTTTGTCGACATGATTCTTTAGCAGAAAAGCTTCAGTATATTCATTAAATTCTATTGACATATCTTTTGTCGTGTCTTTATGACTCTAAATTGAAAAACTGCTTCATGAATATGAAAATGATGCTAACAATTTGTGATAATGATTATCGTTTTATTTATTGTCATATCATAACCAAGTGTCTCATTCCATATCTTTTCGGAACCAGCAAACTGACAGCGCAGGAATTACAACATCACAGTCTTTGGGCCATGCGACATGCACAAATACATGCAAACATGCATTCATGTGTGTGCTAAGGGTGGACAGAAAATTCATAGGGCATAAAATTGGAATATTTTATTTGTATTCTATAAATTGAAAATATTAGTTCAACTTTTTGATTCTAGAAAAATGAAATCAATTGTTTTTCAGTCCAATGATGGTGGTATGAAGATTTTCTGGTGAGGCCAGCAATAGATGTGTTTACATGGACAGCCCAATTCTGAATGGATTCGGAAAAGATGCCTAATCAGAGAGAAAATTCTGCATTTAAATGTGTTTCCAGAAGAGAAGGCCCTTTCCGAATGATTTAACTAGTTTACAAGGGGGTAGTCTAAGTCTAAGTTTCGGAAAGACGCCCAGACAGGCAAACAATGCATGTAGATTCGGCATAATCCCTGGTGGGCGGTTTGCCAGATGGGGCAACTCACTTGCGCAATGCCAGCATTCAATTATCTAGCCCAGTGGCTCTCAACTGGTTTGGTTCTCAACTTCTCAAATTTATTCATGAAAAGATTGTGCAGTTTGAATCTGAGATAGTACAGAATATCACAGTATGTCAACCCAAAAAAAAACTATTTTACTGATAAACTAAAACGACCAGCAGGTGAGAACACACTGAGGTTTTTATCTTTCTCTGTCCTCAATGTACGAAAATCCCTATCTCATGTAGCTGGTTTCATACTTGCATTTCGCCATGCCCAATTAGCATATGAAAACAAGCTTTGCCGGTCGACTTCTATGCTGTGAAATGGCGGGTGTCAATTAGCATTACAGGGCATTATCGCCACCTACTGTTAAGAAGTTTGTATAGACGGCACCCGGCTGCATAAAAAATCCCCTTCAAAATAAAAGCATAGGCTTTTTTTTCCTTAACTTTTTTTTTTTTTTTGCCGAAGAAAAGGTCCGCGACCCCTGAAAACGGGTCCACCAGTTGAGAATCACTAGTCTATACCACAGCGGAGAGTTTACTTTAATGCAAACTCTCAAAGTGGGGAAAAAAGATATAAAGATCTCGACAATACATCCAATAAAAACCACCGTGATAGACCGATGCTGTGAACACATAAAAATGTTTAAATGATGCTCATTTGACAATCAGCAATGTATGCATAAATCCCCCGACAATCATGTGGATCAGAATCACTGACTTCAATTGTTATTGAGCATGAATGAAGTTCATAAGGAGCTGGAATAGGCTCTAGTCCTTGCAACCTGAGAATGAATGAATGAATCAAAGATCTCTGTCATGACATGAATCTGGGTTTTTCAGGATGAAGCCCGTGAAGAGGATGTTGATGTTGACGTTTATGGTGACCAACTTCACGTTTTATGCTAAATTAAAGTCTGACATTTGTGGACCTGGGTTTTCAGAATAAAAAAATATGAGTTTCTGCTTTAAACGATACGTCGAAAGATGTTGAGGTTAATTTCAGTTATGGTGAGTTTACCACATAATAGCCCCCCTAATAACTTTATTTTTGATAATGTCTTAATGTTTGTCAGAGTAAAACCACTCAGAGGTAACATAAGCCTTTTCCAGTCACCCTCCTGTCTCCCTCCCGCTTGCCTCCTGTTCAGTCTTAAAAAAGAGTTATCATCAAGATTTTTCTTTATTAAAAGCATCATAATAACAGCAAAAACTGCCCGATCACACGATAGACGACCGCCCTCTGATGAAACTGTCATCTGTCACTTTTGTTTTCATCACACAGTTGTTGACAGCTCCTCCGATTGATTGATTCCTTTATTGAAACAGTCAATAAAGGAATATACTTCTGATTGATTTCATTCTCAAAGGAGAAAACTTTCCATGTCAACCCACCTAATGATTGTGGTCCAAGGGTAATGTTGATAAAACGAAATCAGACGCATCTGACAAAATGAACGGAAAAGTGTCTTCCCCATTGATTTTCCACTCTGTGCACACAAAACCACACTCACACACTGTGTCATATTACCATGTGGCTGATGTAGATTTTGGTCATCGATCCATAGAGAGGGTCTGTTCCTTTGATGTCAATGTTAACGCGACGAAGGGAATCAGCAAGCTCCTCTGGATCAACTGCACCTCCACTGTTCTACTAGTCCACATCATGCATACCAGTCATCAACAGACGGAAACCAAATACATACAAAAGAAAAACATACCACAAAAAAAATCATAGCCTCCAACAACATAGATAAACAGAGCTGGGACCCCCTTTTATTCAGTCAACTAACAGACGCTTACGTCTGATGCAAAGTGCAGCTCAAATCTATCTCCTTGGTCCAATTTACAATTCATATTTTCACAAATAGAGTTTAAGGAGGAAATTTACTGATGTCACTTCACTCCAACGGGAATGTTGGTCATAAATAAGGTGTGGTCACACGGTTGACATTTTTCTATTTGACAAAGCAGAAAGCGATTGAACCACTAGCAAACAACATGCTGGTGTTTTTAATTCTATGATGTCAACAATATTAGAATCTGTTTTCACATCATACCTGATGAAGAATATTTTCACAACAGAACACTGTAATTTCACCTCTAAGACTACCAGCAAAACAGATTTAATTACCTTCTCTGTCCAATAAAAAAAAATGTAGACATTTTGAAAAGCTCATGGAAATGCTGAATGTTAGTTGACTGATTGCTGAGTGGATCCCAAGACACAGAGATCCTGATCATGCATGGACAAAAAGTGCATCCTCTGTTTGGAGAAATAACTCAACTGTTGACTAAAGACACATTGGAAGAGATAGATAAGGTTACAGCCATGCTCATGCACTCATTCAGAATGGTGTTCAAAAAACTCCAACATGCACAATCTGCCACTGACACTTAATATATACTGTCATACATCAGTAAAGCGGTTTTCTTGAACACATTTTTCTTTTTTACTCCCCAGTATTCGTCTTTCTCTCTAATACTAGTATTGCAATAATAACTATCGCCACAGGATGACAGCCGCAGACCACATTACAAAATGTTTGTACAAAATACACAAGTCCATACACTGGACCTGCATGTTTGTAAGTAGGTATCGAGTGTAAGTGCATAGTTTTTTGTTTTTTTTAGCCTGATCAAACTGAATTAGGTCCTGTGGAAATTATTCGTTGGTGTAGGATTTCTCTTTACCTTGCTCTTGCGATGCCGTCTGAAGCGCAGAAGCTCTTTATGTTGCCTCGAAACAAAGTTGACCGCAGCATATTCCAAAAGTGCAGAGAATACAAAGAGAAGACACACTGCCATCCAGATGTCTATTGCCTTTACATAAGAGACCTGCAAAAACACACACACACACACACTAGTATCAATAAGATGACTGTCACACCAAACTATTCTTGAAAATTAGATAATTTGGACCCCTAAACATGAGTGAACATAAAGACGTTTAAGTTTGTTTTATGGTAAGTGAACATTGACTATTAAGTTGTTCAGTCGCACAGTTGGTAAAGTACACCCATTCTGTACTCAGCTCATAGTTACTTAAATAAAGAGTTTGGTTAAAGTAATAATAGGAGTGGAAAAGTATTGATTCTTTACCCAAGAAAAAGCAGAAGAGGAAAGACTGACTATAAAGGAAAAAGTAGATCTTTGAAGGACATCTCTTCTGGCTGTTTGTACAGGACCAACCTTCTTAGGTGTTTTAGGTCTGTTTTATTTTTGTAATGCATGGTAGGTAATGGATACAGCAAGGGTTATTTTTTTCATTGTGCCATTGTGCCTCAATGTCAATCATACCACACAGAAAATAGTTGGATGCCCTCTGTCCTCCCTGGTTGACATTGCCAGTTTCCGCCACCTCAGAAGAGTCACAAACATTTTAAAAGACAGTTCACATCCCGGTCCACTTGTGTTTAACATCCTGCCATCTGACAGATGCTAGATATGATAAATGGACTGTATAGCGCTTTTATAATCTGCTTGACTATTGAAAGGGCTTTACATTGTTAGTCAACATTGACTAACAATGTAAAGCCACACAGAATGTATAGAGGACATTCAAAACTCACTGCTTCTTCTTCTGTCAGAAATAACTCTTGACACTATTTTCCAACACCGCCTCCGTGCCTGTCTCACTTCTTCACATCTTTTCCACCTTCTCTGTTGCTCTGAACAGTTGACCCATAGATCATACAATCCTGTAACTTCTTCATCGCTAATCCTTGCATACTCACCACTCCAGTTTACACCCCTTCATGCCACCATTTCATTCACACACATGTAGTCTATGCTGCTGCAACTGACCTTCATTCATCCTCTCTACTGCCATCTAGGGTGCGTCTTAACTCCTTCCTGTAATTCAAACAGCAGCCTTCCTTCCTCAGCTTCCACCATTTGGTCTTCTGCTATAACTTTTCTCTTTTTCCCTACTGTACCACCATCCTACATACTACAATTCAATGCTCTCTGGTTACGTTCTTCCCAGTCTCACCTTGCAGTCTCAAATCTCTTAAAGATTGCATCTTATGCATAAGCCGTAGTCGACCTGTGGGCTCCTACCAATGTTCTTATGTCACCTTGTTCTCCTCCCTCTTCTTGAAATGTGTGCTTACCACAACCATTTTCTTCCTATTTTAATCCTATTTGCAACGACAATTCTCTCATCCCTGGAGAGACTTCAATCAACTCATTTTGGACAAAGTTGAAACCATTAACAGTGGCCTGACCACCACAACCTCCTCCATCTCAATCCGCCCAAATCGATCCAAACCATTCACCACTCAATCACTCTCTCAACTTTCCCCGTGTCCCCATTTGAACTATCCAAATACACATCCAGCATGAAAGCTCTACCTGTCCCTCAAAAGCCCTCAAACTTGGCTCTGTCTTCCCATCCTCAAAAAACCTAGAAATCCTGACATTAGAAACTTTTAGCTGATCTCAAAACTTCCATTCCTGCCAAAAATACTGGAATGTGCTTTCACCTCCCAACTCCCATCTGAATTCCAATTACTTTATTGAACCATTCAAATCCGGTTCCCGCATCCAGCACAGCAACGAAACAGTTCAAAGTCAAAATCACAAACAACTTCCTCCTCTCTACAGATTCCTCCCCTCTAGAGACTCTGGACACCTCAACATCTTCAAACTCCTTGGCCTCACTGGCCTTTGACACCATCAACTACACCCTCCATCTTTCCCCATCCTGTCCTCTTCCTCCTCTACCTCCTCCCCTTGCCAATATCATCCCATTCCACTGCAACCCCGACAACATCCAGTTTTAAATATCTACTAAATCCAAAACCACTACAGCTCACTCCACGGCACACACTACCTTACTGAAAGAAAATCATGGATGCATAGCGTCTTCCTCAAACTCAATTATGGAAAATCTGTGCGGAAGCAGCGGAATCCCTGTTTCCTCTCCTCAGAAGAGGGATTCACTCAAAAAGCTGTGTGATGAAATCTGTGGGGAAATCTGATTTGATAAAACAAACCTCTAATTTATTTGAGCTCACTTGAAGCAGCAAGGGAGGAAAGCAATATAAATATTAAATTACATGTAGTCTAAATTAAAATGTTTCTTTAATAATGAAAATGTATTTTTCTTATTCACATAATTTCTAGGTCAGCACAGAAGTCCTTGCTGTCCTTGATGGCCCACCTCTGTTATCTAGCCCAACACATATAAGCAATGTCCTGACCAAGTCGTGTTAGTGTAATTTGGCATTACTGTTGTGTCACAATCACATTCTTCCATCCTTTATGAAATAATGACTTATTCAGACACAAGTAACATCCTGGAGTGCAATGTTCTGTTGAGCAGTGAAAACACGAGAAACCTCTAAACACACAGTCATGCTGCTGGGGTGGATGTGTAGACTCTGTGTGAGAGAGATGGGTGTGTTAAGGGTTACATAACAAGGGTTACATAACAAAGTGCTCCATGTCTGATTTTTTTCTCATGCATATAAGATACCAGAACAAGACTAAGGGTCTTTTTCTAACTCACGCTTTAGTGGTTCATGAAGTGTAAAATCAACACTTACATATATTGTGCATGCTCACACAGAACCAACGTCATCAGTGTATGATATACCCATTCCTCCATTCCTTTAGTGTGCCTCAAATAATGCATATTGTTTTGGACATCCTCTATGGTTAAGATGAACAAAAGTACAGAGTAACTTTAATATCATCTGTCCATTATAAAATGAAAAACTAAACATACACAGAAAAACTTTAATTTTATTAAAAGGCACAGCTGCCCATCATGGTTGATGTATATGTTAAGTTATGTGGACCTACATTCTATAGCTTGCATGATATGCTCCGGACAAGTGCAATGACCATTAAGGTTCAGGTTCAGCCTCCACCCCTTTTTATATGCTTGTATAGTGTTCAACAACAGGTATCCGGAGAAGAAAAAAAATTATTTTCCAATGTCATACCAGGATATTATTTTTGTGTACCTCCTTCGGCAGTTACTATACAAATATTGGAGTTTAATCTGTTTTTACAACGAGGATTACAGTACAACAGGAATTACTTTCAGGTAAAGCACCAGTCACTGTGTGTGTTAAGGTTATTTTTAAGTTTCATTTGTTGAATTACCAAAGTAGATTATGGTTTTATTCTAAGTCGCATGACACTGAAGTTAAGGGAAGCGCTCAGAATATGATAGTCATTGCAGATGAAAAGAAGATATGAAATGTTTGTCTTATATTTGTTCTATTATTTAAATTTGAGGATTAACAAAGCGCACCCAGGGGGGCATCACTTTTAAGTTTCCTTTGAAACTACACCTGACATGAAGGGGCTCTTGCAGTCCTTTTCTCTTAAGTGGTCTTGTGATTTATTACTGTGCTTTTTTCTTAAAATTTGGTGTTGTGGCTTTTGCAGAAGGCAGTCAAAATGCAGGAGTTTTCAAATTCATGAACATGTTTCCATTTTTCCTTGTGTTTTCTCTATTTGCAAGCGTTTTCTTAATTTGCAGTATATTTGTCCCTGTGGGCCACTGCAACTATTTTAATTGATAGGTTGTTTTTTTTACCTTCAGGTTCATGACTTGGAGAAAGCTATATCATCCATATTACTTTTTTGTCCACAAGATAACCTGTGAAGTAGTCAATGGATTTTGAAGAAATTAAAAATACATGTGGATCTTTGGTCAGGAATAATTTGGGTTGATTAGGGTAGTAACCCGTTGAAATTTAACATTATTATATATAATAGTATCGTCTGCGATAAGATGTTTCCAAAGAGAAATATTTGGGATGTTTTCAACATACTGGGGCTTAGTTTCTTCAAAGCATGAGTCTAGAAAATTTGTGTATGTAAACACTGGCTGAGAGGAGGTAAATCCTCGACACGACTAACACAGGGAAAGTGCGGGGGCTGTGTGAAGAAATGGGGCCCCTAAAGGAAACCAACACAGATACTGATGAATAATAAAATACACAATGCAGACCTTCGGCAGTGAAGTCCTAGAGCCTGAGCTCTGTGTTGTCATGGTGAGGACAGTGGTGATACCAAGAGCTACTCTGGCTGGGGCCGCATCCATGTTGATCCAAAAGGAGACCCATGATAGAATAACAATAAGCAGAGAGGGAATGTACATCTGGATCAGGTAGTAGCCCATCTGACGCTCCAGATGGAACCGCACCTCGATACAGGTAAATTTACCTACAATATAGCAGAAACATACATTAATACTATTAAGTTGTGTACAATTACTTGATATATTTACAACACTATTTTGCGACATGGATCACAGTTATCAGATTACCAAGCATTGCTTGCTTTCTTTAAACCTTACCCTTTATGCCGAGCTTTACAACACTACCAAAATTTCCATCACCTGATGAGTCTTTAATAAAAACATTTCTTCAGAAGTGTATTATGTTACAGACAGAGGTGTGGCCAAATAATCCCCAAACCCCACTGAGTCTCCTGGAACATTCAAAGTCCACACCCCAACACAATGCCCCAGGTCAAACACGGCACATCCTCTTTGTCTACTCTCTAATGTTAAATTACATTTAATGAAAAGACTGCATCAATCCGGATGTCAGTGTGTTTCTTCTTCTTGCTTTGATTCTTCTTTTCTTGACCCCAGCAGCACAAACAAAGCTGATGTAATGTGGCAAGCACACACTGCAGCAGTGTGTTACCTGTGTAGCAATGCTTACAGCTGCATGCAATTGTTTTTTACCTGTGTTGTAGTGCTTGGTGCAGTATCTGAGGTCTGATTCATCTTTCAGTAGGAACTGTGGAAGCGTGAGGCCTTCGGCCACTTGAACTGGTCCATTCTCCTGCCACTCAAAGATTAGGTCGTTCATGGTGTATCCAACTGAAAAAACAAAGCATTGTGGTATTTAATAATTATTGAGTAAATATATGATGTGTAACATATCGTGGTTCAGAAGTCATTGACATTTTAATAACCTTCAGTTAATGAATTTTTACTCATTATTTAGGGTTGCTGTCATCCGCTAATGGGTAATGGACCTTCTTTTGCGTATTGTAAAATTTATTTCAAAAGAATTTTCTCATGAAAGTAAGCATAAAACGATGCTTTGTCCAGAAATAATATTAGTCTGAAAATGGTACCAAAAAAGCGCTTGCAGAGCATTAACATATGCTTAAGCAGCACACTTAAATCTAGCTGCGATAAAAATAACCAAGCTTGGGCAAAGTGGTAATGGAATTGTGATCCATATTTAATATCTCTGTATGATCTCATTCCTTAAGTACATCGGTTCTGTACGATTTTTATTTATGAAAACGATTCATATTCCGAGGTGTTAATCATAATCTCAACTCCAAGCCAAAGATTAAAAAAATATTTTTTTTTAAATAAATAAACGTAGCACTCTGTGTGAAAACATCTGCCGAGGCACAACCGTACCCTAGCTTGACATTATTATGATAAACAACCTGATCGATATATTTAGGAAAATTTAATTGTTTTTGGTAGCCTCTAAATCTACCACAAACTCCCAGAAAATTCTCTGAGTAGCGCTTAAATACTTAACAACCATTCATCTCTCCTCATTCTTTGGCCCCCTTGCGCATTCCTCTTCATCTTTGTTTGGATGAACTATATCGTTGCATCTCTAGTTTAAATTCATCTATCGACACCAAACCAAAACTAGACAGATTTTCAAGACATCAATTTCACCAGAAGATGAAGATGCTGTCACTGCTTCAACTGGCTTTATTCAATTTTGTGTCATGTTATTTAATTTTTAAACGCTGAAATTTGTGGAACGTCGCCAAATTTCATACAAATCCATCAATTAGCTTTTCTATAATCTTCCTAATAAAAGACAAACGCACGGAGGAAAAAACCTCTGTTGTTAAAAAGCCCAAACAAATTGTAATTCTCTACTATCCATAATTATCCAGCCCTAAGTTAATAACTGTACTAACGTTATTACTAACGTGCGTGTGTGTGTGTGTGTGTGTGTGTGTGTGTGTGTGTGTTATATTCCCATCTGTAATGAAGTGGAGTGGAAGCTTAAGGGAGCATTAATGCAAAGATATTTAAGTGTATTACTTGAACAGGAGCATTCCTCAACCAGTGACTGAAGTCACCAATATCTGCTACATGCTTTAAAAATAGGTCCTAACGTATGTTATAGAAATTAAACACTTAATGATATTTCCCCATAACCCTATGCTCTCTGATCACTTTCTGCTGACATTTGCATTCACAAATATGAGCTACACAACCAATGTAGAAAGACTTCACTACAGAAGATGTTGCAAAACGCTGCAGTACAAGTACTGACTAGAACTAGAAGAAGAGATCACATATTTCCCTTGCTAGCTTCACTACACTGGCTCCCTGTAAACTCCAGAATAGAATTAAAGATCCTCCTCTCAGCAACCAAGCCCCCTTATATCTCAAAGACCTCATAGTCCCATATTCTCCTGATAGAATGCTCGGTCTCAAAACGCAGGCCTACTCGTAGTACCAAAAATTTCTAAGAATTTAACAGGAGGCAGAACCTTCAGTTATCATGCTCCTCTCCTTTGGAACTAGCTCCTTGTGTTGGTTCGGAAGGCAGACACCCTCTCTACATTTAAGACTAGACTTAAAGCCTTCCTCTTTGATAAATCCTATAGTTAGTTATGCTGCCACATGCTTTTCCCCACCTCTATTTCTATATCATCTATAGCTAAATTCACCACGGACTCTACTCCCTCCCCGGAGTCCTTTTGCCCAGAAGTCTTTGTGCCCTGCAGGTTCCAAGGAATAGTGGTTGTTCTGTGTCCAGGTTCCTGGCTGTACCGAGCCCCGGATCGTGGCTGCATCTACTACCGAGGCCTTGCTGGATACCATCTTCTACTGCTTTTACTAATAATAATATATACAATACTTAGTAATAGTAAAGCTAGTACCACTACAATTGTATATCCTCATCTGTGTGTTTTTCTGAGGTTTATTCCCTTTTTCCCTGTTAAAAGTTTTTTGGGGGAGGTTTTCCTTAACTGGAATGAGGACAGAGGATGTTGCATCATGTACAGATTGTAAAGCCCATCGAGTTAAATTGTGATTTGTTATTTTGATCTATAAAAATAAAATTTACTTTAATAAGATGGGCTTTATTTTGTGTATATATCATTTTCCGATTGATGGGCATTTATACTGTGAGTTATCCGACATTTGTTGATTTGTGAAAATTTGTGAAAAAAGCTACAGGGTCATTCAATAAATCACTCCAAAAAAATCATCATACTCCTGGGCAATCTGACACCATTACTTTTGCAATCATTGCTATGCCACTGTTGCAGCCCTCCGTCCCACGATCATGAACAGGATATTCCATTACAGAAAAGGTTGGATGCATGAATCTAAAATCCATGCTAATGCTATCAATAAGTGATTAATTTCAGGATTGTATACATATATTAAAATGATAAATAAAGGCAAGCATATTATGAATCAAAGCTGGTCCCCAGGCTGGTATCATTAAAATCTCTGAAGATTTGTCTTGAAATTAAAATGAAACCTTAATACCCTTTCTAAAGGTTAGGAAAATAACAAACAAATACAAGAGTAAAAAGACAAGAGTGGACAAAAAGTTGAAATGCATGTCGTCAGTGGACTGTAAGAAAGCGGAAAATAGCTTTTACATGTTGGCACACGCCCGCAGTTATTCAAAAAAGGTTTAGTTCATAATGCTCAGCTAGAAGTCTGCGAAAAGTGAATGCATGTAAAAACAAAAAAAAAGAATAAGAATAAACTGAAGAGACCTTGCCCTCAGCCTTCCACACAAGGAAGCTCGTACCTGGTTCTGATGTTTTAAATCCACCCCTGGTGGTAACGGTGTCTCTGACTGTCAAATCTTAGCATTTACAATTCCGCTGGTCACATCAGCTACACATATTCAAATGTGTAAAAAACATTTTTTTATTTCAGTTAGATTTTAAATTAAAAGACACATGACGTATTCATGAATGGTAATTTAAACGTCACTTTTTTCAACATCGTGAAATTTATCTCTGCATTTACCCATCCCTGAGGTAGCAATGGGCGACCCATGGGAAGGGCCCGGGGAGCTGAGATGCAGAGTCTTGCAACCCATGCCCTGTTGAGAATGATAAATCTCGTTTGAATAAACTAATTCATTAGTTTAATTTCTCATGTGACAGTAGGAGGGGCTTCATCAGTTACACTGAGATGTAAAATATTTCTTTATTGTCTACATCCATCATCCTTCATTCAGATTATTCACAGGGGCTTGCCTTGAACCCTGATCTCCTGGTTGAGGAACAACAGCAACTTCTCTACCCACTGAGCTAAAGGATACTGTAACAATTAAAATTGGAGACAGAGTTGAATAATGGAAGCTCTTTTTCTCTCAAACCTGTCTTGAGTCAAATAAGTCCTGTCATTCTCAATCAGTCTGTGTGTGTGTCATTATAGTTCATCTGTTCTCTGTTCATGATGTCAAAGACATCAGTAACACAGCAACAAAAATATATATGCAAGAATAATTGCAACAACAAAAAAACATAGCTATATCTATGTATAGTAATGCCTTTGGCTAATGGGATTCAGAATAAAAGAACCACTAAAGAACATAAATAATATGTCCAAGTGTTGTCAGTGTCCCCTGGAGCCAGGTTAAGCTTCTGATTTGATAAAGGATGTATTACTCATCATAACCCCATCATCATTACTGTGTTTCTATTAAATAAAGATATGGTCATACTCTTTCAAAGAGAGTGAAACAGGATGGTACAGCAAGAGCGCAGGATGGATGCAAAGACAATATGAGATGCATGGCAAGATAAATAGGACAACAAGGGAAAGAGATGAAATATATATATATAATATATTTGATATTTTGATGTTTAAAATCTCAATACATACACTTGAGTTTCATCGTACGTATTCATTTAATAGGGTTTATAAAATGTCCCCTTTTGATCCATTCTATTCTTTATATGTATTCCTATCCAGTCTTCACAGGTGGGGGTGCAAGATGAGCTCCATGAATGAATTCAGGAAGCATGCAAAACATTCAGTGGTGTGCAGAGTTTAAATCCCGGGGGTATAGAGGCCAACTCCCCCAGCCACATCACTGAGTTATGGAGTATACACATGGCACGAAGAGGAGCAGCGACCAATTATAATGAATAATGAACTGAAACAAGAAAAGGCAGGAGTGGGGGAGAGTGGTGTTAACTTATTGATCAACATGTGACTCACATAGTTGATTTGTATAGACAATTACGGTGAGGAGCTTTATTTTCTAACCATTTGTTTTTGAGACCTCCTTTATTACAAGACCCTTAATATATCAGTGATAACATTATAACCAATGCCATGTGAAGTGAAAATTGATTATCCGGTTACCAAGGCACCTGTCAATGGGTGAAATACTGTATATCCTAACCAAGTAACCTATTTAAGTGATCATTTTTATTCTAAAGTTGATGTGTTGTTGTTAAAGAAACTTTGACAAAAATTACGCAGACAAAGCTCATCAAAAAGGAAGTTGTTGAGAGATTGAAGATACTCAAAAGGTTATGAACATTGGTCAAGTGTCATGGGGTGAAAAATAGACAGCTAGAGCCACGACCTTGACTAAACCAGACGTCTAACTTTTTTAAAATAATTTTAATTTATTTTTACATGAAATTTATTGTGTTATTAGGTGTTTTTCTTTAACAAATTCCCATCAGAGATTTGACAATTCAACATTTACTTTGGTCAAAATAATGTCAATGCATTGAGGAGGAAAACAAAGGTTTATTTTTCAATAATTTGAAAGGCAAAGCCAAAATGGAATCACCATCCCTTGCCATGATACATGTGTTCTCGTAACATCACTTTTCATTGTCCACTCCTGGCACCATGAATTATGCCTCAAGTCAGAAAATATCATTTGAATACTGTGAAATGGTTATGAAATGCCACACCTGTGTTTACATGGAAGTTTTTGGGGTTTACGCGGAGGTTTCTCGGATCGAGTTCAAAGATGGTGCACTGTCCAAAGTGCGCCCTGGGTGTAAGGGCCCCTTCAACACATCTTGCAGCTTTATTAAACAAAATTACTTTTTTTTACTTTATTCTTGTTTTGATTTGACACAAACAAACCAATTAGTTATCACCAGTCCTAATCAACTTCTAAAACAGTAGAACTCCATGTTTACTGACATATGGCAGTGTCCTGAGTGAAATCTTTGTTGGTTTGTTTAGAACCAAGACCCATTAACATGAACCTGAGGCCATGTTTACATGAAACAGTTTGCTAGACTAGAAATGTTTTTCCTTTGTGTTTAAAAAAAACATGTTCTTATTTTGGATATATTTTCTGAATCTTGGGTTGTTTTTTTCCAACATTTAGTTGTGGTGACTAATGTAAGTATAAGGGCCAAGGAATATGTGTCCGCGTGTGTCTGAGTGTTTGTTGTTTACTTACAACTCTCCATCTGCATGATACAGGTCTGGACATCCATAGGGAAATTTTTAAGGTCCATAGGACATGACAGAGTAAGTGTTAGTCTAAAGGGAGAGGAGAGAAAGAGGGAGAAGTCCCGTGAGAGGGTTTTAAATAATTTATAAATGGCATGCACATGTACAACAACACAACCTCTCTGCCTTTTCTATCAGGTTTTACTTAGAAACTTTCTGAAGTGCTTCCTTGTCACATTCCAAAGCCGAGATCAGGATCAACTAAACTTTAAATTCATGAATATTTGGAAATTTAATTAAAGCTTAATCTAATGGTGTTGTGAACATTCCACAGTAAATGCAGCAGTGAAGTAGACACATTGCACTTTCTTGGAACTTGGTCCACAAAATATTTCCCTGTTGGATTGCAACCTATTTGTGGTCAGGGAGCTTGTGTATCTCAGTGACCCCTAGAGATAATGCAGCTTGAGTTTTAACTCCTGGACAGGTCGAAGGGTAGAGGCAAGGTGAAGAGCAAACCACCGTCCCTCCAGGTTATGGGTTGGACGCAAAGCTAACAACTCTGTCCCGTAAAACAAGATATGTGACGGAAACACCAACTTAAGGAATCAACACTATTGGTCATGATGAAATTCCAGGGCTATTCACAAATTCCAGGATGAATGTCAAAGATGAAAGCCATATGGAAAGCCACTGACAAGTAGGAGGAGAAGGCTTTGAAGGCCAAACCAAGACAAATATAGGATTTTGGAATGTTATAAATAATGTACGAAACAGGAATATTGGAACAAGTAACTTCAGAGATTAGACATTATAATTAAGATATCCTTGAAGTATGCTTAAGTAGATGTACGGGATCAGGGAGATTAGGACTAACACAGGGGAGACAGTGTTGTATTCAGGAAGAGATGACGAGCATCAAAGTGAAGGAGTATCCATCATTAATGATAATAAAGAATAGCTTGATAGTCTGGAAACCTTTGAATAGTAGATTCATGAAGATCAGAGTGAGGGGAAAGCTAATTAACTCATCCGGTGCTATGCTCCTACAATCTATTGTGATGATAATGCAAATGATCAATTCTATGAGCAGCTGCAGGCTAAGTTGGAAAACACTCCAAGACATGATATAAAGATTATGATAGGGTCCTAGATGCCAAGGTTGAAAACAAAAACACAGATCATGACAGGATCCCTGAGGGTAGCTCAGTGGGTAGAGCGGGGCTTCAGGTATTCACCGATATGGACAATCATATCAAGCCAAATACAAATGAAAGTAATACTATGTTGGGCAATTCAGAGAAAAGCTAGAGCTGATAAACGGGAGCATCTTCTGCTTGATGCGCTAATCAAGCAGAAGATTCAGAAAGTAAAGGGGAAAGAGAAGATCTGGAAAGAGAAGATCTACAAGAAAACCAACATAATCTGTGGCAAAAAGCATTAAGCACTAATTACAAGCAAACAGGGCCAACTCATAACAATAGAGGTGTCTGTGTTTGTGTGTGTGAGTACATCGGGGCGGATCTCCGCCGTGCGTGTTACAGAGAGCAGCGGAGAATTGTACTCACGACACCATGTAGAGACAGAAATTACATAATGTTGTGTAAATAATAATAATAATAATAATAATACATTTAATTTATAATGCACTTATAAGATAAATATAATAAGGCAATTTAGTTTATTAGATGGCAGCGGTATAGACTTGTTCAAAAGGAACTGTATACTTAAATGATTTCTGTTGTGATCTGGCGCTATATAGAAAAGAAAATTATATAAAATTAACTTGACCTTCAAGGGGGGTTGGGGCGACCCCCTAATATAATTGTAGGGGAAACACTGCATCGTACCTCAGAAGCAATGGACTACCAGCTGAGAAATGAACAAGCAGGATTTTGTAGAGAAAGGGGGTGCATTCATCAGCTATTCAACTTGTGTAATACTTAATTGTACAACAGTGCACAGAATGGCAGAGTCAACTATATATGAACTTTGATGATTTTGAGAAGGCATTCGACACACACCACCGAGACAGCCTCTGGAACATAATACGAATGTATGGGATTCCGCATCACACAGTCTTACTCATTAAAACCTTCCACGCCAACTTTTATTGTAAAGTGGGAAACAGTGACAAGACAAGACAAGACAGAACAGAACAATAGGCTTATATTGGTCCCTTTTCTAAACATTACGACCTTTATGTTGCTGATGATTTAGCTCTGATCTCCCACACTCACAAACCCACGCAGGAAAAAACATTGTGTCTCAGTGACATTGCAAAACATAGAAACCTGAGGATAAAACAATAAAAATCTGACCTGATGACACTAAACATCAAAAATCCTTCACCAATTCATGTGAACGAAGAAGATCTTCCTACAACAGAGGACTTTACTTAGCTTTTCAAGTGAAGACTCCAAAGACCAGACCATCAGCAGGGCTGCACCATCAGTAAAAACAGGACAGAAATGGATACAATCCAAAGCAAGCTACATCAGCCCTAAGGCATCAAGACATCGTGGGGCACGTCCAGCAAGGAAGAGGAGGCTTTGGCCCCAAGAACCTGGCACAAGGCGACACCATCAGAGCGAAGGAATATGGTGATCAAGGAAGTGACCCGTAAGGAGGAGACTACCAGAAGTACAGAAGCTGTCTCTCTGGCAAAACAATGGCAGTGAATGCGTTGGGATGGAGTGGAGAGAAGAGAGATCAAGTGGAGGGAACCATGGGAAGTGGAGGCAAATAACATCAGCTGTATCATCAGAGCAATTATTATGTGCTTCCATCGCGGATAATCCTCCAGCAGTGGTATGGAGAGGATCCAACTTGTGCCCTCTGCGACTCTAAAAAATATCATGACAGGATGTAAAACTAGCCCAATCCAAGGGCTATACCTGGCCGCATAATCAGGTACAGAGGCCAGAGATAGAACACCTAAGCAGGGCCCGTGACTGGAAAATGTTGGTGGACATCGGCCAGCAACTGATCTTTCCACCTGGAATTGCTTTCACCAATCTCTGGCCGGATCTGGTATTGTGGTCTCCATCATTGAAGACTGCTTACATCATATAGTTCGCAGTTCCATGGGAGGAATCTGTTGAGAAAGGCTATGAGCAGAAGAAGATTGGCTAAACACAACTGGCAGCAGAAGCACTACAACAGGGCTGAGGGTTTGTGGGTCCCTCCACCATCAGGTAGTTGAAAGAGCTAAGAATCCACGGGAAGGCATTACGGCAGAATGCTCTCTGCAGCAGCTGAAGGAAGCAGCCAGTCGATATGGCTGAAGCGCAAAGACCCATACTGGGCTCAGAAAGGAGTATCAACATTGTAACCACCAAAAACTCCACTCAACAACAAGCTGGAGCTCTTGAGCAGGTGGATATGGGACACAAGCTCAGGCCTGATCACCCTGTAGCTGGCCACCTCTGGAGAGGGTTTATAGTGTATAAGGCCTAAACACCCAATGACCCAGAGTAACACTACTGACGATGTGTCTAGTCCAACTTCTTCTTGAGATTGCCCAATCAAACACCCATGAGAAGTGCTCACCATCAATTGTCAAAAGGGATAGATAACATCGTCCTGTGTATTATAGATTCAGATTTAGTATCCCAATCAACTTAAATGAAGAATTAATTAACTCTTCATAAATACAATTATTTAAATGAATTTGTAGTTTGTAGAACATGTTTATGTAACAACATCAAGAATTGGCTGAACAAGGCAAGGAATGCATTTGAAATGCTCAATATTACATGGAAGTCAACACAATACAGCAGTAGGACCAAACTCACGTTATACCAAAGCTGTGTCCCCCCTCAGAATGCTGGAAAATGATAGGGAGGGACATCAACTAGCTGGCAGTCTACCATACTTAGAACCTGAGAAGAACTCTGAAGTACTAATAATAATAACTACTATTCTGACCCAACTTCATATCCAACCAAGATCTCCTTGCTAGATGCCAAAAAGAAAGCATGGATTCAATCCTCATTACAAGGTGATGGAACGTCATCAGATATATTAAGAGAATAGAACCAGACAACATCCCTAGAATAGCCCTGCAATTGACGTCATAAGGAAAAAAGGAAAAAAACAGGGGGACCCAAAACTACATGGAATAAAATCCATGTACCAGACCTTGGGTACCATCCAGAAGTTGGCCCAGAAAAGAGAAACTTTGTTTTTGTCAGTAAGTAAGTAATTAGGTAAATACAATTATGGCTTCTAACAATGAACTCCACATGATTATGACTTTTTTTTTTAAATGCCAATTAGATAGATAGATAGATAGATAGATAGATAGATAGATAGATAGATAGATAGATAGATAGATAGATAGATAGATAGATAGATAGATAGATAGATAGATAGATAGATAGATAGATAGATAGATAGATAGATAGATAGATAGATAGATAGATAGATAGATAGATAGATAGATAGATAGATAGATAGATAGATAGATAGATAGATAGATAGATAGATAGATAGATAGATAGATAGATAGATAGATAGATAGATAGATAGATAGATAGATAGATAGATAGATAGATAGATAGATAGATAGATAGATAGATAGATAGATAGATAGATAGATAGATAGATAGATAGATAGATAGATAGATAGATAGATAGATAGATAGATAGATAGATAGATAGATAGATAGATAGATAGATAGATAGATAGATAGATAGATAGATAGATAGATAGATAGATAGATAGATAGATAGATAGATAGATAGATAGATAGATAGATAGATAGATAGATAGATAGATAGATAGATAGATAGATAGATAGATAGATAGATAGATAGATAGATAGATAGATAGATAGATAGATAGATAGATAGATATATATATATATATATATATATATATATATATATAATATATATATATATATATATATATATATGTACGTATATAAATACTGTATCCTGTACATATGGGGATATCTTACGATCCCCCAGGATGAGACGCTGAGTGCTGCTGCGGAGAAAAACATCTGGAAAACCCTTCTTAGCCTGCCCCCACTGTGACTTAACCCCAGATAAGTTGGAGCAAATCAATGAATGAATGAATAATTTGCCCATCCTCAGTTCAAATTACACATGTCTACTTGATAGAACCCTAACAGTTTCTCAGACCACTCTTCCATGCGAATATGTGTAATCATAAAAACAGAACCTGCATAAACTTACCTTATAGAATACAGAACATTCCCATTCTTGAATATCCTCAGCAGTTTGTTGTCTGTAGTAACCTCGTGAAAGTGGGCTCCCTTTTCATTTGCAAAGAACAAATCTGGTTTCCAAATGGAGTCTAACATAGAGGGGTCCAAGTCAAGAGAGTCATCTGGATATTCAGCATAGGCCAGCCTGGGATCATTCCACTGCTGACGGAGGAAGATATTCACACGGTAGTCCTACAGACACGGAGAATACGATAAATGATTCTCAGGCAATTTTATTGAATCGAGAAAATGACTGTTTGAAAACCTGCAAAAGAATGGACAAGTTTAGTTCAGTATAATCACCACAGATAATTTTAATGATTAGCCCTAGTTAGGTTTGGTCAACATTTGTCTGTTACCAGGATTAAAAGGATTACACATTAATTACAGGATGGATTACTGTAGCGATGACCGATACTGTGTGAAAGCGTGGGGCTTTTACATCCAAGAAATTATAAAACTATAATCAGAGTAATGCTCATGGGTGCAATATAATAATAGAATTGTGACACAGAGCAATGCACAAGGAGCAACCTTGATGTGACGCAAGAGGAGCTGGGCCAGACCTCAACTCACAGTGCTCAGAACCTCCAATCTCTGGAAGCCCAAGCACCAGACATTTCAAAACATCAACCAGGAGTTAAGTGGCCTCCAGCCAGCAGTGGAAATGAGTGGTACCAATTTGATGATGATGTGGATGGTATACTGGAAGTGACTATGAAGAACTGATGAACTCAAAATAATTGCAACCATGATCGTCAACATTGCCACTGGGAGATTCGGTATGGGACGAAGGACTAAACCAAAAACTCAATACACGAGGACCTTAGGGTGGAAAAAATAACACATCTGAGACATGAGCTAATACTTTTGAGGAGTAAGTTGATCAGAGAGGTCCAAGAAAGAAAATAAGACCTGGCTCTAGTATGGCAGGACCTAGCATTCCCTTATGGATCCATACCCTATAAGGTAGTGGAAGCCGCATTAGAGTGGAATCATGTTCTGATCAACATCAAGGATTTTAGCATTGATTATTATGACAGCTTTAATCTGATGTTCACTTCCGGGACAGTCATATTGGATTGGCGTCGACTGGAAAAAGGCATCATGATGTTACATGCCACTTCACTGACCCTTTATGCTACGGCCAGGAACATGCTGATCAAGTCAGCCGAGGTAGAGTGCACAGGCCCAGACCAATTCCGGAATCCGGCAGCCCATCATCAGAGCATTTATAGACAAAAACATTTTTAATCCCAGGATGTAGTGGATCCTGCAAGGTTTTGAGAGGTTAATCACTCGGGCTTGGATGTTCCGGAATCCAGAAAAATCTAAGTCCTTGGTGCTGAAGAGTGGGAGGTGACTGAATGTTGCTGTTGTATGAATACCCGCTCTCCACTGTGGAAAGGTTTGGAAAGAGGGTCAGCAGCCACCAACAAAGGTGTTTGGGATTGCACAAGACTGAGTAGCATTGCCCTCTATGGCAAAAGAAACAAACTGACGCTCCCCATCAACAGCATTAGCGATGAGGTTACCCGAGAATCGTGCTGCAGTAAAGTGAGTACACTGACCAAAAAGTCTCCCAAGCTGGCATCGAGGTGAGGAAAGGATGGAAGTGGAAGGCAGTGAACCAGGCAGAATCAGGGCATAAAGCTCTGGTGGGATCTGTGGCAATTGGCCGTGCGGGATTGGTCAGCATCCCAACTACCCAATACAACTAACTAATGGGCAAAGATAGGCGGAATGTAGTCCAAAAGGAAGTTTGAGCTGGTTTCCAGGGGCAGCATGCATGTCAGATGGGTTTGAGACAACAGGGCGCATGGACTAGGTGGGAACTAGCAAAGGACGCAAATATCTTATGGTCCAAATAATGGAGGGCCGAACCCTACTGCCCAAAACCCCAAAGGTACTATCACTGAAGACTTGTTCAAGTGCATCACTAGAAGATGTAGGTTACTACCATGACACAATGTACTCAATAGTACGGAAAAGTAAATATTCAATATTAAAATAAATTTGACTCTTGAGTTACAACATAGCCTGAATAACTTTCAGATTCATTATCTCATATCTGTGAAGCACGCTATATCAGTTCAGCTGATCTTGGAAAAATCCTGACCAGTAGGTCTTAGGACCTTAGGTGTCTGTGTAAAGTCCATAAATTATAACAATACCATCTTATATTACTTATAGATGTGTGTATGAACGTCAAGACCAAACCAACCTGGATCAATCTAAACATGTATTTTCTATCTAAGGCCCAATCTACGCAAAAGTCTTTAAGCTGAAAACTGAAGTTTTTTTCTTTGTATTCAAAGATTATTCAGTACTAAGAAAACAATTTACAAATAAATTCTTGTGCACAAAGAACCAAAAAAGCATCTATAGAAAAATTGTAATACGTTTACCAGGTCAGTAATCGGTGCTGTAACCGCAGAATAAAATTCACAAGGCGGTGTACATCTCCAAAAATTTCAATTCTGTGAAAAAGTAATTGTTTTTTTCATCTGTTATTTTGAAAAGTGAAAATGTAATATATTATAAACTTATTACCTATAAACTAAAACGGTTAAAGCCTTTTTAAAAACCACAAAAATGGGGAAGACTTGACATCGAGAAGACTATCAAAGACAACCTCCACAAGGAGATTAAGCCACAGAAGGTCATTGTTGAAAAAGCAGGCTATTCACAGATGCTATAATAATGAATACTAATGGAGAGTTGACTGGAGTGGAAAAGTGAGGTAGCAAATGGTACAGGCAACAGGGAAGACTGTAGCCTTGAGAGGACTGTAAAGTAAAGTCGATTCAAGACCTTGGGAAAGCTTTGCAAGGAGTTGACTAAGGCTGGTATCAGTACAGTGTTAGTCAGTGGTCCATACTCTTCCTTTCAGATGAAAGTAAAGTCTTGAAAAAGAGTGGAAAGCTGCCTTATCCAAAGTGTGTGAAGTCCGTGTGACGTTTCCAAAGACTGATATGATTGTGATTGTATGATTGTAATGATATGTTTTTTATGATGATAGCAACTGCTGGTGTTGGTCCACTGTGTTTGATCAGGTCGAATGTCAATGCAGCCATCTACCAGGAGATTATAGAGCACTTCATGCTGACAAGCTTTAATGAGATGCTGATTTCCATTTCCAGCAGACGTAGCACCTGCCCACAGTTCTGAAACTACAACCAAATAGTCTGCCAACTAGCCTGACCTGAACCCCATAGAGAATCTTTGGACTATTGTCAAGAGCAAGATGAGAAACACTGGACTCTGAAGTATAGACCATCTAAAGGCTTCTGTCGACGCAACCTGGCACCTCAGCAGTGCCATAGCCTGATCTATAGCCTCCATGCCACGCTGCGCTGATGCAGTAATGCGCGGTAAAGAGCCTTAACCAAGTATTGTGTGTATAAATTATCATACCTTTCAGAATTCCAACAATGTGTATAATAATAATAATAATATAATAATTTAAGATAGACCTACTGGAAATATTTCACTTGACATGTAATGAGTATAGAATATTTGAAAGTCTACCTTTTTGAATTACAGTACAATTCCCATTGTTTGAGATGCAAACGCAGTAATCGGGCAGCGATAGTTTGTTGGAGTATCATCAAATGTGTGTTTATCAGGCTGTAAAAGCCTTCACTGTGCAATCCTTTTTCAGAAGTTTGAATTTTCAGGCCCCCAAAATGCAGTTTCCAACCTTTAAATGAAGGTAATTTCACCCGGAATTTTGCCTTGTGACTTGAATAATGTATCTTCTTATTGCTCTCTGTCCAGCGAGTGGCATCTCAAAGGTTTGAAGATAAGAACTTTCAGACTCTGCCAACATTCAGCAAATAATCAATACGAGTGTTTAAAAAACCCATTAAGAATCCCCATCCACCAACATTAGGGATGTATGCCCTACACTAGAAACTTAAAAGACTCTGAATGTTTCAGAGACCTACTGGATTTTTAATACCTGACTCCCCACCAGTCATTTAGAATCTGAAGAAGGCTCTTGGATGAGGTAGATATGTATTTTACAACACATATAAATAAATAACCTAGACAACTTAGGTAAAAAATGTATTATAGGAAGGAAAGAAAAGATTAAAAAAACATATTATAAGGGATCAAAGGTGTTCCTTTTTTGTGGTTGAAGGAAAAAGACCCCAGAAACAAACAGGTTACAAGGTACATGCAGTTAATAAGAGCTAATGTGTTAAAGAAGAATAAATGAATAAGGCAATTACATTTTAAAACAAATGAATCAACTCAACTAGAAGATCCCGAGGTAAAACTAGATTAAATATTTAAATGACCAAAGTATGAATGAATACTAGGTTTAAAATTGCTCTTAAGAATATACCCAGCGGAAGTGTGCAAAATAGACAAACCATGATATCCCAAGGAAACAGCTGGCACCGGCTATGTAATCTGATCATTTGAGCTAATTTGCGACCAACACTGGAAGACAGCAAATAAGTGATGTAAGGGTGTAAACAAATCCCAACCAAATAAAAACAACAAAACAATAACAAAAAACGGTATGAGCTTGATCAATAAATTAAACTCAATGTCAACGATGCCCACAGAGGGATCACAAGCCAGTGTTCATCTAGTGTCAGTCCAAAGCCCGGATAAATGGGGAGCTTTGTGTCAGGAAGGTCATCCGACATAAAACCTATGTCAAATCAATACGCGGAAAGAAGTTTTCCGCTGTGGGGACCCCTAAAGGGAAGAGCAAAAGAAGAAGATGAAGCCTGGTTGAGGTAGGGGAGGGGGATGGTCAAACAAACATGCTTCCTGCATATGGGGCAGAAAATGCTTTAAGAAAATCTGGGTCATCTGTTTGATTCGAACGATGTAGCTAGTCAATAAACAAATGCAGGATAAGCATCAGTGGCAGGGGGACAATCTGGTCCCTAAATAGTGAATGGAGAGTGCCAATGCCAGCATCACTCCACTGCACTGTAAGTTCTGCTGCATAAAAAAAACTCAGAATGCAATGTAAAAGGCTGCAAACATCTCTGTTCACTATGATCACTGAGTGGAAGTGACACCACTGCTCTTCCACTTCACTAACCTCCAGCATAGTTTGAGCCATAACAAGGGTAGCAAAGATGCTGAAATTCTTTAAAATTAAAAGAGACAAGGTTGAATTTAGGTGAGCCAGCAAAACTGTTGCTGATCGAGTCAGACTATTTTTTGTTTTTTTTATGAGTAGTATTCTCTGCATTTACAAAGCTATGGCTTCCCATAGGAAGATACATTAATTTATGTATTATGGTAGGGTCACGTACCTGCTTGTTCAACAAATTATTATTGTTTCAGTCTCACAGAAGAGCTAGCCCTGCTCCTGAGGGAGCAAAAATGTAGAAATACAATCAATCCACTGCAAAATGTTCAACTCTCCCACCAAGTGTCAGGAAAATGTTTCAATTATGTTCAATCTTGCTAACAGAAAGACAAATGGTGAAAACAATAACTCCTTAATGTATGTACTGCTTAGTCCAAATTGTAATGTACAATGTTTTTGCAGACATGACATGAAATTATTTTATATGCTAGTCGTCCCTGTCTTGATCTGGCCGTAAATTAACTTGGAGGCATTTTAGATTTCTCTGCTGGACCATAAGCTTTTTTTTAAATTTATTTAAAACTTACTTCAGGTCTGATATTCTCCAGATAACCAAAGAGGCAACTGCTCAAATCGTAACCTACAGAAACTGATACCAGATTCACGTTTAACACTCATGTGGAGCAACTATCAAACAAACTGAAGGTCAGAATTGGATGTATTAATGTTAGAAATTATGTTTTTTTTGTAGCTGAAAGACCATGGTACAATCCATAATTTTGTCTGTGCTTGAATATGGTGATATTGTACTGATACGTGCTTCTTCATTCATATTGAAGACTCTTGACTCCAATCATCACAGCAGGCTGATCGTCACGGATGAGCCGTTTCTCATTCAACATTGTAACCTATATGGAATAGTGGGATTGTTCTCCTTCTGCTCTAGAATAGAACATCATTGAATTTTGTGTTTTAAAATGATCACGAAATACATTGCGTCATCTCTGCTGTCTTTGTTGAATAGATACACTGTATTCACAATATCAGGTCATATGACTTCATAACTTATGTATTTCCTGATTAAAAAAAACTCTTAACTTAACAATTTAAAGATTTATAATGAATTGTTATTACGTTATTCTTATCCATTACACCATTTTTTTTTAATACATCACACAATGTAAACACATCCGTTGAATTGTCAGTGTGTCTATGTTTTAACTCCCCTCTATCCATAAGCCTATGGTGAAAAGACCACTGACAGGTATGTGCTCGCTGTGCACCACAAAGGGAGGGCATTGATGGTCTGACCACCTGGATCACTGACTATACGATCTTTAGTGTGGAAGACACTGTGCCTGCTCTACGATGTTTTCCAAACAGAAAACCATGGGTGACCCTGGGGTTAAAGCCTCTGTTGAATTAGAAGAAGAGGATATTGGGGACAAGGTTATTCATAAGAGTATACACATGAGACACAAAGGAGAGTGAATCTGGTGGCTACAGGTGAATGGGATCCATTTTTTTTCTTTTTTTAATAATAATTTTTATTCATCTCAACTGAGCTTGATTGGACTCGCAAGAGTGCAAACAAGTGTGCCAGGTTCAGGTGGCACAGGTAGTCGATCTCCTACAGTATGGCACATCTATACCTGCCATACGTGCGAAAAGGTTGACTGTGTCTCCCGGAACAGTCTCAGGAGCATGGTGTAGCTACCAGTAGGTGGGCCACTACACGAGGACAGCTGGACAGGTCTGTAGAAGGACAACAACGAAGCAGCAGGCCTGATAACTGCTGCTTTGTGTGAGGAGGATCAGGAGGAAAACTCCCAGAGCCCTACAAAATGACGTCCAGTGAGCCTCAGTGATTTTTCTGACGAAACTGTCAGAAACAGACTTCATGATAGTGGCACCTGGGCCCAACATCCTCTCGTGGGACCTGTGCCCACAGCCCTATATGGGGCTATTTGTTAAACCTAGCCCCAGAGTATCCAGCGAGGAAATCAGATTGTGTTTGACATATTGATTTGGCATAGTTTTTACATTGGATGCTTTTCCTGACACAAACCTAATTTATCCAGGCTTCGGATTGGCACTAGAAGTACACTGAATTGTGTACCCGTTTCGTGATTCAGTTCTTGGCTGTTTTAGGTGCCGGGATTAAATCCCAAGACACACTGTCAGACCTTACACTGGTGCAGTGGACACTGGGTTCCTCCTGGTGCAGGGCAATGTAAGACCTTATGTGGTCAGACTGTGCAGGCAGATCCTTGATGGTGAAGGTGTTGGTTGCACATACTAGTTGTCATGTTCCCGAGACCTCAATCCAATTGAGAACCCCCGGGACATTATGTATCTGTGCATCCAATTCTTCAAAGCTAACCCTAACCCTTGCTATCAGATTTATACCTATTGGATAAGCCCAAAATTGGTTAAAAATGTTGATTTCCATTGACCATTCAGATCTCCTTATTTTCTCAACCAATTAAATAATGTATATCAAAAAAAAAAAATTACATTTTGAGATTTCCTTCATTGAGATCCAAAGCGGTATTTAAGTGTTCGCCTATTTTTTTGAGCAGTGTATATATACACATACAAGTCTCTCTAGACAATAATTTGTCTATATATCTTGAGTATATACGCTTTATACTTGCTTACTTTATATTCACTGTCCGTTTTCTAATGCTTTTGGGCTTCCGTAACTACTGAATTTCCCCTCTGGGATCCACATATCAATGAGATGACCTATTTAAATAAGGCATTAAAATAATAACCACCATCATATCTAGCCTGGGTGCACAAATCATTGATAAAAATGAAACAGTGAAGATGTTCAGCGATGCATTTTAACTTGAAGTGGTTTCTGTCATGACAAACCTGTGTGATTATCAGTACTCATTGTGTAGTGATAAAAACTAAACACGGCTTGCATACAGATAGAGGATGGATTAAGAGGGATGGAGAGATTGAGTGAGCAAATGAAAAAAGAGAATCTAACAGTATTAAATCTGTTTAACATAGATAGCGTGTAGAGACCAGCAAAAAACAACCTGGCTCAAAGCCATCTGCCTGTGTGTGTGTGTGTGTTTGTGTGTCAAGTTCATCTGTGACACACGATATTACGTGGGCATCTCTCCTCTGTTTTTACCTTCTATTTGAAGGACAATGTAGCAAAGACTGAGTTACATGAATACAGGTATTAATGCAAATATGATTATTAAGGCCCAAGCATTGAGGGTGTCATTGGTGCCAGATATTTTGTAGGAAACAGGATTGGACATCAGAACGGCTTTAGAGCGCTTCCTTGTAAATTTCAGATCAGCAGCCATTTCACCTCGAAAATGTGAAAATGTCACATGTGATAAAAATGAGGATCTTAAAAATAGCCTTTAGGGATAATGACTTATACCTGATGGAATAATTACATTTTTGAATTGTATGCATAAATTTGTATTTAAACAAACTCTTAGAGTACTACGCCGATCAACTTCTGACTTTGGAAAGTTGAGTCTCAAGAAGCAAGTGAAAGAAAGTAATAAAAAGCTTCTGCATAACTTGCAACTTAGCAGTGCACTCATGCCTGTATGGCAAATTTTGGCATATTCTCCATGAGAGAGAATGTTCCAATGCTGTGTTCACACTTTTAGTAATACAATTGGTACGATTACAATCAAAGGGGACACAGTGTATGGAACCGAGGATGAGGCAAATGATGCCACGCAAATGTTTGGCGCTATTGACGTCATTCAACACTTCTCTGAACCTGGCATGTAGATGAATGCAAGTATGCAAATAGGGCAACAAAAATACAGTGACAATTTGAGTTGCGTTTGACAAACATAGCTTTGTAACCCCACATTCCAATCTAAGGCTGGGCAATCTTAGTTGAACTAAGAATCCCATTTTTCTTGTTTACAATTGAGATCATAATTCCATCCATCATTTTTTTGAATTTTGTGTCAAGACCACCTATGAAAAGAACGGTCATATTATTTTGAACAGGTAGAATAAAAATGCAGCCTCCCTCCTGAGTGGCTCCGAAAAAAATACTTCCAAGAAGTAGGAGGTTCTCCAGAATACTTTCATGCTGCTGTTGCTACACAACTAACAACAAACTCCAACTCCCATAATCCCCCTTTTCCAGTGCTTTATATTGGCCGGTATGCATTGGTACCAGTACTGCTAGATTTTACCCCTTAGCGTACTGGGATTTCTCGCATGCTCTCAGGACTGAAACTTACTTAATTAGCTAATTTAAACTACATTTGCCAAACATTTGCCTCTTACTGTTTTCGTGTAACCTCACATTTACGCAAACTTACGAGTCACAACAACGTTGGATAAACGGGAAAAGAAGAGAAATCAGAACCAAACAGAAAGGTTTGCCTGGCACCAATTTGGCGAATTGTGTACGCGAACTGGTACGAAATCTGATGATGACAAAGCAGTCAAACAGTAAAATACTACCAAGTCAGAAAATGCGGGTTGGGAGCAGCAAGCTAACGGTATCACCTTTGCTTGCAGCGAAGAGCCTGTTACTATAGCAACACCTGATGTTACCGATACTGCAGCCAACTACAACATTAACAATAACCATATGAACGGCCGGTTGGTTAATGTGTCAAGTACGGTGACCTTTCTCTCAGAACAACTGGAACATTGGCACAACATGAAGTTGACTTTCGAACCAGAATTTTCAGGGCTGGTGAAGTTAAGAGGATCTACAGATGAGACTGCATATGAAGCATACAACCGTTCAAGGAGAGCTGACCCAAATACCTGCTGGAGCCTTTTTTAAGTAGGTTGACCTCTTATTTCAATGTATATAGTCAGGATGAGGATATCAGGATATTAAGTGCATTTAGAATGAGATGCTTCTGTTTAAAAACCTTACAAATCTGTTTAACCTCAGAACATACCTTTGCCATTTCTGTAAGTATATGAACATTTTATTCATCTTGAACATCATGTGTTGCACCTCTTGCTAAATGTACACTACCAGTGCAAAGAGACTAAACTCAGTTGGATCAATTTATTTTGGCCTCATCATAACAATTGGACTCATCATAACAATATGCAATATTGGAGATCAGACAGTTTATAGGGTGCAACCTTCTGAGTTCACAAAAGAGTTCTATGAGCCTGGTTGGCTTTTAGGCTTCGTTATAAGGTACCGATGCTTCGACCTCCGGGAGAGAGCATATTTGTGAAATATCCATGTGACTTGGAGTAGTCTGTAGTTTTTTTTGTTTTGCCAGTTGTATGTTTTGCCTCTTTGTAGACACAGATATCCGCATCATATTTCCGTTAATTGTACTCAGAGTTCATCTCCAAATATTTAAATTGAAACAAATATGTCTTCCAGTTCTTGATCAGTGTATTAAATGTCCTCACTCCAGTCAGTTGATTCAAATCACTCTGCTGATCCTCAGATACTAGGGATGGGCAGATCCAATACTAGTTGTGACTAAACTCAGTTACTGGAAGATGTAACTGAGTTTAGTCACTTTGCACCTGAATTTTGTTTCTGCCTCTTTTTTGGTTCCTCATGTTTTGATTGTACGTATGTTTTGGGTTGAGGCACTACAATATACTGGGAAGGCGTGTCCAATCCATACCCCTAAAAGTTAACTTTTATTCATTTTAGTAGGAATTTTAGTAGGAATTTGTATTAGTGATAAGTGATATGCTGATGCCAGCCGCCTGATGTACATGCTGACAGGAAAATAAGGGGAGTACAGGCAATTATTTTTTTCCTCTTAAAGTACTGCCCCTATCACATGTACAAAATACCCCTAAGGCAACCCTCATAAAGACCAGGGACTGGCCCGCATCAGCAATTTGGAACAGAAGTGCAGTTATTGTGCAATGTAGTTAACAGAATATCCCTCATGAGAAACTAGCGGAGCACTTTGTTGTGACGTTGAGACGCAAATTTATACATCTGAGTGCTGCTACTGTGGAAAAACGTTGCATACAATGCAGATGTTTTTTACTACTACTACAAAGTCTTCTGCAAACCTCAGGATGTGAATTAGTTTTTCGTAGTTGGTTGGATTCATCTCGTTCTCACTTGCTCGTCTTGCAGTGTTATCACTGTACCTCAGCTTCACATGACCTAACACCGCAATCTCATATGGTGAGGGAGAAGAGTACAGGCTCTGGCTTTGTTGCTACTTATGTTATGAATAGAATTGCAGCAGAATTGTTGTACTTCAGAGATGAGATCACATATACTGTATGACTGAATCAAGATTGCAAACTTTTCACGATTAATCTCCATTCATTGTCCAATCATACCTAGACATCTAATGGCGGATGACCCTGAAGACATCAATGCCAAACTTCCGTTATGGTCACAGTGCCACCTACTATTTTCCTGACCCCATTGACATCCAATTGGAGTAGTAATACCACTACTTTGGAAGGCTGTGGTGATTTGGGTGTGGAGACACTAGGCATGCAGAACACTTCAACATCGTTCATACACCTGTTGGATTTTGTAAACTCAAAGATGGCGTTGTTTGAAGCCTATTGACATATTGTAAATAATATACTTCCCTTCATCAAAGTAACCATGCTGTGTAGGAGGATTTCAAAATGTTTATATTTATTCTTTATATTTGATAGAAAGATGATCATTCGGTGAATCTGTAGGCTGGTTATTTTGTCCATAACATATATATCCTCAACTATATCCACTAATATGGGCTCTAGAATAGGAAGAAATTTCTATACTGAAACATTTGTTGCATATGTTTTTTGCGGGGGTCAGAGGTGTATGTCATCTGAAGATTGACTCTTGTTATTCCATGTGGGTTGGATCCAAAGCAACTGGACTGTTTTGGCATAAGATGTTTCACCTTTCATCCAAGAGGCTTCTTTAGTTCATGAACTAAACAGCCAAACCAGAGACAGATGCTTTGGATTCATCCCACTTGGATTACAATGACCTGGATGAATGATAATCTACACAGACACACTCTTGGTATTACTAATACTTTGAGTAGTAGTCACATCATCCACACTCACAGCAAAAATAAAAATGGTTTTAAGACTTCATGGATCTCTCCATCCCTATTCTAACTGTCATTGTGGGGCAGTTGAATACACATCCGGCTTCAATTATGCCTCCTCTTACGTCAGTGAATCATCATTTGAAATTTATTTTTTATTTAATGAGGCTGTCATTGTTCTCTGTTGTTTACAGAGGAAAAAAGAGGGTAGATGATAAGACAGATGGTGAGAAGAGAGAGAAAGGCCTTAATCCTAATGTGACATATGGCCACTGTATATTCATATATATATATATATATATATATATATATATATACATATATATACATATATACATATATATACATATATACATATATATATATATATATATATATATATATATATACACATATACATATTCTTCATTCACATTCTTTAATGTTCAAAATATAAAAATAATTAGTGTAGAAATAGCAGGAGCATCATAATTTAACATGCCCCTCATTCATTCACTATAAAAACCTTTCAATTAATATTTTCATTTTCTATTTGCCTCAAGTACCTTTGCCACGTGACTCAGCTCTCTCTTCAACACAATGGATAGACACAACACCTGCAGCATTTAAACTCTGTCGCATGAGGCAGGCCCCCGACTCACTTACAGTGGTTCAAATCCCAATTATCAAGTTGGACATTCTCCATGGCAATGAATGATGCTTCTGCCTGGGTGGCTCCTCTGACCTTTGGTGTCCCCAATGGCTCTGATGTTGGTACCCATTGTCTAGCTTAAACATGCTGCTAGCGGGTCATAGTATAAGCAAGCAAAATCCAGTAACATTGATATTCTGATGATACACAGATCCACATTCCATTAAAATCCAGCAAACAGGGCAATTTAAATTTTAAATTAAATAGTTTTTCTTTCTGTCTGCCTGAGATAGAGTGCTCAATGTCTCAAAACCTTCTCAAACCAAATAAAAATAAGTCAGAAATAAATATCTTCAACCCCCGAAGTCTATCTCAAATTTAAAGAAACATAATGGACTAGTGGACGCATATTCTCAAATGTCTAATATGCTGCCAGAAACCTGGGTGTCATATTTGGTGACCTTTGTTTTGAAACACAAATTCCTAACCAATGTTTTTATGTTTTGCTTCTATAAATTAATAATAATAATAATAATAATACATTTAATTTATAAGGAGGATTTCAAAGGTATAGTCCTTCATCTTTTCCTCTGATCTGGAGAAGGTAATCCATTCTTTCATTCCATCTCAATTGGACGACTGTCATGCATTGCATTCATGTTTAGCCCAAGTACACATTCAAATCTCCAGCTCGTTCAACTCGGGATTCAACAGACACTAGAAGACAAGACCACATCAGCCCTGTTCTAGCCTCTTTTCACTGGTTACCAGTTAGTTTGAGAGTTAATTTTATGATCTTGCTGGTTACCTTTAAAGCACTTCACTCTTCACAGCTTAGCTCCCTGCTGAGCCATTGTGCTCCAATGAGGTTCAGTCTAAGATCTTTAGACTGAGTTCTGCTGGCTTTACTTAGTTCCGCCTTAGGACTAAATTTGATCTGTCCTTTTCGGTCAGGGCCCCTCAGCCCCAGAACTCGCTGCCTGAGGTGCTGAGGCTTGCAAGATCATTAACCTCCTTTAAATCCCTTTTTGAAACATATCTTTTCAAGAAAATCTTTTGAATAATCTGAAGACACACAGTCTCATCACAAGATGGTCTCATTTGGTTGTTGATATTATTTATTTATTATTTCTGCTCATTATTGGTGTCTTTAATTCCTTGTTTTTATCTTGTAAAGCACTTTGTGACTTTGTTTTGAAGTGTCAACCTGTTAAGAACATCTGGCATGCTTTGTTTATTCAACCTCATGAGCAGTTGAGCACTCAATACAGTTTACATAAATAAACCATAATCTCAATACTTTCTTTTTCTGGAGTCCATATGTTTAACCTGTCATTCTGTATGTATCTACATGTAAAGCTTTGCTCATTATTTTTAAAACATTGAAATATCCAACATCCACAAAACTTTGGCTCCGAACATATTAGGTGAACATGAGTGTTATGTCTAAAATGAATGTTCTCATTGTGCCCTGTTCATGTAAAATGGAAGAAAAAAAAGATAGAATGAATTATAATGGACTTCACAAGAAAACAGTAATGCAAATCAGTAAATGTAAAGTTTTAGTCAGGGCCTAAAGTTAATAGTATGGTAAAATGACTAATTACTTATTCCCTAACAGTTATAGGTTCTTTAGCAGAACCTATAACTTTTAATTAAAATTGCTGCTTTTTGGTCGCATTATTATATTATTATTATTATTATTATTATTATTATTATTATTATCTATGTTTTTATTGATGCTTTTATCTGCTTTTACCTTTTAGTCCTTAAGTCCTTGTCAACCAATGGTGGACTTATTGATGGATATTATAGCAAATATTTTACATATATATACAGCAAAGAAGTATTCATGAGCTTGAATGAAGATTATCTAAATCATTTTTTTCTTTTTGACTGACTTACTATTAGCATGCTACAGACCTGAGCCTACTGGTAACATGATGTTAGGTTGATCACAATTTACAGTGGCCTATCAAAAATATGAAATTTAATTATTCTAACCAGATCGACGTTAGAAGACATTCACACTATAATACCAATACCGTGTGTTCAGGATAAAAATTTAATTTAAAATAAAAAGCAACTGGGTATTAAACCTTGGTAAAGTTGACACAGGCAAATATATTATTTCTGAACCTTTTCAGTGTTTATTTGGTGAATTAGATTCCATTTAATAGTAAAAGGGGAAAATAAGTTTACAAAAACATATTTTACAATGTCATAATGTCGGCATTATCACAATTAAGCAGAATGGATGAAGTCAATATATAATGCTTTTACTCCTAACTCTCAAATGGAATATACATCACGTACAGTTTTAGTATATATTAGTGGTCAAATTTCAACATACCCTGACATCCATGAAAATCCTAATCTATGTGTGTAAGTCTCTGACCATTTAACAATTAAAGCTGCTTTTGTGCTGCCTGCATTGATACTATCAGTCGTTTTAACCTCATCATTTTACAGTTTTTGCTGTCAGAGTCACTAAACGTCTCCACTGCACATCTGCTATTCCTGTCTGCTTGTCTGTCTCTTCTGGTTTCAATCTCTCAATGCCTCTCGCTGTCTTTATCTCTACTTGTGTTCCTTCTGTCATAGTTGCCACACATTGAATCTTTTCTTTATTCCTCTACGATCATTAAATAATAATTAATAAAATGTTTTCCTTGTAGGGGCTCCAATTATTACATCTGCCAAGCAAATTAAAAGGATATCTTAAGTGATAGCTATGAGGGGGTTTTGTCTCCTTAATGCCAGGATTTAAATAGAAAACAAAATGATGCAGACGGATTCCCGTGATAAAGACAGGGTGTGACCCATTAAGTGTATGATGCTGTAACACTATATTTTCTTTTTGTTATAAGGGGTAATAAAGTTGTAAAGATCCAGGATTTCTTTTTCCTCTAAAAGTTGAGTTGTTTTCAGGAGGTGGGTTTACATTGACAGCCTAATTCCGATTAGATTCGGAAAAGACGTCTAATCAGAAAGAAAATGCTGCATGTAAACACCCCTTTCCGTAAAGAAAGAATTAGATTTCATTCCTTTGCAAGGACGTTATCTAAATCCTTTCAGAAAGCCTTTCTGATTGCAGGTCGCTGCATGTAATAGCTGTATCGGAAAGCGTTTTGTTTGAGTTGTATCTGCGCATGACCAGGGTCGTGACCTAATGTTCCGCTAAGTTTTTTTCACAGCCATGACGCATTTTAAATTTGCCGATTTCAAAACAGTACCAGTCTGCATTGGAGAGTGATTTACTCATTGCAACTTTGAAACATTTTAATATTTTGGGAGGGTTAGATGGGCGAAAACGACATTGCAATTCGGAAAGGTTTAATTCGGAAGAACATATTTTTGCCAAGATAACATACAAGTTTCATTAAACTAGTTGTGGGTTGAGGGAGTTTTTAGATCATTTGGTAATAGTGCCGATACTACATTGTGATCACTGATGGTCTAAAATATATCCTTGAAGGCTGATACAGAACTCTGCGTGTTAGCCAGCGGCACCCTGACTGCTATTAGTTATCAAGATGAAATCCTCAGACCAACTGTTATACCTTACAGTGGTGCTGTGAACCCTGGGCTCAGGTATATGCTTTTGCTGCATCTCATAATATGAGATGGCCTCTGAGAAGGAGGAAGAGAGATGCTCTTTATTTTTCTACCTCTCAATTCAATTAATTTAAAAATATTTATTATTGGAATGAATGTCTGAACGTCTAATGAACAACATTGCTAAATATAATTAAATAAAACAACAGCTTTTTAGACCACATTCAACTTTTTCAGCAAAACCTCAGATAGCTAACACGGTTCAAGCATTGTCATTTTCAATCAACTTTTTATTCTAATCCTAGTCTATTCGGAACCTTCCAAATTATTCATCTTATTCTTCAGAATCGCCCATTTTCATCTAAAATCAGCTCTTCAACATCCAAAATTCACACCCGCAATTTCTTCAGAAATTGCATTTTTTACTGTTATTTTCAAATGTATACAGTATTATTTCGGTTTCAATTGGCAGCAACAGTACATTCTAAAATATTCCTACTTCTCCAAACCTCATTTCTTTAGTTATCAATATAAAGAAGGCTTGAAGTACTTTATGTGCAGGAGCAAAAGAATGCTGCTGAATTGAAAAAATTATGAACAAAACATTGAATTGAAAAAATGCTTAGCGTTTCCTTCCATAGTGTCAATAATAGTGACAACATGGAAACCGTGATTATTTCTCTAACAACAATAGTCAGGTCACCATTCCTATGTGCGGACTACACAGATGCATAGGGGCATCCAGCCCATGGCAGGGCACAATCAACTTGGGGCACTGTTTCGTGGTCACACTCTCAATAAAATTTGGACCGTGGGCTTAGTTGAGTGTTTCGGTGATGCTCCTCTGTCAAGAGTTAGTTAGACCAAATTAGACCAACAATTAGGAAATAATCGCTGAAAAACAGTGTTTTTCATACAAAAACTACCCCTGGTAAGTCAAATATAGACTATTTGAGCGAGTTATAATATATGTTAAAGATAGCTATTGTCGGGTCGATTTATCTGCTCACTATATGGAATAAATTGGACTAACAATTACGTTAAGTTTTGTTCGAAAAACAGGAATTTTCAAATAAAGCTTCCCTAAGTGAGTAAAATGTGAGAACAGTGAAATATAAAATAGATGGTTTTTTTAAAATAGATATCTGCGAATCCTTTCATGTTCACCAAATTTGTACTAAATCGGAACCATTGCGGAGAAATTATGGGTCGAAAATATTCTTAACTAAAACTCCCCCTAGTGACAGAAAGATAAACCAACCTCTCCCAATATCAATTGTTTTTACTTGCCATAAGAACTATGTGGGTATAAAAAAATAGGAAAATGATCCATGACATTGTTATTGAGATATGTCTAGAAAACAGTGTTTTTCATATTAAAGCTATTAAAGCTAAGAGTAAAATTTAAATGATATAAACACAAAACAGATCTCCTTGAATTGATTCATATGCACAACATTTGTACAAAGTTGGACCAATAGTTAGGAAATTATATTTAAAAAGTGTGTTTTGCCATCTGCCCCCCCTGTAGGCAGAGCAAAAATATGAATTGAAGGGGTAAAATACTATTTATACAAGATTGGTCTCCTCAACTCGATTTATATGCACCAAATTTGACATAAATGGAACCAACAGTTGAGAAATTCTGGCCTGAAAACTTTCAGAGAAAGCTCCCACCAATGTTGGAAATATACAACCGACTTTTCCCCTAACAACCCAGTTCTTCCTTGCACTAAGGCCTATTTATGTATGAAATTTCAAAAATGTCAATGTTTTTTTTTTGAGTTATCAGAGAAAGGTGTTTTTCTTTAAAAAAAAAAGAAGATAAGCTCCACCTCGTATTAAAATATCAACGACGAAAGAAAACTATGACTGGATGAAGTTATCAGTTTTTAAAATTTATTATAAATTGGATTGTAGTTTTATTGTGATTTGCAATATTACTACTTACCATGGTAGTTTCGGCAATGGAACCAAAACTGTTGATGAAAATGTTACAGGAAACATTAACTGGAGGACCTGTAGAAAGAGAGTTCAAACAATTACAGGACATGGATACAATATAAATTGTCCAATTAATTGAAATTTAAGGATGCACAAAATTGTGTACACATACATCATCCAGTGGGATTATCTTTAAAGTTTAATCTTGATCACACAATTGACCCGACCAAATGTGGGAGTCGTCATCTAGACTAGACCACACTGGACCACGAATCATCATCCAACAATCAACAGCATCCAATCCCAATGTGCTAACTGTGTAATAAGAGCTCTTATATCATGAAATATTTACAATATATACATCATATATTCACATAAATATGCACATATATATATATATATATATATATACACTGCACAAAGAAATTAAGGGAACACCAAATCAACAAAACACAAGGTCAATTCAACATCCAAGACATAGGTCCAGTTAGGAAGTGTAAGCAATTGTGAATCAATTTCATCAGCTTTTGTGCAAATCAATGTGACAACAGGTGAACAGAAGAGGCAACAGCAGGACACCAAAAAAATGAATGGTTCTACAGGTAGTGACCCCAGACCATTTCAATGTCCTCATCTTTCCGGACTGATATTTCTTTAGTTTTGTAAGTGCCTATTTCATAACTGGTAGTATGATGCGGTATCTGCAGTCCATTAAGGTTGAACAGTTTATCCATGATGGCAAATTAATTTGTGTCACCACAAGGAGGTTTTCTGTGTCTCCCAGCACAGTCTTCATGTTTAAGTAATTTGTGGGACCTGCTACCTGCATGCTCTAGACTTTGTTTTACTTTATTTATTTGACAGTTGGACTGGACTTTGCCATCCATAACTTTTGCCTTATTTACTTCAGTTTTGGTCTTCGTTGAAGCTCAGTTTCAAGAATATGTTTTTAGATTTGTCATACAGTGTCAGGAATCAACATATTTGAACTGGTAAAACGTTCAGAAGAGAACCTCTTGTGATAAATACAAAGCGGTACCACTGTCTTTTTTATGTAAGAAATTGTCCTCAAAGCATCGGCCGAAGAATTACTTACTTGTGTAGGTCACAGATTTTCTTTTTAACCTTTGCTTCACAGTGAGGTAGTTTACAGTCAGTTAGTGACCATCAACATATTGGTCAAACTTTCGGTATGCCTGCTTTCATTTTCTAATCCTCCATTTCTCTTGGCACCCAGGCAATATGCTTGAGGTCTTTCTTTTCACTTCTGCCCTACTTCCAAGCCTTCTACCCAGGGACCTCTACCCCCAGCTACAACCCTGTCATGACCCCCAGGTGCTGTCCTAGGATAATTCGCTCCCACCATCAGTCAACGAACTATCAATCTCCCTGAATTTGATTGGCCATGATAATTGATGCGGGGTTGTTTTGCTTTAACAGCTCGGTTCAGCTCTCCTAGAGTAATGGCCTGTTTCCTGGTATTTCCCCCATGGTATCAAGACTGTTTTTTGGAGACACAGAAAACCTTTTTTCTGTGGCACGTATGGATGTGCCATCCTGAAGGAGCTGGATTACTTGGCAACTTAATGGGCTAGAGGTACCACATCATGCTATCAGTAGAGACAAGGGAACAAACAAAATGCAAAACTGGAGAAAAATCAGTTTTGCATTGAGAGAAATGGTCTACACACACTGGCATTCATTATTTGTCTTTGCCTCTGCTTTTCCAGGCTTGGGTATTGGTTGCATCAGGCTAAGAAGGGTTTCCCAAACGCTCCTTTCCCAGCAACAGTCTCCAGCTCATCCATGCCAGGTGAGACATATCAAGCCTACATCAAGTTCTGGATATACTCCAGGGTCTCCTTCCAATTTGACATGTCTGGAAAACTTAAAAAGAGAGGTGGCGCATCCTGATCAGTTGGCCTAAGAACTTCAATTAACTCCTTTCGACACAATTGGGCAGCAGTTCCACAATATATGGCTGGATGACTTGTGACCATGACCCCATACTCCTGCATCACTCCCCACAGGTCTCCCTGGGAGGCATGGTCATCTCATGGCCTTCTCCAAATCCACAAAAGCAAATTTAGACAAGATGGATGGATCCCCAGGACACTGTTAGTAAGCCTGCAAGAGTGAACAGTTCACCGGTCTACCATTCCAAGACCTGGGTAGAATCCACATTGTTTCTCCCGAAACCGAGGTTCGATAGTCAGTTGGAGCCTCTTTAACAGAACTAGGGACTAAACTTTCCTAGGAAGGCTGGGAAGTGTGATTCCTCTATAATTAGAACACACTTTCTGGTCAAAAAAACTGCTACAGGTAGGCTATATTAAAAAAAAAAAAAAAAGGTAAAGAGAATTCATGTTAAGTGCCACAACAAATGTATATTAAATTCATTATTTTGTAAAAGTAAATAAAACACTGTCATTAACCTTGATTAAAAAAATTACGACACTCATGATATTGTGGATAGTGCCTCCAAAGGCAAGTCCACTTATAAAGATGCAGACATATCCGTAACATGTCAGTTACCTTTAAAGTTTGGTCTTATCCTGGCATCATACCCAGATGTCCTCCCCATCAGTTTGTCCAAAAAATCCGAGGGAGACATTGGGACCTGGCGTGTCCTTGCAGCATGGTCCACCTCCTTACACTGAGCCATACTGTCGTAGAAACACAACAGAGACAAAAAAAATATTCCTTCTGTTTAATACATGATGTGTATATTTCTACTATCCGTGCAGTGTGATGTATATTTTCCAATCAAATTTGTTTATGACGGCTTAAAATATGCCTTGGCCATGTAATGAAAAGATAATAATGAATAACATATTCAATTTATTCAACTAGATATTACTAAATTCAACACACTTAACCATCAAATAATCTGTGAGCGAACTTTATGCAGTACATCATTCTCTACAAAAACTAATGAAAAACCCATCTTGTGAATTTGCATTTATTGTCCAAAGTGACCCAGTAGAATAGACTGCAGAAAGCTTTTATTAAGAACAATTAATATAACAACAACAACAACAAACAAAAAGTTTAGGAAACAAAAAAGAGAATCCATCTGCGGTGCTAGCTAAGTCATTAAACTTTGTTGCAAATTGCTGATTATGGCGGTCGCCTTTATTTCAGTAATTAGGGATCAAAAAGGTGGATGTTGCTATAAACACTGGTTACTTTTAAAATAGATCAACAGCTAATGTACTAGCAAAAAAACATACTCAATGATGCTCACTCATACTAACTCAGCAAAAAAATACTTTTATGACAATAAAAGCAACAGAAGAAGGGACATAAAAAGCACCGCCACTGGTGCAAAGACATATACAATGTGCCAGTGATGGTATCAAACACCTCCTGAATACTACGACAAACACTGCCTGGAAACTGCATTAATGTTATGAGTATGTAACAGTCAATTTACTATGAACAAGAAAAGGGGAGAAAATTATTTCATACAAAGTCGTTTTGTTTATTTATTTTTCGTTATAGACAAAATCCCAGAGAATATTGAGATATGTCTTTTTTTTCATATTGCTCACACCTACTAGCATTTATTTTTTTTATGTATATGTATGGGCATATATATATCCATACATATTAGAGGGGAGTTAGAAGAGAGGGGAGAGAGTTTATCTTCTGAGAGTTTAGCTTCCTTACAGCCTGATGGATGAAGCCGTTTGTCAGTTAAGTGATTGGTGCTGAAGGTTGGTTTGAAATCATGGGTCAGCCGAGTCAAGAGCAGGGGTCTGAGCACACAGCCTTGGGGGTCCACTGTGCTCAGTGATCACACTGATGCCTAAGGTGTTCGTGCCGACCATTACTGCTTGCAACCTTTACCTGAGGAAATCCAGAAACCAATTACAAAGTGAGGTGTTGATCCCCAGCTGGTCCAGTTTCCAGGTGAGCTATTGTGGGATGATGGTATCGAATGCATGAGCTGATGTCTATGAATAGCAATCTCACGTATGAGTTTTTTGTGTCCAAATGGGTGAGGGCTGGGTGGAGGGCAGAATAGATTGCATCTTTAGTCAACCAGTTGGCTCAGTATGCAGCTGATAAGGGACAAAGGGGGGGGAGTTACATGGATTTGATATGAATCATGACTAGCCGTTTATAACCTTTGATAATGATGGCAGTCAGTGCAACAGGGCGTTGTCATTAAAACAGGATTGTGTGGACTTCTTTGGCACGGGCATGATGGTGGTGTTCTTGAAGCAGGAGGGAAAACAGCCTGCCTCATAGAAGTGTTGAAAATGTCCGTGAAGACATTCAGTAAACTGCCAGCTATGTTGTCTGGACCTGCAGCCTTGCGGATGTTAATGTATGAGAGTGTTCTCATCACGCGGGCTGCAGACAGATGCAGAACCTAGTCAAGGGGGGTTGTAGTTTTCTGTGTGAGCGTGCTGTTCTGCACTTCAAACAGTTCCAAACAATATTTTATGTTCTTATACATGAACATAAAATATTGCACCAGACTCATCATAACTGGAGAAAAATCATTTGATATGATCATGGAAAAAATAATAAGAAATTAACACAACCGTATATCTGTTCTTATTGTGGGTCTGACAAGAGCATCCTGTAGCGTGGTGGTGACACAACCTCTCGTCTTGCCCTCGGCCACAGTGTGTTGACACTACAGCACGCTGCTGTGGAGCTGCTTGCTGCATCACTACGCACAAACACTCGCTACTGTTTGTGCAAGTCCACCCATGGATGTGAAGTGACTTCTAAGAATGTGACTCATGCTCAACATTGCGTTTCTCTTTCAGTGAGAGCAGTCTAGCTGTGTTTCTACCAACCAGCAGTTGATACAGGTGCGACTGGAGCTGGCTTGGTTCTACTACAAATGTTTTTAGTTGATACAGATGAAGTAATTATGGATTAATTACACTTTAGGGATTGACTTATTAAAAACGGAAATGCCGGCACTTTGTGGAGTTAATTTCTCGTTTCTTGGTTGTTGTTCTTTTTTCAATAAGCTATTTATTTCTTATTTAATGAAGGGATGTGTCTTTTTTTGTCAGCTCTCTTCATTTAAAAAGGTCATACCCACTGCTGGAAACCAGGTTTGAAAAGTCCGCTATCCCCTGCATTGTACATGCAATCCCGCTAATAGAAGTCCTCAAATGAAATGTGAAGTTGTGTTTTTCGCAAAAAGTGATTCACCTAGAGAGTAAAACATGATCTATCCACCAAGATATATTTATATTCACCAAAGTTGGACTAAAGCAAACCAACATTTAAGAAGTTATGGCTGAAAAACAGTGTTATTCATAAAAAAAAGCCTTCACCCGTTCAGACAAACAAGAGTATGAAGAGGGTAATATTTTATTTTTACAAGATATATCTCCTTGGGTCGATTTGTATGCACCAATTTTGGACTAAATTAAACCAACAGTTAGGAAGTTATGGCTGAAAAACAGTGTTTCATAAAAATCTCCCCCCGTGAGTAAAATATGAACTATTAAAGTAAAACTCAGTAATAATAATAATAATACATTTAATTTATAATATTTATAATATAGGATCTCAATTCACCAAATTTGGGCTAAATGGGACCAAAGGTTATTAAATGATATCTTTGAAAACTTTCAGATATAAAGCTTGCGCTAATGTGGGAAATATACAACCAACCTTTCCCACAATCAGTCCAGGTCTTCCTTGCACCAAGGTCTATGCAGCGTTGAAATTTTAAAATGATCGATTAAAATATTTTTTTCGTTATGTCCGGAAGGAGCGTTTTTCGTTAAATAAAAGCTCCCCCTAGTGAGCAAAAATATGATATTTACAAGATAGATCTCCTCAAGTCAATACATCTGCCCTGAATTTGGAATAAATCGGACCAACGACTGAGAAATTATGGCCTGACAATTTTGGAGATAATAGTGTCTAAAATATACAACTGACATTTCCACAAATCATTCCAGTTCCCCTAAGGTCTATGTGGGAATAAGATTTGAAGATTATCCATGAAATAGCTTTTGAGTTACTGCCTTAACAAGAGGGATCTGCGGCGGCGGTGACCTCAACTGTGACGATTCCATAATATCCCCTTTTTGGGGATGGTATAACAGAAGGGTTAAGTATTTCCAGACAGAGCTTTTCAAGTTATATGATAATCATTGCTGTTTGTAATACTGTAATAGTGCTAGGAAATGAATCGTAATAATATTTAAAGTTGGATTCATGCATCCATATAATCTCATTTATGAAGTTCAACAATTCTACTGCATTTTCCTTCAGAACATCAGATGCTTCTTTCTCCCTCAACCAATGTGAGCGTGGTGTGGTGTTAGACCAAGAAAAGCAGAGCAGCAAATTTACTGCAAGTAACGCTAAAAGCTGGACTCTATCTGTACTAATATAATACTGCTGTGTTAATGCACTTGGAGATTTCCATTTTAATAAAGTTCCTGACAAGTACAGATTATTTACTTTATTATTTCAATTAATGAGTACAACCCTTTCTCCTACTGCTTTTGGTATTAGTCTTAACATACGTTTCATGTCTATTGAACCTCCCTCTCTAAGTTTCTTCCTTTAGATGCTTAACAGTAACAACGCTGACGGACCGGATCATCTTAAGTCAGCTGCTAAGCAGCTTAGCTATGCTGCTACCTCTCCCTAACTTGTCTTCTGCTTTCTTCTTTTCTCCTCTCCATTTCTTCTTCTCTCCTTCTGCATGACCCCTTTCTCTTCTACACGCTCATTTATGACATGAGAGAACAATGGAAGCAATGTAGGGTGGCACAGCATAACATCCATTCCTTATCAATAATGGATGAGCTTTGAATCTTGCACTAGCACCTCTCTCTCACACACAAGGGCTATTTAAAGAAGAGGGCTGAATATATTTTATATATTTTTTCATTTGATTTGAATCTGCTGCGATTATTACACTTACTAATTGTGAGTAGTAACACCTTGCTATTAGAGAAGTGCTTATCAAAAGTTTGTCAAATAACAAATATGTTGGAAAGCATGACCATAATGTTTTTAATCTAAATCTGAATGCTATATTGTGCCTCTTTTGGATCATTTCAGTTAAAAATACTGTGTATAAGAGACTACAACTGAATGTGTCAAACTTTCCACAATTATACACTCATGGTGGGTGTGTACTTTCAAACAAAGAAAATTTAATTTACAGATAATTAAAATAAGAAAAAACAGCGATGGACATTAAAAAAAAAATCAAAAATGTTTTTTTATCCATGGCAGATTCTCAAAATGTAAGCACAACCGTGAGACAGAGCGAAAATAGTCCAAATATTTGAATGGTATAGAAGCACACAGAAAAACAGATCTGTCCCAGAAGAAAGCAAAGCTCACCAAAATAAGAAAATTACCTTTAAACGATCACAACATTATAACATTATATATATCATAACATTAACATTAATGCTTTTGGTCACGTTTTTGTATAGTTATTATTATTATTTATTTATTTATTTTTTATTGATGCTTTTATCTGCTTTTGCCTTGTAGCACTTTGAGATTTGATCCAAATGTAAAGTGCATTATAAATTAAATGTATTATTATTATTATTATTACAAAAAGGACTAAAAAGAGCAAGGTTGAAGGCTTTGATGCCTGTGACCTTTAATGGTGAAATGAAAATCAGCTGGATCCTCATCCTTTGGGCATAATGCCCAACTTCTTGTATTTAGATGTAAAACACAAGACAACATATCGCTGCCTCACTAAAATATAAGCCAAAACCTGTCTGGACATGGTTTTGTTATGAAGTGCAGACAGAAATATTTTTAACTACCTCTCTGATTATGCAATAAATAATTTTCATGAAGCCAACATGAAGAGACGGAGAGAAGAGGCCTTTTTCATTTGTTCATACCGAGTGTGCAAAGGAGACCTTAGTTTATCCCGGCCATTATGTAACACGGTCTCTATCAGCACGACAACAAGCATGCAGGGAAGAAAAATGTTCATGAATCCATTACACTCATGCATTATGAGAGGATGAGTGTGATCTGAATTCTTTACGGGACTGTTTAGCTGTCATTAAAAGGGACTAATGTACAATCCTATTGTAAGACAACATCCTCTTATCATCTAAACTGAATAAGAAGCTTTTATTAGAAGAATAAATTTTTCTATTTATGACTGAAGGTTCTACTAGGCCTTTGTGAAATGTAATTTCAGCATTGTCATCCCATAAAACAGCAGCCTTAGATGTGTGATGTCAATGTAGACAAATTAATTCCAATAAGTCATACTACAATTAATTTTTCATAACTATAGGAGGAAAACCCCCAGGTTTCTCAATTTTCCAGTGACTAATCTACTGAAGAAGTTTATCTGACAGAGCAGCATTTACTCTGATAAGAAGGTTATTTTATTTATGTTCATGAATAGTTTGTCTTTCAGGAGTGTCATGGAGGGTGTGCATGTCTCTGTTGTTGTTAGACAAAGGATGAGGGGGTGGGCATTAGACCGTATTGTAAGGAGAAGGTTTGTAGCAATACAATCTTCTCTATTAAGAGAACATTCTGTCAATATTTCTTTTCCCATTTACTTTGCAATTTCAGGCAAATTAACACATCATACTGAAACCTTCTCGGATGCGGCACAGGAGATAGCTGCCGTCCACTTAGCCAAATGTTTGTGGTAGTGTTGGCATGTTTCAAAAGACTCTGTCAAACAACCTTTTTGCCTGCTTAATTTTTATTTTGACCATCCTTTCTGTATAAACCTAGTGAAGGTCTAATGGGGGTCGAGGTTCGACCAACATTATTAAGTAGACTGTCTAAGGTCTGTGTCAATGCTTAGGCAGGATGGCAGGATGGGGCTCTGAGTTCGTATTTTGTGCTCGGCTCATAAAAGCAGCTAAGTAGCAGTTAGCAGGTAGTAGCATATTAGTGCAATGTATGGGAGCTCCTTTTCCATGGACCATATCAACCACCACATTGAAGGTAAACTATTGTTTGCTTGGTTTTTTTTTCATGTTAATCGGTTTTTTAGAATGTGTTGTTCAAAGCACAAGGAAGAACGCCAAATGCTGGCGTCATGGTTATATATATCCCATCTCTTTTGCAAACATGGTTTTGTTCTGTAAGATAGTGGTGTGTGTGGATGGCCTCTAAATCACCGATACATGATATCCCAAAGGTTCTCATTTGGATTCAGATCTGGGGAACGAGATGACAAGTCAGTGGCATCACTATTTTTGTCATCCAGGAACTGCCTACACACTATGGTCATATGAGGCCAGGCATTGTCCCGCACCAGGAGAAAAACAGCGTCCAATGCACCTGTGTTAGGTCAGACATTGGGTCTGAGGATTTCATCCTGGTACCTAACAGCAGTAGGATATCGTTGGCTCACACGTAAAGGTCTGTGTGACTCGGTCATGCTGGTTGACATTTCAGGCAGCATAATATTCACCATAGTTTCTCCAGACTAGTTCACGTCCGTTGCATGTACTCAGTGTGAACTTTCTCTCTTCTGTGAAGAGAACAGGGCACCACTCGTGCAAATTCCGGTGTTTTCTGACAAATGCCAATCGTGCTACATGGTACAGGGCTGTGAGCACAGGTCCCATTCGGGGATCTTGGGCAGATACAGTTCCTGCTGCTGGGTTGTTGCCCTTCTATGGCCCTCTGCAGCTCTCTTAGTGTAAAGGCCTGTCTCTTGGTATCTCCTCCATGCCCTCAAGACTGTTCTCGGAGACAAAGCAAACCTTCTTGTGCTGCCACATATGGATAACGTGGCACCGATAACCTGAATGGGCTGCAGGTACCACATCATGCTACCATTAGTGAAAAGGAAACTAGCGAACTGTAAGGAATCAGTCAGGAAGGACGAGAAGAGAGAAATAGTCTGTGTCCCTGTTGCCACCTTCATTTTCACCAAAGGAGGTGAAATTGTTTTTTTTGTCGTCTATGCTCCCATATGGTACCATAAAAACCGAGCATCCAACAAATACTGCTCTATATCTTGATCCTGCACTGACAAGATGGACACTTGACATAGTTCCTGTCTTCGTGTTTTTAGACCATCTATAATTCTATTTAAATATTTATTCAGATTTCAGATTTTGACCAAAGAATAATAAAATAATTAAAGATATGTTACTTGCTTTTGCTTTCATTTTCTCTTGAAAAAAGTTGTAGTAAAACAAAGACCAGACCATAGCAAACATGAACACGCACTGCTAAGTGGGATTGTAGTCTAAGATCGCACCATCTCTCCTCCTGGGGAGCAATCATTCCGAACCGGCAGCTGTCCATGGCCTGCGAAGTTGATTTCAGAGGGTGAAGTGGTTGTTATTTGTAACAAAAAAAAAACTACTTTGTCAGCCAACAGTGATGGTTGAAATGCCACAGAGTCTCTTCCGCAAGTCAGGAGAGAGTCATTTTAAACGATGATGAAGAGTTGGCACATAACAATAAAGGGTTGCTCTTCTGAAGCGTCATACTCATTGTAAACCAGGATGCTCATTGAATGAAGTAGAAAGGAATATACACTTAAAAACTATTTTGAAACTTTACTTTATTAAAAATTTTGAGTGCCAGAGACTTTTTGCTTTAACTTTTGTTTATCCAACTCTTAATCTGAGGGATAAACTTGTTTGCAAATTAAGTATTTGAAATATGAAAAGATAAAACTCTTCAGTTTCAAGAAATTAAAACGTAGTACTCAAATTAATCAATTTTAATAAGTTATAAAATGATTGTGAATTTAGGGAGAATTTCTTCTTATTTTAAAATATGGAATACACATCAGCTTTCTATTGTGTTCAAAAAAACTGAATTTGATTAAAATGAACTCTTTTTGCAAATTGTGTCACCACTGTTTAAAATATTAATTCTCTAATGTTCCTTTTTAACATAATATATAGTGCAATCAATATTAATATTGATTGCACTAAGGCTGCTGTATAATATTAATAACAATAATAATAATAATAATAACTAAGTCATTTACTCCTGGTGCAAGTCCCAAATGGGGAGGGGTGTGTCGGGAATGGCATCCAACGTAAAACCTATGCCAGACCGACACGCGTAACACGAAATTTATTCCTCAAACCTGATCGTTCGCGGCCCATGTTAACAACAGCCACCACTGTCACTGTTAACCAGCAGTGTGCCAGCGGAATCTATGTTACTGTCGGTCGAAGAAAAAGAAGACGCAGAGGGGAAAGACATGTCAGGAAACAGCGAGAGATGAGGAAAGGCAGCAATGTAGGGGTGGGAGTAGGAACTTTAAATGTTGGCAAAATGACAGGAAAAGGTAGAGAGCCAGCTGATATGGTGGAGAGAATGAAATTAGATAAACTGTGTGTCCAACAGCCCAGTAGTATGAGGATAGAAATTGGAGGTGTGATGATTAATGTTGTGAGTGCTTATGCCCCACAAGTTGGTTGTTAGTTGAAAGAGAAAGAACTTCTGGAGTGATTAGGATGAAGTAATGGAGTTTTCCCAGGGGTGAGAGAATATTGGTTGGGGCACACTTCAATGGTCATGTTGGCGAAGGGAACAGAGGAGATGAGGAGGTGATGGGCAAGTATGGTGCTAAGGGCAGGAACATGGAAGGACAGATGGTGGTAGATTTTGCAAAAAGAAGGGAAATGGCTGTGGTGAACACATATTGCCAGAAGAGGGAAGAGCACAGGGTGACATATAAGAGCGAAAGTAGGAGCATGCACCTGAAAGGCCCAGACAGCCTAGAATGGCAGTATGTAGGATGACTCTGGTGGTACAAATGAGGAAGAGATCAATGGTAGAGCAGGAGATCAAATGGTGGAAGTTGAGAAAGGTAGGTTGCTGTAGAACATTCAGTTAGGGGTTGCGACAGGCTATCCGCGGGAGTGAAGAGCTGCCAGATGACCACAGCAGATGTGATAAGGGAGGTAGGAAGGAAGGTGCTTGGTATCTCATCTGGGCAGGAATAAGAAAATAAGGAGACTTGGTGTCTGAATGCGGAGATTCAAGAGAGTATAAGCAGGAAAAGGTCTGCAAAGAAGAAGTGGGATAGCAAGAGAGATGAAGAAAGTACGCAGGAGCACAAAGAGATAGGGCGTTAGGCGAAGAATGAGGTGGCAAAGGCTAAACGATTGGCCTATGATGAGTTGTATGAGAGATTGGAGACAAGGATGGAGAAAAGGACATGTATCGATTGGCGAGACAGAGAGATCGAGATGGGAAGGATGTGCAGCAGGTAAGGGTGATCAAGAATAGAGATGGAAATGTGCTTACAAGTGAGGAGAGTGTGAAGGCAAGATTTTAAGAATACTTTTGAGAATTGACGAATGAAAAAAATGAGAGAGAGAGAGAGAAAGAGAGAGAGAAGGCTGGAAAGTGTGAGACCTGTAAATCAAGAAGTGAGAGCAGGTTTAAAGAGGATGAAGAATGGAAAGGCGGTTGGTTCTGATGACATACCAGTGGAGGTATGGAAGTGTCTAGGAGAGAAGGGAGTGGTGTATTTAACCAGATTGTTCAACATTATTTTGGAAAAATTAGTGGATGCCTGATGCCTGAATGAAAGGGAGGCAGGTGCAACATCGAGGCTGCAAGGGGTAGAGGTGAAGAAGTTGCAGGAGTTTAAGTATTTGGCATCAACTGTTCAGAGCAATGGGGATTATGGAAAAGAGGTGACGATGCGAATGCAGGCAGGGTGGAGTGGATGGAGAAGAGTATCAGGATCCAAAATCCTAATCCTAAGTCTAAACATTTGATTTGAACGTCATCTGTCTGTCTACTTTCTTGTTGCCTCTATCTTTGGTCTATCAACTTTCTCCCACAAGCAGACAGTCACCTTTGTTGACATATACTACAGAGAACTACAGAGAACTGTAGTTGGTACTACAGAGAAAATCTCTGTAGTACCAACTAGCAGATCACTAACCATTGATTTTAATATTCTAGTTATTAGGAAAAAGCTAAATTCATATGTGCAGTACATTTTCTAAAATATCATTGCTATTGCCAAGTGATATATCTCACAATAATACAACACAACAATGTAACACTAATATCATAAGTGGAGTGGGATGGTTGTACCTTATTTTGCCAGCGCACCTTATGTCTGTGAGATAAATGTGCTTCTCACAGATCCAAATGTAAAGTGTGTTATAAATTAAATGCATTATTATTATGAGCTCTAGATCAAGCTAGAGCTCATAATAGATTGAACTCATAGTGTGTTGCTGTGGCAGGGGCAGATCCTGAAAAAAGTTAATTTTAGTTTCCATTTAAACCAGTAAAAGCCACATTGGCACCCGAATTAGGGCTGTAAAAAAAACGGTATTACCTAAATAACACAGTCCTGTCATGGTGCCCAATATACCACCATAGGTTTTCTTATCGTTTTCATAATGGTGCTACTTTGGCGCACAATCATCAGTGGTAATACCCAGGGTCATAGGGTGTTTCGGGTCTTATATCATACAACCAACAGGGGTTGATCAGATCCTTGCTTGTGCCCCAGCAGAATTTCACAAATCTTCCCCCCATGATCGAAATCCACCTTGATGCCTTTTCGAACTGTATGGTGTTGAGGGTAATGCAGCCGATGTTGAGGATAGCGTAATTGTTCTCTACAATTGCCCGGAGGACCTGGTCATGCTGCTACCAATAACTGCCGTCGGCAAGAGCTCTAGGGCAGATTTGAAAGAAAGAGAGAATCTCTAGCTGCGCTAACAAGACAGTGCAACTTAAAAACAGATAAATATTTTGCCGAGCAGAGATACTAAATATCAAGTGGACAGAGATTGACTGGTACATATGCCAAGTGTGCTAATAAAGTAGAGTAAACAATAGTTTGGCAATAACTACTGATGGTCTGTCAAGATTTTGTGTGATTCCTATTTGATTTCATAGTACACCACATCTTGCATGCTGGGAATAAGGAATTATGTCTTACATCCAACAGCTTTCACAGTTTTGCTATTTATTGTGTCCCGTTTCATTGAAATATTGTTCTAAAGTGACTGTTGTGTTACTATAACTGTCTTGAATCACATCATGACTTGATACCAGCACTTACATTATTCAATTTTTTCTCTATTTAGTTCATGACTTTCAGTAGATTGAAGGAAAAATACTTTTCAGTTTATCATATTATCAAATATTTATTTCTCCCTCAAACATCTAAAATTTAACCACCTGGGCATGAATGTTTGAGACATACCTCAGTTTAAAGGTCAAGTGTGTTGGCATGGGGGAGTCGCTGCAGTCTGTTCGGCCGAATTGCCTGAAGGATTCGACCCTGCTCGGCCGTCAACCACGCATAGGGAATGCGTGGTTGACGGCATAGGGAAGGAGGCTGAGACGTCTGTAGCAGATGCGACTGAGCCAAGTTGAATCCTCTGGCATCGTTGCTTTTCTTGTTCTAAATAATAAGGAAGATCCTCTGCTTGTCCAAACAAAAAGGACAATAACAATTTGAAGCGCAAAATCCCTCTCAGTCCGTACTAACATTGCAGCCTCCATAAGGGATACACAACCCGCTCTATGCTGATAGAAAGGCCTATTTCTAAACAGGGGTAAAAAAAAATTTTTTTTATCTCAGCAAATACCGCCCAACTCTTACTCACTGAACCTTTAAATTAACAATGGCAGCATTTTTGTTCATATTTTCTCAAAGGTAAGTAGATACACTCTTTTAGGAGAATCTTTTTTCACTTTAATTTATTGTAAAAAATCTACCTCTATATTAAACAAATTTTAAGAACTGTATCAGATTACAACAAATCATTACAATTTATTAATATGTATAATTCCTAAATGGTGCGTATGTCATGTCTCCAGATATGCATATAAATGCTTTATAAGGGAGAGATGCAAACCTTAACCTAAAAGGTCAACTTTGGTGTGCTCTGCCACACTTTTAGCAAGCAAACATCATCCCTCCTGGTGGTTTTGTAATTTGCTGCCATGTCGGGCGTATGAGGTAGACATGTACTGTATATCCATCTGTTACTATCACCTGAAGAATGTATCAACAGCTTTGTATAAATTACCGATTATTTGATTTCTAATCACCATTTTAGTATTTTAACGAGTGGTTTAACTCCAGGTTAATCCCTCAAACCCCTGCCCCTATTTAACTAGGATGTCTTTGGATGAGACCGAGATTTTCCCAGAGATGTGTAGTTAAGCCTGCCTGCTACTATTTTGGTAAATGAATATTTCTGATGTTGTTATATAGTGCTTTTCCATGATAGAACAAATTAATTCCGGCAGAGCCCTGGTCAGAATATTCAGATTAATTGAGTTTGTAAAAGTGAGTCTAATGTTTATTTTTCTGACAATGAGCCAAAATAATATTTCATTCAACCTTTATTTTAACTCAGAAATAAATTCAGGCAGGGACCTTGTTTATGGTATAACCGAGTGTTAAACTATAAATTAAAAACCAAAGCAGCAAAAAGCCACCTTTTCAAACAGAAGATTCAGAGAATATTCAGTAGAAATATTCTGCTGAATATTCCGCTGCCTGAGTGATATATTCACTCAGGTAGCAATTTCTTCCCACGCCAGTTTTCGTGTTACCCTTTTTTAAATAAATATACTCTTGAGAAGGCGTTAAAAGTTCCTCAAATACCATGAAGTATGGCAACCATGCACTCTCAGAAATAGGGGTACAGTGGGGGTCCACGTTTGTACCCCAAGGTACAATCTACTATAATGGCCTATTATTGGACATAACCTATGCCCTAAACCTATAGGTACCTATATGTACCTTTTTGTGTTCCCTAAAGGTACATATTTGTTCCCAGTCAGTAAAAGGTAATGTTGGGAGAAAGTGTAATTTTAGACCCCCAAAAAATAAATAAAAAACAATTAACTTACTCTCTATTTTAGCTCTACTTTTCCCAGAATATTGGCTACGCATTAAAACGCCTGATTTAATGCCCAACTTGGCTCCCCCCACCGACTGTGGGGTGAGCCAAGACATTTGATTAGAAAGCATGAATTTACATTGAATAACTTCAAAGTTCATGAACGTTGTTTGATATAGCATCTACAGTTGTCGATTAATTCTTCCATGACAGAGCTTTGGACTAAATCACCATACCCAGCCAATTAGAGGTTCAGAAAGGAGGGTCAAGCATTACCACAATAGGGTGTCTCAAAATTTAGTGACTGGTTCCCCTCCCCAGGGCTGATCTTTCAACCAAATCTCAAGATCTGATTTTCTTCTTAGCTTTCCGACATAAAAACAAATAAATGGCACATATCATAACCTTCTCTAGCTCTTTTTGGCAGAAGTAATACACGCTGCATGCAACGTCAAACGCACCATCCATCACGGACCATCCATACACACCATCCATCACGGATGGATGTAGGTAAACGCAGCTCTGAATTTTTCATACACTATGTGGTATAGTGTGGCCATAAACACCCATACATCATATTCATGTATTTTCAGACATTGGGCGAGAGCCTGGTTACACCCTAGAAAAATCGTCAGCTCATTCCACGACCAATGCATGGACAATTTAGAGTCAACAATTCACCCATATTAGTTATTGTTGGACTGGAGGCGTGAAGACAAAGTACCAGGAGGGAACCCAGACAAACACAAGAAGAACATGCAAAGTCAATACAGAAAGTTCAGGTAGATTTGAACTCGGAACGTTCTTGCTATGAAGCAACACTGCTACCAACTTACACCACAGTGCTGCACAACCAGTTATTGTAGATCCTATTCCATATGAGATGAGAGGACCAGATTTTTTTTATCTGCCAGTGGTTTGAGGCAAAATGGCTAAAAGAAGCATCTCGAAATGTTTTAGTTCTTCTCTCAGGACTAACTAAGAACCATCTAAGCGGGTTTCCGAGTTCATGAAGCAGAAGCTCCTAATATATATTCTGGTAAAATACCCATGCAGTGCCTTATAATCATCTTTTGCTTCTGGCTGTTGCCTTAAGGTTTCGCCACAGCAAATAATCTGTTTCCATCTTTCCCTGTCCTCTTCATCTCCCATATCCCGAAACCTCCTTTTTGGTCTTCTTCTTTTTGTCAATCCTGGCAGCTCCATCTCTAACATCCTTCTACCAATATTACTACAATGCATTCACTTGTCCAAACCATCTCAGTCTGGTGTCTCTTCGAACTTTTCAGCTCCTGCACTGGGAAGTAGCTTTAACTCGGCTGCTTTTAAACTTTGAACATCTGTTAACATGCGTCAGTCAGGAACTTTAGTTGGACAAAGATATTTGGCATTGCATTCTCCCCAAGGGCTGCTTGCAGGTCCTCTATAAATCACCAGTTTTAAAACGGATGGCCGACCTCCAGCGCTGGTGCTTTGACCCACTTGCAGCGGACCGCTGCTCGTTCTGCTCTCAAACTGAGACTGTTGAACATCTTGTGGTGGCTTGCCCAGGGCTCGTACGTCTCTTTGACCTACTATAGCCATTGGTGGAGACTTTGGGTGAGGCTTTTTCCCAACTCATCTTTTTGTTTGGAACTAAATATACACAGAGAAAGCGGTCTACACTGGTTTTGATCAATTTCATCTCTGCCTATGCAAAGTTGGCTATAGGGAAGAGCAGGAAGACCCTGAGTCCTGACCCTCTGCCCTGATTTAAGGAGTTGATTGCGACTCGATTGAGAGTGGAGCCCACATTCTACAGTTTGACCAACAACATGGCCACAGGAGTACTCTTTGGGCATGGACAAAATCATCTGTGAACATCATAGTCCATGGGGACTAGTGACTAGTAACCTCCATCTGTCAGCCTGGCCATCAACAAAAAAGAAGGGGCCAATCCTTCAATTGTCTCACCTCCACATTGAACCCATCTGTCACTCCAACTGCACACCTCACCGCTGTCATACTGTGCTTATACACATTCCGTACCAATCTAACATACTTCTCTGTCACTCCACTCCATTTTAAATACCATAATGCTTGGTAAAATAATGATAATTATTATTGTTATAAATTATTCTAAATGCTAAATATATTATTGTCATTTAAATCCTGCAGTATTCAACAGTATAATTGAAGACACAAACTCAATAACCAATTATTTCTCCCGAACATAGCATCACTCAAACGTTCAGAAGAGCGCTTTTGAGGGTTCATAGGTGGTAATTGGTAATGCCAGAATCTATATAAAAGCTGTTCAAAACAATACTTTACCTCACTGTTACTGCCACTATCATACAGCATTACTGCTGTAACAACTAGATTTGGAGTTATTAATGTTTATTTGAAAAAGGAACTTTCTCACCATCCCTGAAAGCTGAATCCGAAGTTCTGTTTAACCTTGAAGACCTTTTACCTCTCATTCTTCCTTTCCCAGGAAAACTTGTGAGAAGTGAAGCCCTTCAAGTTCAAACAAAGTCTGTTTGCTTCGTATCCAACTTTCAAGAATTATTATGACCTGGATGAATGATAATCTACACAAACATTCTCACCATGTTTTTAGTGGTGTAGGCTATCCTATTTTCTTTTTTTATCTGAAAAATAAATATATAAACACAACTCAAGTTTTTCAATTATTACAATTATAAGGCCGGGCCTACATGGGACATGTCACAGATGCTGTATTTCAATGAGATGTGGACATTGTGGATGCCATGTCAACACCTTGAAGAATTGTTGTTCAAACCAATCCTGAACCATTTGTGCTTTATTGCAGGGATCATCATCCTGCTTAAATAGGCCAGTGGCATTTTGAATTCAGTTTCCCTGAAGGAGGTTCTTGACCTGTTAAAGTGACAAATCACATCACACCTCCCCGGGCTTGCTATCTTCCCATAATTCATCAGAAACCATCTTTTCCTCAGGTAAGTGATGCACACACACCCTGCAGTCCATGTGAAAAATGGTAAAAAAACATAATTCATGATTCATCAGTCCGGGCCATCCTCTTCCATTGCTCCCGGGTCTAGTTCTGGTGCTGACGTGCCCACTGTAAGTCCTTGGGTCCTTTAAACAGCGTACAGGTGTCAACATGATCACTCAGACCTATGTGCAGTTACAAAGCTCCATATGCAGCAAGTTGCAATGTCTCCTGACAAATTTATATGATAACCAGCATTAACTTTATCAGCAATTTGTGCCAGAGTACTTCTTCTGTTGGATCAGACCTAGGGAGGCTAGCCTTCATTCCCGACACACATCAGAGCGGTGGGTACCTGTGACCTGGTCGCAGCACATTTCCTTCCTCAGGCCATTTTGGTAGGTACTAACCACTGCAAACCAGGAACACCCAACAAGCCCTGTAATTCTTGAAATGCTCTGACCCAGTCATGAAGCCATCAGTTAGGTCCTTATAAAGTTTCTCAAATTCTTTCACTCATTTTTCTTGCTTCCAACAGATCAACTTCAGGGCAAAAAGCTCACGTGCTGTATTATATAACCCAACCACTGACATTTCACGGTAAACAGATAACCAACGTTATTCACTTCACCTTTCAGTGATTATAATGTTATTGCTGGTGAGAATTTACAAATAATACAATAATATAATTTTTTCGTAGTTATTCCCTTTAAAATTATCAAAATTAGACAGAAAGACAAAACTACTAGTTAAGCTACTATAAACTAAGGTGTACACATTTAATTTTTATTTAATTTTATTTAATTCAGATATTTACTGCAGTAAAATATTTTCTCTGTCATTTCTCTTTCATCTATTGTATCGTCTCTAAATATATATTTTAACAACTTTAATGTAATTAAATGTTTGAGAAGTGCAAAGAAATTGTTTAACAGATCTTACCGGAGTAACAGGACCAGGGTCGAGACCAGACAAGTACCCCTCACATGGAGGTCCTTCCTCCGCATGACGTCTGCCTCCAGCACCGAAAACAGCTAACGAGCTCCAGCTGTTGTCACACAGCGCACACAGCGCTGGGGAAACTCACAAACATACTGTGGCACGAAGAAGACTAGAAAAAACAGAAATTATCCAAGAGTTTCTTCCAATGCAAGATGGAAACAATATGGAAGAAAATAAATGAGTTAACTGAAGAATGGTTAAGAGAGAGAGGTTCGCGCGACAGATGTTCTGACTGCTTTGGGCTGCCCTCGTGAGGCATGAGGGCATTAAGTCCCTCCTCCCAGTTATTCTTTGCAAAATCTGAGCCAATCACGTGCAGCGTTATTTCTGAAATTATTTGCCCAGCCAGCTGAATCAAATTTAACAGCCAGTCTACCATCATCTTATTTCTCGTGTATTTTTCTAGAACCTCATCTCTTTCTTCTCCTTCTTCTCTCCCTCATTTGTTCTTTCCCCATCTGTTACATCTCTCCCTGTCATTCTGCTCCACTGGGCAGGATCACATAGAGTCTCATGTGGTTCTGATGCCCAGCTGTAAAGTAGACCATACTGATGACAGTTTGCCATATGTGACTACGGTAGACATTAGAATTGAGACACATTACAATTCAGTTTTTTTTCAGAGCAGCCTGAGGCTAGAATTGTTGTTTTGTGTGGCTTTGTTAGTGTACTTCAGCCCTCTGGATTTTAAATTATGCCGGTTATCATGTAGGTATGCTCACATTCAAAGTTCATCTGTTGATACTATGGAGAAGAATTCAAAGCTCCTCTGTATCATTAAAACTACCTGCCTATTGTTCTGACAACTTTTCTATCAGAGCAAACAAAAATGTTTTTTTTGGCTATTTTTTTGCAATTTGTGCTAAATAGCTCTGGTTGTTTCACCAACTGACCTTCCCTAAACCGCGTTGGTAGGAATTAACCACTACAGGACATGAACATCCATCAAGACCTGGGCCTATTTTGAGAAGCAGGCTTCATAAAACAGTGAGTTTATGCCCATTTGGCTTGACCAATGAGAGGAGAAACTCTGGATTTTAGGTTCCAGAACCTCTGATCTGAGTGGGTTCAATCTAACTCTGAGTCAAAAACGTGCACCATGACAATCATAATCCATAATCAATGGAGCTCAGATACTGTGATATACCACTGCAACCAATGAGATACTGTGGTTGCCATACGTAATGCCATTTGAGAAGGGAATTTAAATGTGCTCACGAGTCAAGAACTGCTGGCTGATGGAATGTATCTTAGTTTTACCATATTTTCTCTGAATATCGTGTGTGAAAGATAAAAAAAAGATGAAGATAAAGATAGCCTTTATTAGTCCCACAATGGGGAAATTGCAATGTTACAGCAGCAGAGCATGTTACAGAGTAAGAATTACAGAATAAGAAGGCCTTATGTGCAATTAAAATAAATTAAATTAAATGTACAGAAACAAAGTGCAAGTGAGGTAGGTGTGTGTGTAAGTGTGTGTTTAGTTGTGTAGGTGTGTGTGTGTTGCTAACAGTGCTGGTTGTGGAAAAAGGTGAAGGAACGATATTGAACAGGTTTTCATTTTCATTTTCAGTTTTGTGGGCACTACATCCACCTGAAAGCAGATAAAATTGAAATAAAAATACAGAGTTAATCCTGGGAGGACACAGATTTGCTAGAGCAATTTTATGTTTCAATTGAGAATGCTCTGGGATTCTGGGAAAACCTTCCAGTGAGCAGGTTAGGAGCTTGGTGGAGGAAATTGCACAAAGAATGGTGTCTGGATATTCCATATCAACCAAAACCAATGTTCATTATGGCAGTCTTTCACTGGAAATCTAGTTTAGAACCATAAATAATGAAATTAATGATTATTGTATGAGTCAGGGCCCAAAAAAACACTCTTCTGAGACAGATGTCACTCACAAAATGTGCATGTTACCATGGAAAGATAAAAACAGAAACAACAGCATTTCCTAAATAACAAAAATGACTATTTTAATCATTTGTTGATGTCTGTAGGTTTGTGAAAAAATACGAAATTTGCATAGAAATTCCCCCTATTTAACTCATCTGAGGAAGGGAATAAAAAAAGATGACTTGGCATGCAGGTATTTATCCTTCTTTGCTACTTTAAACTACCTCTGATAATCTGAATTTTACAAATACAGCCCATATATTTTGGGAATTCACTTAGATATGCTTGTGAAATAGCTTATCCGGCAAGGTCACAATCCCAGAGCAGTAACATATGAGGGAAAGTGTTGTTTATGCCATACAGCCGGATGATATTGGCAGATGTAGTTCAAGAAGATCTGCCATAGAAGTAAAGCCATACAAGGAGCATGATGCAGGGAAACAGTGTGAGGCAGGGTTTAGGCACTCTGCATTGCTTTTCAGTCACTGCCGTATGCCCCGATCTTCTCTCACTAATGTGCAAGATATGAATTAGACATAAGGGAGTTTGTATTACAGAGCAGCATGGTGAAATTTTTAACATTTCCTGTCAAAATGTGCTTTCACATATTTTATCCTGCTGTAACCCTTCTACTATATCTAAAAAGTATTATCCAAAGTGAAATATTTGAAGTTCAAAAGTTTTTTTATTATCTCTAGATTACCGCTCTGTGTTAGGTTATTGGGACTCTTTAGGTGCCAGGCTTGCTAGGGGTGCATGGTACACAAACCTCTACACTTCCCGTTAGTGTTACTGCCTGTTTTTTCATCCTTGTTTGTCTTGTTAAGTATCTATGTTACACATAAGGTATATAATGCCCTCTTTAATGAGAAATAAGTATTAGTTCCAAATAAAATGTAATAGGCTAGTCTTTCAAAGACAGCTAGTGTAGGGCACCCACACAATGACACGCACACACTTACAAGCACAGAAATAATAATCTTTTCCAAGATCATACCGTTTTTTTAAGAAATGTTTTCTTAACCAAATTTTGGCACCAACCATACGTTTACCTGAAGACAGGTTTAAAAAAAACATTAGGAGTTTCTATAAGCTCTTACATAGTTTATCATTTGTATGCATACAAGAAACTACATCTCAAAGATTGTTTTTTTTCCTAATTCTTCACTTATGGTATTCAATTTACTTATTTATTGAAATAAATATAACAATACTACATTTTAATACTATATAATATTGAAAAATCGTAATCTGAAAAGACACTAACCATCATAGTGCAAAGGTGGCTCAGTCGGTAGAGCAGTCATCCCCTTATCTGAAGGTCGGTGGATCAATCCTCGCCCCGTGCAGCTGAAATTTCCACCAAGTTGCTCCTAATGGTTGTTCCATTGTTGATTGACTAGTGGCGCTAATGGATATCGCTCCTGATGAGCAGGTGATGTGTTGTCTTGCAGCCTCACTGTGTGAATGTTTCTGTGAATGCTGGCTCGCATCGTAAAGCGCTTTGAGTAGTCGAGCAGACTAAAAAAGACTAAAAAATGGTACAGTCCATTTACCAACATAGATTGGTGTGTGCACCATAAAATTTTCACTCCCTAAAATTCATATTTATTTCTCTGCAAAATGATCAACCTTCCTTTCAAGTGTCATCAATATCCGTTCAGTGTGTTTTGTGAAATTAAGCCAACAGTAAAATAGAAAACTAACAGTGAGAACATTACCACCTGTATGGAGTTCACAAACGTATTGTATCTTGCTTAACTACAGGAAATACTCAATTTGTAGTGAAGTGGATCGACCTTAACCTTTATAAAGGTGAATGTGAGCAATGTACCTCGGAATAAATGTGCCTAAAAATAAAAAATTATCATTGAAATTGTATAATTATTTTGTTTACCAAACATTTAAATATAGCAATAATTCAAGACACATTTTCATTACCAATATTTAGTGGGAATTTCTCAGCTCTCTTCAGGACCACCGCCAAGGGATAATGGCTGCGATTTAATCCACCTTTCACTGTCAACAGATTGAAATTACACCTAGTCCTGTTTTGAGTTCATTAAGGAATTTATTCAGGTGTTTTCTGAGTTTTTAGAAGGGATTAAGTAAATCGTACTGTTTTTTAATTGTTTTTGACGTCAACATGAATTTATGCTGAGAAACTAGACTTCTTCATGGTCAATGATTTTATGAATCTTATCGACCCTCTCAACACCAATCAGTCAATGTCTGGCCTGACAAATCAAAAAGGAGACATATTTGACCTTTCGTTGTCATGTGGCTTTCGTGTAGGTATTAGTGGAATCTGTGGTACATGCTTATCAGATCTTCTCTATGCTTTTTACGCTGGGTGTCTGTGATCTCTGAGCTGAGGAGCCTGACACCCTCTTTGACACTACGTACAGGGATATTTTGGAATCTGTTGCTCCCTACAGTACCAAACATTCTAAGCCATTCTCTCAGCCATGGCTGAATGACTATACTCAGACTCACATGCATGATGACAGCTGGGACATGGAGGAAAAAGGATAAGCTCCATTGTGCTCAACAATTTTACAAGACTGCTTACCAGAATATCAGACAGGTTTTCCAACTGCTGAAACAGAATTCATATGCAACCTTGTCAACAAAAATAGTCATAGGCCTCAGCCAGGTTTTTTTTTTTTTTTTTACAATTTTGGCTTAAGTATTCTTTCTTTGGTAATAACTTCTCTCGGGTTTGGACATGTTCCATGCTGTAGTGCAGCCTCTTATTTAAAAGAAAAATCTGGACCCTTCGCTTCCCTCCAACTTCAGGCCAATTTCTTCTTTACTTTCTTAAGTCTTGGAGAAAGTAGTGTTATGTCCACTGCAAGAATTATTAGACTATTTTAGCATCTGTGATACGTCTCAGTCTGGCTTTAAACTTCACCACCACATTCCAAAGGTGATCAAAACTAGTTAATAGACTGTATTTATAAAGATACTTATAGCTACACCCATTCAGACTAAAATACATACAATAATGACAGAGGCTGCCATACAAACTCAACTAGTTAACTAAAAACAATCCTCTTCTCAAAATGAATCTGAGAAACAATATTATATTTACGATTTTGGGTTTGTGGTCTGAAGTGTTGCAATCATACTGCCATATTTGCAGTATGTAGTTCAGTAAACACCTACGTAGCAGATGGTGGCGACAGGCTTATCATATCTGCTCCTGAGGGCTAGCTTCAGGTAATCTAAGTTTACTAATTATTGATGTATTACTTCCCCCACCTGCATCCCATCTGCTATTAGGGTTATCACAGTGAAATAACCAACTCATTTTACAGACTGTGATCTGTCTGCAGTCATTTGTAACTAGGCTTCCCCACCACACGTTTACCAATTGTATGCAGTCAGACATAGTTGTTGAAAAGACTGGGAGTCAGTGAATATGGACGCTGTTGTTAGAAATTAGGTAAGCCATGTTGTCGTTCATTCATTCATTGTCCGTATCTCCTATCCTGTTAAGGGGTGCTGCTGGAGGACAAAGGATGCTGCTTTCAGGTCAGGGGACAGGCTGGCCTATACTAATACCCACAAAGAGTTTAAAAAGAACCAAAGCAAAACGCAGGCATCGAAACCATAACAGACAAAGAGAGCAGCAGAAAACAGATCAGCCATGGCGAAACACGCCTTGACGCCCTGAACCAGTTCATCGCACGCTTCATCAATCATGGCGGCAGAGAGAGAGAGAGCTCTTATAATGCCGAAGAGCCTGCACTCATCCTACAGCAGCAACGGGTGAGATCCACTCTGACGAAAATTGATTTTTACCAAAGCAGCAAGACCAGACAGGGTATCAGGCCACACACTGAAGTCATGCGCATCAGCACAGCTGAGGTGCATCAGCTAGCGGAGGTATTCACAAACATCCTCAACCTGTCCCTGCCCCCCAACGGTGCTCTCGTCAGTGTCCTTTTTGCTTCTCCCGGATCACCACAGGGGTGTGTCCTCTGCCCTCATTTGTGTCGCTCATCAACATAGTAGACTGTGACCATTGCCTTGTGGTGACTGAATTCACAGAATGGTGCAAATCATCCTTCTTGGACATTAATGTGTGAAAAATAAAATAGATATTTATTGAGTTGGTTAAGAATCCCATCTTAACAGTTTCCCCTGACCCTGGCTGTTGAGGTTGTTTAGCCCCAGTACAGAATCTTAGTACTGTTATTGTCATGCCTCGTGTAGGAAAGGTCATCGGTGGATTCACTTTTTTCAAAAACTATGTATTTTTAAGATCAAAACCCCCTTTATGAACATGTTTTCATCTTTTTTAAGTTTGTTTTCAAATTTTCTCCCTGTGTGCTGCTATGGGTCATCTTCAATGAAAAATACAAAAAGGCTGCAGGACATCGTCCAAAGCAAATGCAGCAAATTTGTAGCAAATTTGTAGAAGCAATATTGCATATCCTCTCTGACCTGTATGAGGTCTGGACTTAGAAGAAGGCTTGAACAGTTCTGCTGGATTCTAGCCATCCCTTGACCCACAATTTTAAGCTTCTGCCACCTTTAAACTGTTGTCGTCTGCTGCCGATTTATCATTCATATGTGTAGGATGAGCAGGCTTGAAAAAACTCTCATAGGCCTTTTAAATGATTCACTATAACTATTTTAGCATTTTAACTCAAGCCCATATTTTCTATTTCATATTATTTATTATTTTATTTATTATTTTTATAGCCTTCAAGGAACAATTTCGCAGATTGTTTTTATCGGACATCTGTTCTTTTATTAACTGTTGTTTTCTTGTTGTTTTTTTCTGTTGCATTGTTGTCCAGATGTCTAGATGTTAATTTATTGTTGTTGTTTTATTATGTACTGCTGGCTTCACAATAATTGTGAAGCCAGCAGTACATAGTGAAGCCAGCAATTAAGTTACTCTTGATCCTATACTATACTTACAATACGATGCAATGCTATACGATACCATACGACGCGATACTACACTATACTACTGTCATGTCTTGTAATTAGGTTTGTCATGTGGTTTCCTGATTGCTTCTCCACCTTGATTGTTAAAACCTGCGTCCTGTTAAGACTCTGCCTCAGTGTATTTAAGCTGGGCTCACCTTCCCACCTGTGCCAGATCGTGTTGTTCCATTGTGCCAACCTATCCAGCGTAATTCCTAGTGTTCCCTGGTTCTGATCTCTGCTTGTAAGAAACCTTGTATTTTTGCCTGCTTTCTCGGTTATTGTTTGCCTGACCTTACGAGTAAAGAGTTTATTCACCAGACGTTGTATTAGTCGTGCTTGTGGATCCTAATTGTGGTGCCAGCTTGACAACTACACTATACTATAATTTACTATACTTTACTATACTATACTATACTATACTACGCTATACTATACTACACTTACTATACTACACAGTACTGTCCTATCCTAAACTATGCCAAACAATACTATAGTATACTTCACTATACTATACTATACTATATTATACTACACTACACTGTACTGTACTATACTATACTATATTATACTACACTACACTGTACTGTACTATACTATACTATGCTAGGCTATACTATGCAATGTTAAACTATATTATACTGACTGTACCGTACTATACTATACTTCTTATTGTGGTTTTGTAAATAAAGATAGAGATCAAACTTGCCTTCATAACATTTGCTGATCCTCCAGCAGATGGGCATCTGAACATATAGGACAGTGTCTGTGACGGCTGAGGCCAAGTATGTGTGTATTTGAGCGTTATATATAGGCTTGTGGACCAATGAGCATTTGCATTCAGGTCTAAGGTGTAATTGACTTTGCCATTTGTCATATGTGTGGATGTGGGTGGGGGAGAAGGGTCTGCTATAGGTGACCTTCCTCAGAGGGAAGGATCACCCTCATTTAGGCCATTCTCCAGTTGACAGTGAAATGCTGTACAAACCTCTATCTCTCTCTCTCTCACCCACACACCCACAACCCCTCCACACACACGCACATACACAGACAAAAGCACACACTCAAAGTACTCGGTCTGCAGTGGGTTACACTGTGCTTTTTTCTGTGTTTTTGTCGGAACCAGGAGATGAAAAAGCTGCTGGTGTCTCTTAATCTCAATTAACACTCAGTGTGATAAGCAGAGTCTCAAAATTCAGCTTAGTACCTTCAATAAAACTAGGTGGTCTGTTCCTACCCTAATCCCACCAGCGTTTTATTGCAGGCACTGATTAGCCTTTGAGACAGCACAAGGACACAGTGGGTGGCATAGATGGAAGAGGATTAGGGGTTTGTATCCTCCATTGTTTCCGTGTTCCTCCATTGTCCAAACAAGCATTATGTGTCATCATTATCATTTGTGACTGTAGACTGTACTACCTATAGGTGTGAATGTTAGTGTGAATTGTCTGTCTTTATGTGTTGGCCCTGTGATGAACGGACCTGTCTCTGACCCAATATCATCTAGGGTAGCCCCCCTGTGACCCTAAACATGATGAACGGTCACAGAAAATCAATGAATGAATGCTGATCCTATTGGATTTACCACAGTAACATTACAGTTATATATAACTTTTTTATTGATGCTTTTATCTGATTTTACTTTGTAGCACTTTGAGATTTGATCCCAATGTAAAGTGCATTATAAATTAGATGTATTATTATTATTATTATTAGTTACGTTGTTTATTCTACTCTGTATTCATTTGTTGTGAAGTCTCCGCCACACCACTGAGCATTTTGTTAAAAATGTCCTACCAACAGTTACATCTCTCCTGCCTGACTTATTGGTCTTTGTAGTTGCACAAAAATAATTCTTCAATAGTCAATAAGCAAAAAGATTGTCTCTCATATTAACTCTTATCCTCTCCGAAGGTCTGTTGAAGGTCAGCCTTATCAGGCTTCACCCCGGCGCTGGGAACAGTTAGACGTCAACATGCTAGCTATTAGAAAAATAAATCCTTACAACATAATGAAATTATTTCTCTGCGTTTTGACCCATCAAAATTAGACCCTGATGGGACCCCAACCGGCTACCTTCCGAATCTTCCGTTTGGGAGACGGCTGCATTCTATAGAAAATGTGACTTTTCACCTTTATGGTCTTATACACACGTTATAAAGAGATCATCCAGAGCTACTAACAAATATGCCATTTGGTAAAGTAACCCAAAGTTTATTTTAATTATTCAAATAATCAATTTTATGCTTTGAGATTTGCTGAGATAGATAAAATCAATCTGTCAACCAGATCATTACATCATGTTTTTCCAGTAATGAGAATATTTCAGCGTCACAGGCCAAACAGAGAAACTGGTCTGTTATAGTCACTGAGTATTTAGAAATGTATTAAATTACATAACCAGCTACAGAGTACTATTCATGCAAATTAACAAACAAATAATGTTTGATAATAATAAATAATGTTTTCTAAAAAAAATTCAAAAACAAGAACTAAACTGCAATTTGTAAAAACTTGCTAATTCCAAGATGAAAAAAAAGGTCTATCAGTTTATCTCTAAAAGCATTTTCATTGACTTAAAATAGTTGTTAATACCACATAGCTCAACATATATTTCATCTAAGGCACACTGTGTGTATTTACATATAATCATATATATTTAGTGTTGTATTAGTATATGTACATGTATTTTGTCATAAATGGGGGAATCAGTCAGTTCGGGAGAGGAAAGTATAGGAGAGCTTTTATCTGCATGTGCATGTATTAATGTATTTGTTTGTGTTGTTTTATGTGTTATATTTACTGTATGTTGGTTTTTAACAACCCCCTTCACAATAGGTTGGTTAATCTCCAGGCATTTATCCCTCTGATAAATTGACTATGTAATGAGTAATGTTTTTATTTTGTATCTACATTTTTTTCTCTGGCAAAACGAATACTTGGTTTAAATTAAACTCAATTTTTTAAATTATTTAAAAAATTAAAAAATAAACAAACAAAGAACAATCCAAGGGATTACTTATTGTTAAAGCAAATTAAAATAATTTTTAAGTTGGCCCAAAGTGTAGTTTTTTAGTGAAGCATTTTTCACTTCAGTTTGATCCCTTATAACTACAAAATAATCTATTAAAAATTCTGTGCAAAGAGTGCTGATAAACATCAGCCATTATACACTCCGCTGAGATGTTTACTAAAAAAATGGAGCCATTGCAGGAGGGAGACTGATCAGGACAAGTGTCCTTGTGGAGATGACACAGATTCGATGCCCACACAGCTGCCTGGATCTGAATTGATTATTTCCCCAAATGGTTGATGGTTAGTCAATACTACAGACCACAATAAATTTCTCAGGAGATAAGCAGCCCGCAGACTGTGTTATATTTCTGCTTTTCTTCTCAGTGCCCTTCACGTGGCCTCCCCGATTAGAACAAACACAGGAAGGCTTCGATTTTGTTTGTATTCGAATTTTCCTCATATTCCAAAGAGAGGCTGTCGCCTACATACAGGATGCGTTAGTCGTTCAGTAAGTGCCTCCTCTAGTGTCCATAATAAATATAACAGGAACATTCCATTACCTTCCTATATAGAGGGTTGAAGTGTAAGGTCAGATTTGAAACACTGACTACTGCTGTTTCAAAGCATGACTTTAGTCTTAGCCACACGTTTAGCACACATATCCTCTGAAGTTAGCCTCTAAATATGTGTGTGTGTGTGAATTGTGTGTGTTGTGTGTGTGTGCGTGTGTATGTGTGTGTGTGTGTGCGTGTGTGTGTGTCTGTGTGTGTGTGTGTGAGTTTGTGTGTGCGTGTTAAAATCTCAGGTTTATTGCAGTTCTTTTGTAGAAAAAAGTGGGGCGTTGCTTTATTTCATGGGATGATCCCTTCAGGAGTCCATCTTAATTGGGGGTTGTACGTGCCCTTGCTTTCTCTTGGGGGTGTGGGTTATGTTGCCAAAAGTTATACTATGTTTTGGACCTGTGTTACCATGACCTCACAAACACATTCTCCACTCATCCACACCTTACTTCACTGAGAGTGCAAAAACTTAAATAATTTGATATAAATTAGATTATTTCAGTTCAATTTAGCTTGATTAGGTATCTTGTTTATTGTTACTCATGCCGTGTCTCCCTTTTGTAGTTGCATCATCTGAGTCAGTCATAACAATCAAAATATGTTTTTTATCAGCTATCAACAGATATCAACAGTGAATTCCTGATTCTTGGTGGAATAAATTCATCCTCCACAGTCTGCACTTTTCCAGCACCTAAGGAAGAAATTCAGCCTCAGAGCATCAGCGAACCGCCACCATGCTTCACTGTAGGTAAGATGCAGCATCTTCTTCATTCTTCCTTCAGTGGACATACTGTTGATGTATACAAATGAACGAACCAAAGGTTCCAACAGAATCCCAGAACAACCTCCGAGTTGGATCCGGATGGTTCTGTGCTGCTGAAGGTTTATTTTGTGTCAGCAGTGGTGTAAATTTAGGCCTTGAGTCTAATAAGTACCAAATAAGTTATAATGTGTTTCAAGTAAATGAAAACATTGAATGAGTTCTGAACTTTGTCCCTCTTATCTACCTCTCTCTCTACTCTGTGTGTGTGTTTGTGTGTGTATATCAGGTGAGGATCATATTTCAAGAATGTGCGGGCACGCCCCAACTCTACCACTCACCGAAAGAAACCAGAGAGAGAACCGTGTGTGTCTATATTTACTTCTCAGATGGACACTTGGACTAAAAAAGGAAAGGTTTACCTCCAACGACGAAAACCTGGCGAAGTGAGTAGATTTGAACTTCCTCAGTAGTACATGTTTATAATAACATAATCATATACATTTCTTATAAATTTTGCCTGAAAATACTTTTGACACTATAGTATGACCTGATCCTTGGTGTCTACAGTCATGTCGAGGAAGATGCTGAACCCCAAGTTGCTCTTGATGGCTGTTCCATTTGTGTTTGAACGATTACATAAATGATTATTGCTCCTGATGTACAGTCCATTTAATTGCATAACACTGACACTTGCTCAGCTTTCAAAATGTCGTATGGATCAATGCTTATATAGTTCAGACGTACAATGCGTAAAACATTATTTTTAGTGTCAGCCAAAGAACTGCCTTCAGACAAGGAAATGTCTTGACTTGATTAAAAGCAGGAAACCATATGAACAAGTTGAAACACATTTTTCCATGCGTCACATTCCTGTGCAACTCTCACAGAAAGCACACACTTATTCTGTGAATTATTAGTAAGGAGGCCATTTCATTTAGAAACTGTAATTTTAACCATCACAAATTTAACCTGAATCTTTAGGTCAGGATACAAATAATTGTCGTGCGGCTAAAACTGATCAGGGTACATGAACACTACTTACATGCTGTACAAGTTACATAAAAAAAGTTGAAGAAGCACAATTTTATATCTTAAACTCTAGATATAAAATTGCGCTTCTTTAACGTCCCCCCTTAAACCCTTCCATAAAATGACTGGGATCAAACAAGCTTGACCTTTGTACCTCACAAAAGGATTTAAGAAGAAGAAGAAGTCCTTTATTGATCACATACAGCCACACACAGTACAAAATAGTGAAATTATTTCTCATCTTTTCGACCCATCCCTGAGAGAGCAGTGGGCAGTCCCTTTGAAGCGCCCAGGGAGCTAGAATTTCAGGGTCTTGTTCAAGGACCCTACGACAAATAGAGCCTGGTAGGACTAAAACTGGCTACCTTCCGATCTTCTGATTGCGAGGCGGTCGCTCTACCCACTGAGCTACAGCCGCCCTCAAATCACTGTCACAAGTAATTCCCCTGAAACCAGGCAAGGGACCAGGAAGCTGATCGTCCTTATGTACACTCTCACAATCTGGAATGTATACATGGAAGAACAAAGTGGATGCGACTAATGTTTACTTTTCTGAGTCATACGTAGGAGGAGTGAAACTGTAAATGATCAGCTTGAGAATATCTACATAACCATAAACCTGAATACTTATTTGAGATATAGATGTGTATTATCGTGTCATTAACCATCTCTTATTGTTTCTTGTCAGAAATGGAAGCCGGTGTGGTTGTCACTGGTTGCCCATACTAGTAGTGGAGTGGGTCGACTGGAGATCCAGGATGTCGGAGGTACAGTAATGTTTTCTACAATAATCACTCTTTGTTCCTCGGTGGTGTTAAAAAGAAAGTTCCACTTTTGAATTTTGGACTAATATTATACTTACTTGTAAGTAAAAACAAGTAACTAAAAAAATGTAAATCAAGTGTATCCATATTTTCCCTTATCTGGAACATGATCCAGATTCTACCCCTGCTGTTGCTACCCCTGTCTCCTGCCCTCCCCTCGGGGTGGTTGGTTCTCCGGCTCTGGGGAGGGCCTGGGTCTTTCAAGGGGGGGGGGGGGGCTCTAGGTTGGGGGGCTGTGTGGGTCTGTGATTGGTGGGTTCTCGTGGATGCGGGCCTTACTTGGGAGTGGTCGAAGTCCAGCTGGGCCCTGGTGGTCGGTATCCCCGTTGGATCTCTCAGGGGACGGGCCTTGGGGGGGCTCTGTCGTCTCCGTTGCATGGCCGGCCTCGCGGGTCCTCGGGTCGACTTTTTCCTGTCTTACAAGGGGCCTGCTCTTGGCCGGGGTGCTTCCTCCGGGCCCCTAGGCTGGCTTTCCCTTGGGGTTGGCGTGCGGGGGCACGTGGCCTCGGGTCCTTCATGCTCTCTGGCGAAATCGGGCGCGGTATTGGAGAGGGTCCCTCTCTGCCTATTGTTGGGGCTTTGCGATGACCCCCCACTTGAACCCACATCCAGTGACAATGTTTTTCACTCATACACAGACACACACACTCACACACAAGTTTTCACACGCGTACACTCAGAATCGGTGAACAACAAATTATATAGCTATTAATGTAAGATTGATGAGGGCATGTGTATGTATTTGTGTTTGACTGACATGTATGCATATGGATACATATCAATGTATAAATAGCTGCTGTTATTGTTTATTTAGATGCTTTTCTTGTAGATTTTTGTTCCAGTGTATTGTTCCCCCAGACATCCTTTATGTTTCTCCCTTTCTTCTCACTTTCTTTCTCCCATCCCCCCGATCCCCCTTTCCGGTCCGTTCGCCTCATCGACTATAAACACATAAATATAACTGATAAAATGCAGTTCATGCAACTGTAGGACTACGAAAGACTCCTCCTTTGCAGACTAAAATCTGTATTGCATTGCAAGGCATACAGATCCTCATTCTGGGAGCTGGACCAGACACAATAAGAAAAACAAAAACAAAAAGGTCCCAATAGGAAACCGTGACCAAAACCAACTGAGTAATGATAATGTATGCAAAATTTGTCAATTTCAGGGGGAACAGCTAGTGGAATTCCTGCTAACCATACTGTCTCATTTAACACAACATGCACTCATACTGTGTCCATCCATTGATGGATGTGGTTCCTGAATCCAAACATAGTTACAGACGCTACATACAAGGAAGAGGAGATAAAGAAAGAGTCCAGGAAACTAGCCAACTCACAAGTGGGTAGACTTACTCAAAAAATTTAAAGAGAAAAAAAGGATTTGATTTGCAATGAATGAGGATTAAACACTTTAATGTCATCATCATATTATATCATATTATATCAATTTAATATTTTACACACATTCAATTAACCATAAAACTACATCTTGTTTGGTTAAACAGGTAAAAAAAAAAAACCTGATTTATAAAGTTATTTCAACTTCAATCAATCAATCGATCTTTATTTAAATAGCGCCAATTCATAACAACAGCTTAACACTTTGAACAACAGTTAAGACTTTTTTGTAAGGCTTATTACCCTTTAATATGCCAAAAGAAACATCTGGCAATCCCCATGGCTGCATCCTTGGCCCCTTACTATTTTTAAATATATACTGCCACTGGGCCACATTATAAACAGGTTCAATCGCACTGTTCAAAAATTATTAGTGAATCAGAAAGTGCTCAAACAAACATTTGAGCAGGACATTAAACGGTAAATAACAATAGTTTTGTGGGATCTCTGTTTCTTTGTTTGCTTGGTACAAAAAGATGTAGGAATTGAACTTCAGATACTGTAGATATACATTGCTCAAAAGAAAGTCAGGCCTTAAATCACAGATCGGATCTCAATTAATGAAATGTTCAATCTAAAAATCTTTAGTGGTATATAATCTGTAGTTTGTGTGGAATAAAATTATGTCAAAACAGTCAAATTATACAAAAATCATTAACCCATTGAGTATTGGATTCTAGATCACACCGAAAGTGAAAAAAACTGAAATCCCAGGCAGATCCAACTTGAGTAAATGTGAAATACATATATATATAATTTTATATATATAAATGATTGGTGAGTAATCTACTTGGAGCAGTGATGGTTCTAAAGTCTGAAAACCAGCTGTCAGACTTTACAACCATCACTGCTCCGAGACAAAAGAAGAGAATTAAGATTTTTCTTGCATCAGTGTAAAAAATTATCCTGCAAAATAAAATCCTGTTTGTCCAATACTGCAGGGGATAGTGCTGGTGGTGATCACGGAGTCAGGAGACACCACCAGTCTCATTCGGACTGGATGCTTAAGGTGGTGCGACTGTCTGAACTGATCAGTGTCCTCAGACTCCCCCCAAATGCTGAAGCTTGTCCCCTGGTCAGCCTTTGTGATTGTTTCTTTGGCAACTTTATGAAAGATCAGCAATATTCAGCTTTATTAATACTGCCAACTTATAACAATGCTGATTTCAGGAGAATATGTCAGCGTTTTGCGTGGAGACACAGGACAGAACCATGGTATTTGCTGCACTCAAGGATGACTCTGTGGACTGGGTGGAAAAACTACGTCACAGTACGTTTCAGGTGAGGGCACAAACATTAGATCAGTCCCAACAGAGCACATTTAGGCAGCATATAAGACCTGTAGATCATATGTATACATATAGACAGTATGTAAGGTGTATATAAAGAAAGTATTGTATGTACTGTATCCTGATTATAACAACTTGTTGCTCTTCTGCTGTCCCTGCTCTTTACCTTTTTCTTAGCAATATGGTCCCTCAGTCTCCAGTCAATGCCACATGGAGGAGAACCAGATTTATGCCTCAGCAGATAAAGGTTCCTTCCCCTTCTCTCTATCATTCTTATTCCTTCTTGCCATGAAGGACTAAGAACGCTCTGTCAATAGTTTTCCTCTCTTGACCGAGTGGTTATCTTCCATACCTGAAACACACCACTAGTTATCAACAAAATACCTAAAAATGAAAGTGGTCAATGAGCGGCTTTTAATTTTATATCCCCAAAAGTGGATGTAGCAAACAGATACCACCACCTTATTGAATCTTCAGCGAATTTACTGCTGAATTAAGTCCATTTATTGATTACATGATATCAAATTGGCAAGCCTAATTGTTCTGTTTGTTTTATATTCATCCTCTCTGTGGTTGGCCCAATGTAACATGTGTCTCATTTTAAAGTCCTTCTCTCTTTGTCGTAGCAAGCAAAAATAATCTACGTAACTCATAACAATTTCTTCTCAATTGCTAAATGTACCGTAGAATTTAGATAAATTAAACATGATTAACTCTTTATGCGTTTTGCTGTTCTGATTGTTCTACATATTTTGGGTGTTTTGATGCAAACATGATTTTAAGGTGATCCTGAATGTAACCATCATGGTCATCTTCTCCATAGAACATATCCAAGATAATACAGCCCCAATAAAACAATGGAGGATATGATGCACTGTACTTCCTACTACCCCTTCCTTTTGTCTCTGTTTTTCTATGTATCTCATTTTAAACTTTATCAGATCTTAAAAAAATAGAGACCACAAAACAACTGTTGCTAGATGGGGCTCTGTAGAATAAAGAGTATTTTCTAGACCTGTTCTTTTTTGAAAGTAATAAATGTAAGATACATTTTACTGTGAAATCGGTATTACAAATGAGATTGAAATTGTATTAATTGCATTGTCTTTCTTTGCTTTCCAGCTTTAGAATTCTGGGTGTTGGTTCAAAGGACTGAAGCAGCAACACGCTGTGGCCTGCAGGGTTCCTACTGGCTGAAGGTGGGCAGAGAGGCATTGCACCTTAGCGAAATCAAGGACAAGAATATTGTTGGAGAATGGCCATATGAACTGCTCAGACGATACGGAAATGATAAGGTAACATTTTCCATTTCACAAATAATCGAAATTCCCCTTTTACTTTCTCAATTACAACCAAATTACACATAAGGGTATGACATCAAAGTGTTGCAATGGATAGCTTTTTGGGAACATGATTTATAATAATCTTGTTTTTCTTACCAGCTGGCTCTCACCATTGAGGCAGGTAGACGTTGTAAATCTGGTCCTGGATCATTCACCTTTGAGACTCCACAAGCTGATAAAATATTCTCCTTGATTCAGACTACAATCAAACAGAAAACTACTTCTGTTACTGCAAGCAAACAAAACCAAGATGCTGAGAAACTTACCACCACCCACATACGAGCTCGTTCCCCCCACCCTAAAATACCTGATATGACCAGTATGGCTGCCATTTTGGAGAACAAACTGATGACACAGGAGAGGAGAGCAGCGGCCTCAGAGGAGGGCACGCATCATCAAGAAAATTTGATTGGCTCACTAGAGCGTGTATCAGTGCAGCCAGCTCCTATCACCCTCATGCCTCTCCCACTGATCCCCACACTTGACAGTCAACCTGGAGGCCAACTCGGTGGGCCATCAGAGGCTGTTTATGCTAACCCTTCTGACTTCATACAATCTGAACCAAAACCACAACCAACGATGGCTTTGTATGTAGACCCTGCAAGTTTTCTTCCACTCAAACCCCCCGGTTCAAAACAAACCCTCACTCCTTCCCCTATCTCCTCTCATTCACTACCCAGATTCAAAATTGAACAGCCAGAGTATCTCTACTCTGAGGTGTATGACAAAATAAATCCAGTCCAGATTAAACAAACATTCACATGTTTCACAGATGATGAACCAATTTATACTGAGCCTGTGAGCAAAGAGGTGTCTCATAAAAAAGAATGCAAACCAGACCCGTTTGCCCACCTCTACGCTCAAGTCTGTAAAACATCATCTTCATCATTCAGTCCCTCTTCATCCTCTAACACCATGGTCTCCTCTGCTAGCATGACCACGGCCAAAACAGCAGACCAGTCCCAAGATATTATCTACGAAAACCTCGGCATCATTTAATTTGATCATCATTCGATCTGTTGCTCGGTATTGAACTCAATATAGAGCCTGCATTCATTCATTTTTGTAGTGTATGTGTATGTAAATGACTGTTATTTTTTGAATGGATGAATAATGAATGGTCCTGATTGTAAAGTTTAGGGGTTATTCAGGGGTATTTCATTGAATAGATGGAATATAATATTCAGAACAGCATGTGTGTAGAGACGCAGAGGGTTTTTGTGTTTTAAATTGTTACTGTGTTTTGACTGATGAAGGTAGGGCCACATTTATTACTTAGAACAATTAAGAGCAATGCAGGGCCAAACCTTTCTGTCAAAGCAAACATGAAGACTCAAGAAACGTTTAGATATTAATAATACATCAGCCCAGAGGATTCCACTCGGTTTTGGCATTGGCCGTGAGTTTCAATGACACTAAATTCTACACTCTGGATCTTTAACATCTCAAGACCATTTAGCATTATGCATAACGTTTTAGGAATCATAATGGAAAGTGGGATTAAAACTGAAGTGGAAGATTGATTTAATTTACACATTCTTTTTCATGGTCGAAACATTTCGTTCGCCTACATTACCCACAATGTGACTCTGTGTATAGAGGTGTCCGAATACATAAACTTCACATTGTCAGTTTCACCAACTTTATCTCTCCCGCTGAAGCCACGATAGCGGCTTAAAACTGTAACAGCTATTTCACTTACGCAACGTGGGAAAACAGGCTTTATTGTGCAAAAATACTGGAGTTGTCCTTTAAATTAATACAGAAGGGTAAGAGGGAAAGTAGTACACGTTTTTTATGATATTTATACGTAATGGTAGAACTTTTGTAGTATGATGTTTTGCTAAATAGGTCGAAGTACGATTTATCCTTATAGTTATTTTCATATGGTTGTTTAATTATTTAGTGTATGACTATGTCCGTATGAATGAAATCAGTATTTGTCCTGTTCATACAGTGTTCCTCAAAATAATTAAAGTTGTATTTTTAAGTCCTGTCACTGCTTTCTGTCCAGTACCATTACTTCATATTAATAAATATACTGTAACCACTGGAGATATGTTGTTTTGTTCAAAATTATTAATATTATATTACAATTGTTAGCCTTTTCCTGTTCGGGTTCAAAAACCGTGGTCGGGGAACAGGGTAGATATTTGTTTCTTTGCCTGCCCTTGAATGAACCATAATGGCCATTTTCTCTGCTGTGGGAACGGGCCTGACCTCTCAGCAGGGACAGGGCTTGTGGTCAAATCCTGGATCCCTGATTTTGGTCAACTGGAGAGGCTTTGTGGATATATATTGAAAAACTTGGGTTGGTACCCTCTTTATGCCCTTCGCTTCAATGCAGGTGAATTAGCTTTGAGCTTTGTATCAGTTGCTCAATCATTATAACAGAGCACCTTAGGATCTGCAGCTTTATTTTCTATAACAGAGTGACGGAAGCAGTCAGTGACACTCAGTGGGACGATTCTACTCAGCTCCCAGTATTTGTGCGGTGTTGTTTTTCATTAACTTTCAAAATGAAAACAATAATTAATATCAATATTACCTGCGTATAATGAAAATACATATACCAATAAATTATAATTACTTTCCATAAAAGTAAAACAAACACAAGTTTAATTTAAAAAAATTCACATTAAATCTAATTAAATGCACTCACAATTCCAACAGAAACATTTTTTAATAAAGATTAAATCCAACTACACATTTTCGAATTGCATAAATCCTATTCAAGCAGTCCCGCTATTTACATCACATCTTATTGGTCCCACAAATATGCACTTATATATCATTGTGTCTGCTTGGGTTCTCTCCGAGAACTCCGGCTTCCTCCACAGGCCAAAACAAGCAATATAGGTGAATTGTGTGGCACCACAATTGCCCGTAGGAGTCAGTGTGAGCGGTTCCACGTCTCTATGTGTGTCGGCCCTGCGATGAACTGACAACTCGTCCTGGGTGTACCCTGCCTCTCGCGCGATGTCAGCTGGGATAGGCTCCAGCTTTAGTCTATAAATCTATAAATCTAAATAAGTTGCTACCGACCTTTCTTCTTAAAGGAGTGAGAATCCCAAGGTTTAATGACTGCGTGACCCATCAATCCACCCCAAACTGTTCAAGCATCATTTGACCTCCTCCTTTGCACCCGCCATCAATGGCCTCTAGAGGCTGCAATCCATTAAATACTGTCAAATTATGCTCTCAAAGATGAATACACCTTATGTCTCAAAATATTCAGTTCAGTATTGTATTTTGGACCAAGCAGATTTGAGGACTGTCACAGAGGAACTGTCCATTGGGGGGAGCTAAATTCTCCTAAAAGAAAGAATTTGTGTCTTTTTTTCAAGGCCAAGAGTATTTTTATGTGACAATGTGGGACATAAGTTATCAATGCTGAGTCGTCGTCTAAATTCTTTATTCAATTGCTATTTAACTGAAAAACAATTAACTGATTGGACAAGATTAACCACTGCACAGGTTAGACCTTATTTGAAAGGCTTAAGAAAAGGGAGTAATAATAATAATAATAATACATTTAATTTATAATGCACTTTACATGAGTACATTTTATTTGAATTCAACTTTCCCATCATAAATTCTAAATATTATGATTAAATAACAACTTTAAGATTCATATTTCTCATGGTCCACGGACAGTGATCTGCGTTCATTGCCATTTCTATCCAAATAATAATCCAAAAACACAGTTCATCTTTCCAACAGTGAGTCTGACGGAACTGTGTACAATATAACAGAACAGAAATGTTGTTGAGATGTGATTCAAGTCATGGATTTGTTTGCTTTCAAACTACTGGTGCTTTTTTTGGAACTATATGGCATTTAAAATACAGGACCAGTACTGAATAACTGCTGTAGAACTCACAAAAAAGGAAACAATTAATTTGCATCAAGGAACTTTGCTTCTCATTAAAAGTATTGAGAACACTCTAGTGGTGGAACACTAAGTGGTTTTCTTGCTTAAGTAATAACTGACCCAATACATATTTACTCAAACAAATTGGAACACATGGTATTACTGTGACTTCCTAACTCTGAACCAAATACTCACATATTACGTACAACAGAGCAGCAGTCATTATTCAAGTCCTTCAATTTATTGTGCTACTATTTATCAAAGTCTGCTGCTGAACTGCATGGCAAACATTTTTTATTTCAGTTACTGGTACCGTATCTGTATGATAATCAACAATCAGTTTCAGTGGGAATGTGTTAATAAAACAGTACATTTCCGTTTGAGCCACACGTTTCTTGGAAGACTCAAATGTAATGTGTTGCTACGTGTCACACTCCCCGCCTTGTGAAGTTAAATCTACGTCATGCAGAAAAGGCAGAAATCTTGCCCTCTACTGCTTTTCAACCAGTTGTAAGCAGTTTGTTTTGCTGCATCTAAATTTTTTTCCTATCATATTTAGCAGATATCTGTACTTTGTGACTTTGGACTTGCACTTTTCTCATTAGGACAAAACAATGACAGTGACAGGTTGATACACACCTGACCCCTGGGAGCAGTTTGGTTGACATAACATGATGACAGACTTCCCTGCTTTCTTCACCGCCATAGGATAAAATCAAAATTAAAAAAAGAAAAGTATCTCTCCTGCAATGTATTATATGTTTATAAAAACTAGAGCCAAGAAAAATGTGGGACATTGTTTATTGTTAATTAAGGACAAGAGATCAAAATCTTGAGCAGTCCCAGGCAAAGCGGGACGCCTGGTCACCCTAGCAATCTTAAATTAAATTCTGGTAAAACTGGTAAAAGGTTCCTTCAGCCTAACAATCTGTGAGTATCTAAGGTACCCGCCTGAACCGTATCCTGATTATTTATCATTTGTTACATGCAATGCTCTCGTAATCAAATCACACACATCAGCCGCTGCCCACATTCCTTGGATCTATTGCCTGACAGCCCAAACCATTTCACTATATACATTGAAAGGATGTTCAAATTAATGAAGATCAAAGAAATCAGAGTCAGCCAAAAGGATAATCCATCCCATCCATCAGGGACAGAACACTAACTGTAAGACTGGAGAGGCGGGACATTGTTTTACTGCTAAAGTTTGGTTCCCCATGATGTTCTCTTCTTGTGGTCGAGGCTACATTAATTTTTATATGGTTGTAACGAAACATTTGTGACTTGAATTATTTTGATGTGAAAATACACTCTGTTAAAGGTTCAGTGTGAAGGATTTAGGGAAATGTCTTTGAGTAAATGGATTTGAATATTCAAAATTCAATTAATATTCAATTAATATTCATGCTTGTAGTGTGTAATCCGCTGAAGCTAAGAATCATGTTAATGCTGGCTTAGCATGAAACCTTTTTATCTACAGAGGGAATGGTATATGGTCTGTATTTATAGAATGTCTTCTTGTCTGCCTGACTACTCACAGTGCTTTACAACACGAGCCAGCATTCACCCTTTCATTCACATCTTGCATGGTAGCAGAGGCTCCCATCCAAGAAAGCACATGCTCATGAAGGGTCATACAGAGGGTACCAACATAAGTTTATCAGTATTTATTAACCAACCCTGTCCAAGTGATAGGCCAGAAGTGCTCATCAAACTATAATCTCTGTAAACGAACTTAATCACTTGATGTGGAACACCCCACTGGCAAATTGTTCTGCAAAATAGGAATGTTTACCGGACCTAAAACAAAAAAATTCTTATTCTTATTATCAAGTTCAAGGCAGTTGGAGTTTAAAGTGATCCTTGCAATGCACAAAGAACCAGTGGGTAATAGACATTAACACATGCCCTGAAAAAGGTCTCTTTGTATTTTTACTACTCAGCCATAACTTCATAACCACCTGCCTAATATCGTTTAGATTCCCCTTTTTGCTATCAAATAGCTCTGACCCGCAGAGGCCTGAACTTTGCAGCAGGTCCTCAAAGTTGGGAAAGTGGGACATCCATGGAAAAGACTTATCTGTCAAGCACATCCCACAGATGCTGGATTGAAATGAGATTTGGAGGACAGGGCAACACTTTGGTTTTGTTATTGTGTTCTTCGAATCATTCCTGTTCCTTTTTTTTTTCAGAGTGTCAGGCAGCATTGTTCTGCTGAGGATACCACCAGTAGGAAATACGATTACCATAAAGAGGTGTACTTAGTTTTCAACAATACAATACATGCATAAAAAACCGTTAATGTTACAAGTATAGGCATCACTGATGAAATAAGAGTGACGAGGACACCAATATCTATTCTTAGTCTATATGTGGATGTCTGTCCAAATATTATGCAATTTAAATTTGGAGAAACGTGTCCCGGCAGCAATATTGATGTTTGTAGTCAAATGAAAACATGATGACACAACATGTACCTAAAATCCTAATATACCTCATATCCTACACCTTTGAGTTACAAGTTTATGAGGCTGAGAGTTGATTTGACCTTCGATATAATATCATTTACCAATCAAACATAAATGTGTTGTTATATTGTAAAATGAAGACACAAACTCAAAGTGTTCCCTTATTAACAAGTACACAAGTGTAGTATTTCATTTAATTTATATATGCAAGCAAGTTTATGTCTTTACAAATAAAAAAGCCACTGTCTGCCCAAGCTGTTGGCACAGATATGTACAAAAATGGAGGACTGAATCAGATAAAACCTGCCACTAAGCAACCAGAGTGAAGTACAAAAATCTACATTACTATGGCGAGACAGAAAAACATACTCCCAATGTCCAAAATGTCCAACCTGACCTAAAAGAAAGGATTGAAAACACGAGATCATCAGTTTAAAGTCACAGACTGACATCATCAGATTTTAAGTCTGTTCATTATGAAAAACAGCTGATTTAGTTCAGGCACAGAGTATCTGATTTTTCATGCTGATACAGAGGTTTGACAAATCTATCATCAGAGAAGTAAAAATCAGATTTCATGTAATATAAATTCATGCTTTATATTGCTGACATGGTTTCAGAATCCTTTGTTCAGGACGGTGAAATAATAAAGCAAGTATATGTTCAGTTGGTCAGTGGTTAGACAAGAGGGACACAGGGTTGTATATGACAACAGGCATATTGATCTTTACAAGGACAGGAGGGTAAGTAAGTAAAGAGACAAAGCATAAACGGGAGTAAAATGTTCACATCATCTTCCTCATACAATATCAATAGACTTTTTGATGGCTTTTAAAATGCTGAACAAATGCTGAACAAGAAATTCAGCCATTTTGACTTCCTCTCCACATTGTCGGTCAGATGTGGAGATCCAGTTCACGAGGTGTCTCCTAAAGTGACACTATTTAGTCACTACAATCTTTCATTTTAACTGTCAATTAGTTATTGTGTACCTCTAAACGTACTTTGGAAACAGACTTTATATGGAGTACTTGCTTGTTGCTTAGTTATATGGAGATTCAAGAATGCAGCAGTAACTCTTTTATTCTTATGTGGGTTGTGTCCAGGACCCAGGAAATCTTATAATTAATTTTAAATTCGAATTTATTAGGCTGGGATGTGATTGTAGCCGAATGAGGAAGAGGATGTCAGCAGAGGTGGCTGCAGGATGATCGGTGGCCAGAGCAATACATTACACATCTGTTCATCCACTTAATTAGGATAAACGATAAGAACACTTTCGCCATGATCTTATCACTTATGACTTGCAATCATAGATTCATGCACTTGTGTGGCAGATGTTTTATGAATTTTTTGTTTATGTCTTGATTTCATCACACGACTACAATATATTGCTCTGGTTGTTAACAACTGAGTAAGCAAGCTAGCTTGAAGCAACATCATTAGCAACAGGAACTGCAATACTGCACACTAAAAAGTGGCAAACAAAAACAGCAGAACAGCGCCAGTGGAAAACAAATGTCTGTATCGTATCAGTAAAATGATGACCATTGAATGCATAACCATGCCACAAACAACAACAAGATTCACTGTCTTTTTTAACTAGTATAAGATTATCTTCATTTTTATGAATTCATTCATTTTCAACATTGTAATTTCTTCAGGTTATAACCGATGCTGCAAGACTATACACAGGTCCCACAATTGGGATCTCAATGTACTTACACACCAAGAATAAGAGAGAGAGCTCACAATGGTCAATAAGTGCACAAAAACTATTTTTTCTGTGGTTAAAAACACTGACAAGACATCCATTGTCAGGCAATGAAAGGATAAAATACTGTTACTGTAAAACTAGACCCTTAAAAATACTGACTGTATGCAGCCGAGACGCACCTGAACAGGACATGAGTCTGGTGGAGTCTCCCTGCGCCGATGGTAAGTCATCGTCTAATTCAGCTGCATTTACATGGCACAAAGAACCAAATTCAAGATACCAATTTAATCATTCACACTGGTTTGCAACATAATCCCTGCCTTTAGAGAAACCAAGTCAACCAACATGTTACTGTATGTTGACAGCAGTCTCCATAACATTTACATATATTTCTGAGATGTAAGCCCTCATCAGATTTACTAGATGAACATTCATGTGAATGTCATGAAAATTAAAAAATAATATACAGTGTTTCTGCAGGTTTAACCTCAAAGCCCATTTCCACAACGTTTTATTATCAAAAAACACAATTTATTTGATCATCTCTTTCGGTAACCAGTGTGTTTTTAAGGCTCAAAATCTGAAATTATTTCATGTGCATGTGAATGCAGCTCTCTTCAGGAGTACAACCTCAGGACACTGAGGGTGAACATCTACCTCCAGACTCTGTAACCAATAGGAACTCATTCTCCCGGCCGCTCATCTCAACTGTTAAAATGATATGTATATCTTTATACAGAGCATTTACAGTGCTTAATACTGTCCACACAAAAAAAGAAACACTTTTCTTTTCTCACATTTAAAAAGTTTAAAAGATTTAAAGTTGAAAATAAAATAGTGAAATGTTATCGATGAAAATGAAGAGTTATGGCTCAGACCGGTGGTGTTGGATTGTGTATTTATACGTGTCTGTGTGTGTATATTTGCATGTGTGTGCGTGTGTGTGTATGTGTGTGGGGGTACTAGCAGTCTCATCCAATGAAACCCCTCACAGAATGATTTCTTCATCATCATCATCATCATCATCATCATCATCCTCAGCACAACTGTTATTATTCTATAGACAATGTGAACTCCCTCTTACTCATCTCCACTGGCAGATAGAGAATAATCATTCCCTCTTCAAAACATAATCAGGACATAACACACCATTCTCTTATTTTAATAGTTGGCTCAACATAACCTCACATATTATTCCAACACAGCCCTGAATACTGGTATCACAGTATTCCAATCTACTTTTTATAAATTGGAAGTAGTGCATACACTTTGTTACAACAAATTGAATTCAAGAGTGTAGTTTTTCTGCTCACTGCTCTAATTTTTGGCTTTTAAGCTAAACAAAGCCTGAGGAGCCTTTCTGTAGTGCGTAAAGATTCACTTTAAAAAGTCTCAATCGAGATCATCACATTTTAGTATTTGTACTTCTGGTGATCCAAAAATAGCATTAAATATAGAGAAAACTATGATGAGGTAGTTGGGACACCAATATAAGCTGCTCTGAAAAAATAAAGCATTGGATAATATCAACAATTCATTTTTAGCCATCTTTTTCGACTTAATGTAAATAATCTGTTTTTCAACTCTGGACAGAAGAACATGCAGAGGGTAACTCATGCAGGTTGGACCCAGGTCAAGATTCAAACCCACAACCACTTTACTGAGAAGAAATTGCTAACCACCACATCACCATCCCTGTTCCACCAAAAACATGAGCCAAATTAGCTCTAATCATATAAATCGATATTATTTGAATACAGCCAATATTTATTTTCTACAAATAAAATCAATAATTAACCTCACACCAAGACGGATGTGAGTTTGAATCCCAGCCAAACCAAGAAGATGCCTTTGTGAATGCTCAGCTCCTCCCATATTCAGTCAATAAAGAAAACTTTTTTTTTACAATAACTGGTTTGCTCCACCTCCAGATGGTTTAAACAGTTTAAACCTTGATTTTGGTGTAATCTAGTAAATCAGATTATTCCTAAACTGCAAGCGCAATAGCTGGGAAGTTGTTGGTCAGACCCTACTGTCCAACAAAAGTTTGTGCCCTGCATCCAATAATGATTTATTCTCTCGCCTTTCTTAAAATTCCTTGCCATCTCACACATTCCACCACTCTATCACATAGCACCCATCTAAATTCAAACACATCACAAACTCTTTGTACGACGTTAGAAATGTGTTTACTTCCGAAACACCACCAGCTATTCATAGTAACCATACAGTATTTTCATGGCACTTAGCATTCCTTATTATTCAGATTCCTCCTGCAAATGGACATCACAGATGATAAGAAGATAAGAAAAGACAAGAAAAGGGGGTAAGGGATAGAGATCATGACAATATGAGAATTGATACTCTTAATTAAATGATTTGTGTGTATGTGTGTGTGTGTGTCTGCTTGTGTTTTTTTTGTGCGCGCACAAACACTGAAATTCAGAATCATTACGTAACAAAGTGAATGTGACACGACCCCTCTCCCCATCCCACCTAACCCACCCTCAAACAATCAAACACACGCACATGCATAAACACACACACACACACAAACACACCTGACCCTTCTATAGTACCCCAATACTAAATTTACACATAAATAATACTGATAAAAATGTGAAAAATTTCCAAAAAGTGGGAAAAGACATCACTTGTCCGACTGATAATAACATGACACACGATAAAAAGACTTTGTGCTGCTAAGATGTGCTGTTTCTGAGGAGGAGTCACATGTTTATATAAACTGGGGAGGAGTGGGGAGGATAAAACCCTGTTTCACTAGTTGCTTTAAATACCCTCACACCTTCGCATTACGATCACCAATTTACCTAAATGACATATTTTTTTGTACTAAGAACCTTCTTGCTTCTTAGTGTTGTACCCTACCACCATGCAGCCCATGGATCTTTATAAATAATTAATCATTAGGGGGCTGTGGAAAATAAGATAATTTATGCCATCTAATCATCAACATATTTAATAAGTTCCTTTCATAATGAATAGCACACAACAGGCCTGCAATGGGCCTCTTTGGGCCATGCTGTTTGGAATGTGTTACCAGAATATGTGGAACAACTAATGAAACTGGGCTCCAGATGAGTTTACGGAGTAGAGAAAGAGGAGGGGCACGTTTGGATGTCAAACGAAGGGAAAAGAGAGGGGAGAACGAGTCAGCAAAGCTACCCATTTGTTGCCAAGAAGTTACACATTTCCTCAGGGACCATATTTCTCTGCAATGCCAGTTATCATAATGTGGCATAACGACACGACCCAACATGACACCACCATACAACACCGCCTGCACAACACCAACCATTCAGCCATGTGTGTGTGTGAGTCTGTATGGATGGAGTTTGTGTGATGTGTGTGCTGCAGGTATCGAGGCTGTTGGGTGACACTGTGACATGTTGGATGAGCTGGTAGACATCAAATACATCCATGTGTCTGTTGAAGACCGTTGGCTTCAGTGTTCTGTGCCCAAAAGCAGTTTGTAATGATGGCCGTAGACCAGATGGATCATTAGGGGAATATTAGTATTTTTATATCAAACACCAAAAAACAACAAATTAGATGCTTAAAACCACATAGCTGCAAATTCAAATGTGATAATTATTTGGGTTGTTGTGTTTGTTTTTTGTATTTTTTGGTATTTAATATCATCTTGCATTCATAGTTCTATATTATATATGTCCTAAACTGTGTTTGTTTTGCTGTTTTCCGAGCTTACTTTTGCATCTGTCATGGATTTTAAGTGAAGTATAGTTGATTGTTCTGAACACTCATACACTACAAACCTACTTTGGGGGCATTAAGGTTCAATTATACCTTAGTTTCATCTTCAGAATGAAATGTAATATTTAAATTTTGATTTACCTTACATCTTTTCTGCAACAATTTAATCAAGCAATCACGTATTTAACTTTTAATCTCATTTAAAGGCTTCTTTTCACTCAAGTCTGCCTTAAAAAATAACAAAAAGTAAGTGCGAAGCAAACCAACATGGCAACTTCTGAAAGTGTTAGCATAGATCACCTGAGCCAATTATTTGCTGCAGACACACAGATGATGATGGTATCTGTATTTTTATAATTCTGTAGATGTCAATCAATGTCTACCTACTCGCATCTTTATTCATATCTTGGTATGTTTGTGCTGTTTGTCATGCATGTTTGTGCTGAATGTTATCTCTGAGGTTGTGTGTATATGTGTAGGAGTGCATGCGCGTGTCTGGTCAGGTAAGCGTGTGTGTGGGTCATTTCTTATCGGTGTGTGTTTATGTGTAGGCATTAAGACGCTCTTTTGAGCGTGTAGAGTGGATATCATGCAGCTCCTGCTCCTCCTTTGATTTGATGTCCTCATATTTCTGCATCCGGCTAGCATCCTTCAGGTAGCCCCAGTTAGCAGCGAGAGCCATCAGGAAATGGACCTGAGAAGAACAAGTCTCAATGAAATGGGGAATGCCAGAATAACAATCTGTAGTCTACTTTCGGGACTCTGAAATACTCTGGTCTAATCACCGGGAGAGATAAGACACTACTTGGTGTAAATAGCTTTTGAGGTGGGTATGGCATTCCGCCACCATTGATCAGTAAATACGTTAATCTGATTTCCAATTTCACAAATAATAATGTCACGCGAGATCATTTATTGTGTGCCCTTTTTTTCACCATGTGCCATCGAGAAAGTCAGTCAACAAATCAAAAATGATGTCAACCAATGGCCTGTACTGATACATCCAGTCTTATGAGGGTCAGGCCCCAAAACAGGGAAGAATTCAGCAAAAACTCTGTATTAATGTGGTGGATGCATTTTTCTGTGCTGACAATAGTCACCTTAAGCCTTTCATTCTCTCTTTATATCTTAACATTGTCTCTTCTTGAGTATAACAAGCTTGTTTTGCCTTGAGCTTCATGTCAGTGCACTGAATGTTTATGAGGTTTTTGTTTTAATCACCCAGCCACCATTATCAGCCTGTGATGCTGAGCAGAGAGTTTAAATGTGGCTACATGATTTTAGCATGTTGATTCATTTCCTAAATTAGTTGAATTAAACAAAATCATTCAAATCATCAGCTGGATTAAACATGCCATTAAAAAAGACTCCAACGATGGCCTTAATTTGAATATTATACCTCTTTTTACCTTTTTTAGTTACATGTCTATAAATAAGCAACACATATCATAAAAAAATCTATGGTTCATTTATCACATGTTACACAGTATAACGTTGTGAAATTTATCTCTGCATTTAACCCATCCCCTAGGTAGCAGTGGGCAGCCCGTGTCAAGCGCCCGGGGAGCTGAAGTTTTCAGGGTCTTGCTCAAGGACCTCGGCTTGTTGTGTCAGACAAATAAAGTGGAATAGAAAGTAATTTTCCTCTGAAATATAGTGGAGTAAAAGTGTAAGTAACATGAATGGACATAATCATGGATAGTACAAGTACCTCTGGGACTGCTGCTTTAAGGCGCTAAAGGTTCCTTGACAGAAGATGGTGCTTTCTAGTTTTACAGTGTACTACTTTGAAAACTCTTTCTCCTCCATATATCCTGTAAAACAGCTTGTAACCTACTCACTATTCGAGTGAAGAGCACAAGAGGTGTTCCGTGTTCCAGTCATGTCTGAGGTACATACCTATTAGTACCACTTATTATTCCCAGGCTATTGGCCAATCAGATATAAGATTAATGGTGCTCACCATAGCGATAACAGCAGCTCCAGCTCCTGCCAATGCGCAGACGAAGAGATGGAAAGTCAAGTCCAGCTGTGACACGAGTTTCATTGTTAGTGAGTTTTCATTTCCATGATTGTCACTTCAGATAAAATACTGATTTGCAATAGGCGCTAAAAGAGTTTCCTCTTTTTTATCTTAGGTTTCTTCTTACCTCATTAGATTCACACATCTTGAAGAACTTCTCAGATCCTGTACACACCTTTCTCTCCTCTGAGATAGTCACGGCTCCTAATAGATCAAAAAAATAAATTCTTCACACCCAGCATATCTTGTGAATACAGCAAAAAGCCCCTGGATGTTACTTTTCTGCAACCAAGGATATGGTTTCTGTGTTAATTTGATTGAAACTGAAAGAGATGAATGTTTTACTGGTGCAGCACTGCATAGTATTTCACCACAATAGTGAAAAAGCACTCAGAACTATACACCTTAGGAGTTGTAATTATTCCCCACACCTTTAACCGTGGGTTGTGTGGATTCCCTCTGAGTACTCCGGTTTCCTTCCACAGTCCAAAAACTTGATTATAGGTGAATTGGTGACTGTAAAATACTCATAGCTATGAATGTGAGTTTGAATTGTTGTTTGTCTGAACAGGATATGCAGTTACAGATAACAAGTGCGTTGATGGTGACTCTGGATTTCTAGGAGGTATTGATTTGAGCATGAATGGTTGTGATGGCACAGTGATCAACTGGACCAACACAGCGCCTATTATCAGCCACCCAGTACTGAGCACAGCAATCCCCAATTTCCATTTCGTAAAGAATTTTTTTAACATATCTAATAATGTTACAAGCGTCCGTCCTTGGTTGTAGACTGTGGAAGAACATCGCTTTCACCAATGTGGAAAAAAATGACGCTTTATCTCGTAATTCCAAGAAAAAGATATCTTAACTCCGAGCTTAAAATAACGAGATCAGTATGTTTGTTAGCACACGCCCTGTAATGTTTGTCGCACATCTGTTACTGTATCTGTCCTTTCACTGACAGTTTGACAAAGTCGTGTTTGATCATGGAGTGATGTTTCATTAGTTTCTCCCATCGTGAGCAGACTTGCTCCATTTATCATGTTGGGAAACTGCTGCCTTGTAGCTTGTTTACTATTAACCTGAACACCATAAGCATCTTGATGCTCATCTAAACTAGCAAGTATCTTTAATAATATTTAACCATTTCCCTTCCTACAGAAGTGTAACTCTTTCACTGCTACCAACACTGTGTCTTTCAATTTCTGTGATGTCACTTACTCCTGCACAGTGATGTACAGCTGTCAGAAACCAGGATAAAACATAAACATGTACCACTATCCTGAGATGGGGATATGGTTTTATCAACGTCACTGAGTTTTATATAACAATAGATAACATGAGACAGTGGCATTGTTGCTGTTTCATTACATGGTCACATCAGGGATGATCAAGAAATGAGAGGTATTATCAAGTATAATATCTCATAATTAGGAGATTTTTCATAATAATGAGATCCTGATCTCGTTCCAAATCGTCCACTTTGAGTTATATGTTTGTACCATTACATCCACTTTACTGAATTCCTCTCGCATTGGCTGCAGTTTATTATTTAAGCTGACATTCCCTCCCATTGGCCAGCATGTCAATGGAGAAGGACCTCGTAACAGAACTGAAAGGCACCAGTGACCGATGTCATTGGGATATTTTTAAAGAAAGAAAGAAGGATGCAAATTTTGCTCATATGCTGAACAGCTTTGCTAAGTCTGCTGGATTTTTATGAATCTTAAAAAGATGTTGATTATTGCTTGCATTAGATGGTTGCTGCTGTCATGGTGTGAATGAGGTCCAGATTCAGTGGTGTAGCGGTGCCAGTGTGCCTGATGGCACCCATGTTTATACCAAACAGCTTGGCTCGAGTTAGTGGGGAAACCCTGTTGGATCCTGATTGTGCAGCCTAAATTCTAAGGTATTTTAACTTTCTCTGTGCTTGTAGGAATAAATGTGATTGGTCATTGAAAGTTTATAATTTAGTACTGACAGTATTTTCAGAGATAAATGATGCTGTGATGCAGAATAGTGTCATTCTGCGTAATACTGCCACAATCCTAGATCATTTCAGTGCGTAACTATGCAGTTATTGGATATCCCTCATAGGTGTTGAACTTCAATTCAATCTCATTAATCCATTAGATAAATGTTAGTCTCTTTGAATAATGAGTTGTCACATTGTATAACAACAGCATGTAGCCATAATGTCATGGGGAAGTTATTTGAGGACAGCTTAATCGAATATAGCACTGAGGGCCCAGATGGGAAATCCAAGGCACACCACTGCTATACACCAATCAACCATAACATTAAAACTGAATGAAATAGGGGGTAGGGGCTTCTAAAAGAGCTCTGTGATGTCACCCGGTTTTCTGAACCAGCATTAACAAATTTGGTAATTTGTGATACAGAAGCTCTTCTGTGGGAGCAAACAACACAGGCTAACCTTTAGCCCTCATGCACGTCATGAGCCCTGTCGTTGGTTCACCAGTTGTTCGTCCTTTGACCACTTTGGTTTGCATTAACCACTACAGACCAAGAAAACCCAAAAATACCTGCATTTCAGGAGATGCTGTGAAACATCATCATTTAGCCATCACAGTTTGCTCCTTGTCAAAGTCACTCAGGTCCTTAGCTTATGAAATATGATCATAAGCTAATGGACAAGCTAATAAATTAGCTCACACACACTGAACAGTGCTATGGTAAAAAGATACTTCTGACTTAACCTTTCACTGTTTATAAGGTTATGGGCGATCAGTGTATATAGCACACAAGACTTGGTCCAGTATCAACACCTAGTAATAAGCCAGTAAAAGTAAATATGTTATCCAAAATTACACTCAGCTGCCTTTCTTCTTTAATCTCTGAGTGATAGCTTATTGGACAGACTGCTATCAAGAGCAGATCAAAGCATTTACAAATTATCAAAAAGACAAGAAAATTGATTTTTCATTAATGATGTAGCCAGCATCTGAATTATATAATCTGACGGATCAGAACGTGGTAGCAATGCAAAAACATTGACATATTCTCAAATATCATTTGCTTGTCTTGAATTGATCAAATTAGTTTGCCAATAGGGTAAGAAGAAGTTTTCCTACTTTAGAACTTTTACTACAATTCTAGAAACTAGAATGGACCCAAAACCAGACACAAATGCACTGAAAATGATTATTTCACATCGAGTTATTTAAAATGACCTAAACATCTCTTGTTACTGGTTAAATCTAGCTCAGAATTAGTTGTTATTATGTAGTATGACAAAGGATGATTCTTAAAATGGCATTTCTTTTCTAATACAAAACAAGCTTACTTTAATTATTTCCATATCTAGATAAAACATTCATTTTAAAGCCTATTTACTTTCTTGAAGTTCTCCTAAGGCCAGAGCACCACTGTGTAGGAGATATACTCAAAACGAGTTCACCAAGCTTGAACCCTGACATACAGGAAAGATCAGTGTTTCTTTCTTTGAACTGATGTGCCAGATAATCAAATAGAATTTTGGGTTTCTCTAATACCAGTTATAGGTTTGCCCACCTTACTTTACCCTTGGTGAGAAGACCAGCTTCCCTATCTTTAAGAATTAAAAAAGAAAACACAGATAGAGAGTAAAGACACTATTTCAGTCATATGACAGATTGATGTGATGTAGTCATCCATCTATTTGAAAAAAATGATATGCTAATTTATCATTTGCATACCAAACTGACGCAGGTCCAGGCAGAGGTTGGCCCCCTCCACCAAGCTGGTGTTCTGGCACATGGACCAAACGTTGAAGTACATGAAGACCGGGAGGCTGGTGAATGCTGTCACTCCCAGCCACACTAGGAAGAACAGGTAGGCCAGGAACATAAGCTGCAGATGCAGGGACAAAAAAGTTAGAGACCAATGATGTGCTACTGTCGTCATGTTTTAATAATTAAATGGTGGTAGAGTTGAAATTAAATTACTGTCAAAATATGTTTAAGCATTTTTTAAATCTATTTCTCCATGTTTTCAGCAGAAGTGTCACATTCAACCAAAAATTTAAATAGATCTTTATCATTCAATATCCAAACTTTTTGCTCACACTGAACCTAAGCTGGCCACTTTATAACACCAAAAAGATTTTAAAAGTTATGGCTAGGGAAACGGGAAAAAAATCAAATATCACATAATTTTTTACCAAATTCTTCAATCTTGATATTCTGACGATACAAGCGAAAATCTAAACATAAACATTTTTCAAAATTCCCTCTTTAATATTGATTAGGTATTGCTATGAAAGCATCGGCAAATTATTCCTTCAAAAAACTTTTATTAAAGTTTCATACCGAATAATACAATTTGCAAGATTACATTTGAACACGTAACGTTACAATTCTGCTTGGCCCAAAACTGGTTGTTACTGAATGGTCATCGAACTCATCATGGAGTATAACTCAATACAATGAGATGCTGCCTGCTGCGTTAGCGAGCTCTGCTTCCGATGTCAACTTTAAATATTTGTTTAATTTGATGTGTTTTTCGCATATAAGCATTGTCAGGGTCACTAGATGCATTTTAGGAATAAAATAAGAATAAAAACGCCCCATAAGGAACGGAAACAGCAATCCGGACTTACAGACATAAAACCGGACAGACGGCCAGCCTAACTGAGTGTAATGTGTTGTTATGTTCATGAAACATACTATGTTTACATACATAAGCCCCGTTTACACAGCCCTTTCAGCACTTTGTGCCTGTTTTCCACCTCTCCATTCTTTATAAATACAGTGGAGGTAAAATTGGGGGTCAGAGTTGTTACGCCTCTGAGACGGCAGCAGATGTAACACAGGCCTAACAGACATTTCTAAATGGGATGCATTTGCGTGGCTCACAACTCGGCGGTCATGACAGCAGCTAGTAGCAGTAAGCAGGTAGTAGCAGTTTGCAACTAACACAACGAAAAGAGAACTAACATAAAATGTCTTTGAATTGAGGGGATAGCATGACTTTAAAAAACTCGTAGAAGGTAATGATTATTTTTCCCATATTAATCAATGTTTTAGAAAAGCGCTGGTCAAATTATACGTGTATAGTTCAGATGTCGCACTGCAAGTTGGCGCTGCTTTGCAAGACGTTGTTTCTTTGTTCAGGGAATCTTGGCTCACTATTTTAAACAACCGAATAGTGTGGTACTGCTTTTCACCATTTTTTCAGTCTAAAGAAAATAAGTCAACCTAGAGACAGGTTTCCTTCTGTTGCGTGGTCTCTTTGTTAAAATAGCTACTGGTTTAAAAAATATAGATTACGAGGTGACTTAGGTAACAGAACTGCGTATCAGGATTGGTTATCAGCATGTGACACCGAACAACATCTACTTTACAACATTTATAACAGACTCAATCATGTACATCATGCACATCAGTACATAAGCATTTTGTTTCATTATGCTATCAACATTTTTTCAGACAAATTAAATCCTCACTGTAAATATTTAATAACAAAGGTTCGCTGAGTCACATCTCCATCATTTGACACCCTGAGGCATTAATAATACTCGTTATGTAAAAACTCTTTCTGATAATTATTTGTTTGCCTTCTCATGCAGGCCAAAGACCTATAATTGTGTGTGAGGGTATGTGTGTGATGTCTCCAGAGGCCTGCACCAGAATGCTTTTCTTCTCTGCAGATGTGAAACATTTCTTTAGCAGATGTGGACAAAGTCTCGTATCTCTCTCCCTTCCCCGCAGTAGTCGGATGTAACTAATGAACTGATGTCACATGGAGACTGTGTTTAAGAGTCAGAACTCTGCGGCATTCAGGGGCCGCTATCATCACACCTGAAACCAACAATCCCTTGATAGTTTGACCTTCTCATGTGACTCCTGACTATGAAAACCAGCACTTAGATTGGAGAATCACTTTGGTATCATTATATGTTTTATCGATTGTCCCCAACAAACAACATGTTGTCCAGATAACATAATAAACAATCATAATAAATTGATTTCTGGGCATACGGAATATCCTATGGATGTCCTTAGTTGAGCCAGAATTAATATTTTTATTTACACTGCTCAAAACAATGAGGGAAAACCGTGTCCCCATTGTATTTTTGAGCATTGAAATATCTTAAATCTGTATTGGACATTGTATAGATGTCATTATATAGCCATCATGTATTTACAACTAATGCTGTGTTGTAAATACATGATGGCTCATCATGATACGACTTTTAATTTCAAAGTCAATGCAAAGTAGTGAGTCATCACAAAGTCGCTGTTGGCAATGCAAATAATGCTTAATAATAATAAATGTAAATAATCATACAATTTTGTGTTATTTGCTTCAGAAACTCGCTTGACACTGTGATACAAAAGCCCATCAGCACTGAGATATCCAAATGTCAGACCTACACCTGTAAGTAGGATGTCGTTATGGAAGTGGAGAAAGTTTATCTGAGTGCTCCAGAAAATAGGAAGCGTTTGGTTTAATTTGTAAATTCACAACAAATACAAAAGAGCAGCTGTATTTACTTTAGTCATTTAGTGACTGAGTAAAATTCCTGAGTGAAGGGAAGACATTTCTTTTTCTATTAATAAAATTAATGTTTTTATTAGTAATGTTTTGTTATTTTCTATTAACAATAATAAGAATTGATCTTTATTAAATTGTATGTATATTTATATATGTGCACATGTGTATATACAGCATATGTATGTATGTGTTAATGTATATAGATTAAATAAACACACATACATATGTTTATATGTCTTTAATATTCATTTAGTGTCCATGTGTACTTTGCATATTTTCTATACTATCCTATTTTTGTAACTACTGCTATCATAAAATTAAAGAGGGTGCTATCTTCAACAGAACTTGTTACTCCTGCGAGTGATGCTAATCATCCCGCAGTGACATTTGCGTGAGTAAAGTAGCACAGGGATTCTGTGTAAACTTAGCATTACTGTGTCCATAAGTAGACGTCTAGTTGTTACACTGGCAAAACGACTCATCTTTCTTTCATTGGACGATGAATTTGTCAGCTGCTCAGTGGGTTATTCAGGAAGAATGAACACACAAACAGCTCAACACACCCTAGTCTTAGACACCTTTGATTGTTTGTACTGTACACAATATAGATTCCCCCCCCCCAAAAAAACCTAAGTAATTACATAAAACATTTGGATAATGAGGGTTTCGGGCGGTTTTTTGCATGGGGGGTACTTTCAGCGGTAGATGAATGCCAATTTGGTGTTCTGGTGTTTGTTTATGGCATGGGGCTGGCATCAGAATGTTTGTGTGTTCTTTGACTTGTGTTTTTGACATCTATATAGTTTTATGGCACAGATGAAGAATATATACCGTTACATTACATTACCGTTACATAGGACATAAGGTTTGAAAATCAGTACATTTGAAATATATTGCATTGTGTTGTTTAACTTTACTGTCTACATAGATTTCTTACGAATGCAGTCAGGCAGCGTCCACAGGCAGTGATCTTGAACTCCCCATAGAGGTCCCTAATGGCTCCGGTGGTGAAAAAGCCCTCCACAAGCAAAAGCACCCCAAACACGAAGAATCCAGCGGCAAGGCCATAGATGATGTACTTCAGGATGTCAATACTGTGGGAAGAACACGCACATACTTATGTGTAAATGATTTCGGAGTGTTTGTTTCAACAATATATGACATCAACAAAATAACATCATAGCCTCTGTGTTTATCTCCACTCGTACTTAAAGTATATCTTATATTGTCAGATCACACACTTTGATCGGAGTCTGATCTGATTTTATTTATTATGTTTAACTGGATTCTGGCATTTACGTATGTGTTATATCTCATTTTTTCTTTTATCCACTTGTCTAACTTATTCTTTGCTTCTTTATAATTTTTTTTTCTTTTCCTAACTATATATCTTTTATTGTTGATGTTTTTAGACTCTAAATGATGTGCCTAAGTCTTGACTAATTAACTCCTTTCTTTCATTTATCATCCGTAAAATACCTTGAAAGGTATAAAAACTCTTTGATAGTTACTACATATAAATAAAGACAAAACTAATTGATTGATTCTCACACTGCGTAAACCTTAAGGCTTCAAAAGCACATTCTATAATGTTCAACATGCCGGAATTTGGTATGTTTTTTTTTTTTCACAATAACATGCTGCATTAACATAGTTATATTAAGATTCATGCCTGATCTTAGATATTTGTTTGTCCAGATTTCTTACAGATTCTGTGTAGTGGTTGACCTTGAGCCAAGAAAATGTTAATTGCTGATTTTCAGGTATGATCTGGCACAGATCCAGGTTCTGGATCCCTTTTTTCTTTTTCGTCAACGTAGCAGGATAGAACTGTTTTTGACATTTTTTCAATATCATGAAAAATTATGATAAGCCAAATAACTAGGCATGGAGGATCTGACACTTTGAACTCTTGGATTTAGATCTGGGAGATGAAATAAATGATCAGAAAAGTGGAAATTCTTGTATAATATAGATGAAACTAGAACATCAAAATTAATTCTTCATAAACTCCTAGTGTTAAACACATGATTTTGGAAATCTACGCATACTCCTGGCGGATTTCCAGGATCAAATAAGTAGGCGGTATGTTAGCATCAGGCAGATCTGAGTTATCATCATGATGACTTCACCATAGTGTGTAGTGTATACAATGCGTTGGGTGCAAAGGTATAAAAATTGATTAAAGAGAGTGGGGTTTGTGGAGGTGAAGCACTGTGAGCACTTTCTAGCTTTCATGATGTGTAATGTCCGATTTTAGAGATATTAGATATGATATCATGTTATTTTTGTCTCCTAATGTGAATGTTACATGTCCTCTGAAATAGCAGTCACACCTACATTGATATATTTTTAGCATGAGTCATGACGCATTAGTCATGATGGACGCCCTCATATTGAATTCATGGATGATATTTTAGTCCAAAGGATGACATTTCATCAGTGATCAACAAATCGATTGTCAATACCTTATGTTTTGCATTGTTGTAGGTGCTGGTTGATGATGATGAGCACACAAAACGCCACATGAATTCCAATCTGACTGTTCTAAATCATATCTGAGGTGTGTCTGATCTACGGGCCGTAGATTGATTTTCATATGTGGCCGTAGACTAATAATAATACTAATAATACATTTAATTTATAATGCACTTTACATTTGGATCAAATCGTAAAGTGCTACAAAGCAAAAGCAGATAAAAGCATCAATTAAAAAATTAAAAATTAAATTAAAAATTAAAAATAAAATAAAAAAATAAAACTATGTATTGTATGTATTATATTATATATATTATATTATATATTATATATTATATATATGTATATATTATTGTATTATTATGTATTAAAAAAAAGACTATGTCCCAATTTAAGTTTCCTGGCAGAGGCTAGTAGGTTTTCATCCAATATCTGGTGGTATTTGATGGATCCATGGTACCATGACAAGATGTCGAAAACCTAAAAATGAAGACATCCCACAACATCAGAGATCCACCACCATTCTTCATAGTGGGTATGAGGGGCTTTTATATGTGGATTCCTTCCTTGCTATGCCTTACCCATATTTGACATGTTTGCCAAAATGCTCTATTTTGGTCTCATCTGATAAATAACCTTGGTCTATTGAGAGTCCCAGAGGTGTTTGGCAAACGATAGGTGCTTAAGCTTGTGTGTGGATGAGAGCAGATGCTTTATGTTTGCTACCCTCCCAAAGAGCTTATAGTGGTGTAGTTGCCAGCTAATGAGGGTGATTATGGACATTTTCTGAGACTTTCCTGGCCACTGCAATTCTCTAGCTGTGATGCTTGGAGAGTTATTTGCCAGTTGAAACATCCATCTAACAGTGGGTGAAGTCAGTTCGGAGACACGTCCTAATTTCTTTTTAATATTTATATAGTGTAACAGTCTCCAGTCTCTTTAAGCATTTGCATTATTGATCTAACTGTTGAAATTGATATTCTGAACTATTTAAAGATGGTCTTGTATCCATTGCCAGATTCATGCAGCTCTTCAACTTTTCATTGCAAATATTTGCTCTGTTATCCCGTCTTTCCAACTATGTAGAACGTCTAAGAGAATTAGCCTGCTCATAACTCATATTTATACGCCAGTAATACAAGAAGTCATTGTTCGCCACTTAAGAATTCCTTCTCAAACAGGTGAACCTAAAAATATAAAATAGGACTGGAAATATGCTTCCGTTACCTGTTAATCTTGGGATTTCCTAGAAGTGGCAATAATTTGCAGCACATGTTCTAATTTTGTCACTTGAAACAAAGGTTAGATATTTATGAATAATTTCATTTAAATATCATGGGTATAAAGAATATATAAAGAAGAGGTTTCTGTATCTCATTTTACTCGTTCCTTTCACTGTGCCAATAATTCTGGAGGGTGTTGGGTATATACGTTGGTTCGCATTACATGTGTAAAATAACATGAATCATCCCGTGGTCACATTTGCGCTAGTAGAGCAGATTACATTCATTGTGAATGCAGTATTAAGCTAGCAGTTTTCTGTTCAGAGAAGAAGAAAAAACATTGTGGATGTCTATAAAGAGTGCTTTGTCTGTCCTTTAAACAGAATTGCAGACAGTGTGATATCATAATATGATGTCATACATCTTCATCGTTATTCTTGCCTAGCCCCAGTGACTTCACTTGGCCTACTCGCTATCATCCTATTTTTCTACTTCAACACAGGTCTGGGGCATTGTGAAAAAACTCTGACAAGCTAGAGTTTCTCATACTGATTTCTGAGCATCGCAGTCCCCAACACTGGCACTGGTGTCAAACCAGATGTGGGGATTTAAACCACATCTGGTTTGACACTTCCCTGTCCGCTCGCTTTCATTGGCTATTACAGGTCTTTTGTTTGAATTATTTGTACAAATAGTTAGTTGAGATAAGCCTCAAATAAGCCATGATAAATATTTTCATTATCTTAACTTCTCTCTGTGTATGCCTCTGTGTCCAAATTCAACATTCCATTGAAAACATGCTGCCATTATAATGAGAAGAAACTGGAAGTGATGAATTATATTATATATTTAAGTATACAATAAAATTAAAAGTTTATTAAAAGTAGCATTAAAAGTTAATTTATTAATTTAAATATTTTATTCATGTGTAGCAGCCCTGGTGTTTCTGCTACACATGAATTTAGGGTCCCCCTTCCTACACAATCCCACTTTACTGTAACAATCCTCAGGTATGGATATATGGATTTGGGTACAATCACTTACATAATGAACACATCCAGTGTTTCTCCCGGGGCTCTGATGACTTCAAAGTAGTTCTGGAGGATGGTGACGGTGCCGCTCAAAGCCTCGTGGCCACAGCCACAAAACAAGGCCACACCCATGTAGAGCAGAACAGTGGCGATGAGGGACGCCCAGGGCAAGCTGCCCACACATCGCTCGCAGCACTCCTTACAGCCTGAACACACAGTGCAACACATTAATGTACAGCTAACACGCTGGTAGGAATATTCAGCATGAAGATCCCAGCACAAAAAAAAATGAAAAAGAAGGATATGGCAGTGTTTATATCAGGGACATGAGATCGCAGCAGATGAGAGAAATAGTTCACTTTAGAAACATTCCAACATTTTTGGGAAAATTCATTTGGTTCGACAGTCAACAATGAACATTCAGTGAATTATGTAGAAATATGAAGTTACATGTTGGTGAATGAAATATGTACCCAAAATGATAGATTTTGATGATTGAAAACCAAATTCAAAGTAATACATATTTTTCTGAAACTGATTCATTTAACAGTTAAAAATAAAAACCAGGTGAAAGCTATCTTTTTTCTGAGCTAAGTACTTTGGAAGGTTGTCATCTGGAGGCAGCAGAAAGCATTGCGCAAATAACCAACAAAAACCTGCCAAACCGCCAGTGTGGCAGTGTTTTGCGGCTATTTAAAGGATGCATTTCTCCGATAGTAAGTTGCTTCAACAACATGTGTAATGATGGACATATGGATTGTGAGTTATTACAGGGGAACAGGTTAAATTCCACATACTTTTCCCTCAGCAGAGAGTTGTTCTACTGTTTAAATGGCAAAACACCAAGCCCAGCTGGTTTTTGGTGAGGAATGGGATGGACACATACATGCTTCTTTGTATCTATCCATCCCATCTTCCCAGTATGATTGGTTTGAATTTGTCAACTGCCATATTATACACAGAGGAGCCTTAACATTAAAACCATGAAAGTACCATGTTTCTTAGAGCAAGAAATACACAGTTAGGTTTTTCCGGAAGAAGATAGGGTCTATTGATTTAGACTTGATAGTTCCTATGTATATTTTGGGGTTATTAGGGTAAGAGCACTTGTTTGTTCTGGGGTTTGTCTGGCTGATTGACAGATCTCTGCCAACTGTTAAAGTTTTTTTGTCACTCAGCTTCAACGAACACTTCCACATTATTCAGTCCTTCTCCTTCCCTTTCCTACTGAAGCTCATAACAAAAAAGTAATTATTATTATTATAATAGCAACTATCATTGGTTTTGGTTTTTATCACTGTCCATCTCTCTTGCTGAAGCAATCAAGATGACAGAGATTTAATAAAATTCCTAATATTATAAGATGATTAGACCTGAAAAAACAATTATTTTTTAATTCAATCATGAACAGTCATCTTAGGTGACAAAATATGACATCGGTTAATATAGGATTTACATTAAGATATCAAGTCCCTGACTGTACCATGTAAGCCAAAATGCCGTATGGGGGTGTTCCGTAGTCAGGTCAGTGACTTCATTCATTTCGAGTCCTTTTCTGCTCATTTAAGAAGTTTTAGTTCTCTCTTTTGTATATAAATATATATAAATATATATATATATATATATATATATATATATATATATATATATAATATATATATATATATATATATATATATATATATATATATATATATATATATATTGTACATATTTCTATAATTCACCCTTTTCACACTTTGCACTTCCACTTGCTGGTGAAAAAATATATGGGAAATACCAGGAGAATATTTTTGACTCCAAGACGCTATCTTTCAACCCTGGGCAAACCTTTAAAACATTGACTTCATATTTGAAAATATTTTTCTCTGCTCGAACAAAGAAAAACAGCAGTGCACACAGTATTAAGACATAGTAGACATCCATTGGTGTTTAGCCCGTCCCAGTTTTTACCAGGTCACTGGGTCTTCGCTGCATTTAAAACCCAATATGGAAATGAGATGAGGATTATAACAAGGCTGAGATTCAGGGAATACAGAGACTCACACGGTGAGAAACTCAACTGCACTGTCATACACATGCAGATGAGTAAATAATTGGATGCAAGATACAAACACAAAACATAAAGCATTATTCCAGAAATTCTTGCTTAAATTCTTATGCTCTTTATACATTTAAATCACATTCCTTTCTGCCCCGGTCCATCTGCTGTATTGTGGTCTCAGTATCCTGTCGAGGTTATTGTTATGTATCAAGGTGATGGACAAATGTCTTCCTAAGGCAACCAGAGTTACAACGTAGCTGGCCATTGGTGAGCATCTCCTTAAATAAAGTCAGTGCTAAGTGACATCTCACTGGACTAGTAGAGAGTTTTGCTTCAACCATAACCATAATGTTGTCTACATACCAACAAGCATTGATTCACTCCACATATAAACACATAAACAAAGGAGGGGGACACAATGAGGGTCTGCAAATGGTCGCTTTGTGAGGGTGATTCTGCTTGTATATGTTTTTGTGTGTGTGTGTTGTTGGTGTGTGTGTCTGTTGAGAGAGTGAAAGAGAATGCGCATTAGTGTGACTGTAACGCTCGCAGAGCCGTGTTGTCGCCATGACAACACTACAGGCAAAGTGGGTCAGCAGGCTCCTGCCACACCCCTATTGGCATGGCAACAAGGCTGGTCAATTAAACCTGAGCAGCACTATGAGTAACAAACATATACACACACACAGTTACACACACGTATGCACACACGCTCAAAAGCCTTCTGTGCAACAGAGCGATGAAGGAGGTTTGTGTGTAATTCTCTCTTTACGTTACATATTTCTGCTCCGTTTACATGCCATTTTAGTGTTTAAATTTTAATTATTATTATAACTTAATACTGACCACTGCTCAACCTACTTTTCTTCCATTCTTTTCTGTGTATCTTGTCTAAATGTCTTAACGGAACATGCAAATTATTCATCAAAATGTGCAGCTTGAGTAGGAATGATGGACTACACAAGCATAAAAATAACTGTTCCTAAAGGGTTTTGAAAAAAATAAAAAATAAAAAAATAAATTGTGCGAGTTAAGTTGGGTCAGTGAGATCACTTGACAGTTGACACTGTATTTTCAGTGTTGAGACACTGACTTCATATATTGCCATCATAATCCAGAGCAGGTTATGTTCAATACAGATGAACATCAAAATGTATAAACGCATCGTCCAGTGATGAATTACTTATCTAGAACATTACATCATCATTTGTAGATAAACATGAGAATCATGTTTCAGGTGGTCCTTCTCCTCTCTTATTCATATCAATGGTTGATGCTTGAATCCTGTGTCTCTGCAGCAGTTACAGATAGATTCATTCAAATTTTGACCTACCAAGATTTCATTTAGGAAGACTATCCCCCTACACATTGGGACCACAGTCTACTTCTCATACCACTATGTAATTCTCATATTTCTCATCTATAAATATCAGAGTGGCACACCTTCATTGATAGCCAGTATTATTCCTGTTATATTTTCAAATATGATCTCCATTCAGCTTGACCTTCCATGGTGCCGTTACAAGCATCGTTCACCTCCCAATCTCTGTTTGGCCCTCACAGATACATCCACTTCATCCTTCAATCTCAGCAGAGTAATCAGCCAAGACCTTCCAGTATCCTGACCCCATGGGGGGATATTCCTTACTGTTACTCAGGGAAGATACACACAATCAATCGGAATCTCCCTGAAGGGTGTGAATGCCAAAGGCTTTCTGACTGACTATCATGTATCTTCTGTAAAAATAGACTCTAGACTTTATTACAAATACAAAAATTCATATTTAATTAATTCTCTGTTTTTTCTGATTGAACTGGAGATCAATCGAAAGTTAATTCAAGAGGACAAACTTCCTCCCCCTTAGCTGTATGCTCTCATTCTTTCCCCTCCTACATCAGTTGGGTCTATCTACCCCATGTCTATCATCTTTCTACTCATGCCAAACAATCCCAGTTAGAAATTATTCTCCTTCCTCTCCGGCTCTCTCGTTGTCAGTGTGCCTACCACCCCCTACCCACCTCTGCCTCAGAAAGTTCCTTAGGTGCCTACGCCCTCCAGCTCCACTCTCAGAGGTCTTCTACCACCACTACTATTTTTCAGTAGTTATGATATCAAATATTTGCACATGTTGTAGGAGAAGCTTCTATTTGAAAAACAAAATCGGAGGGTAGCAGAAGGTCTTTGCTCAGATGTAAGGGCACGAGTTTTGGATGTTTGAGATGAACTGTAGGAGAATGTCAATCAGATAGATCCTGATCCAAAAAAAACATTGACTCTGTCTCAAGATCCTCTCCCGACGTCAATCTAAGAAACAAGTAACAGACACTAATGTCAGACACTCTGATAACTCTGCTTCATACACAGGAGGAAGAAACTAGGGTTTGTTGAAGAAAAACCTGGCAGTGAACAGGTTAGACTCACAGAGCAAGTTACTGTGGTATCTGACTCAGAGTTCAACTTACACTGCTCTCTGAAATGAAAAACCTAGAGTTTTCCGAATTTCAGGGTTAAGAAACTCAGAGTTTGCACCAAACCCACTCCCTGAAATACAAGCTCTCTTTGGAAAATGCTTTGACATAACTTTTGTTGTGTATTGGTGCAATAGAATAAGACTTATCGAATTAATAACTTTGTTCACGTGACAGCTTGTCCAAATTGTATTTTTAAAATTTATTGAAGACAAATAACATAAATATATCACGACTATGTTGAACTTGTTTTGGGGTGCAAACCTCTTGACGGTAACTAGATAGATTGATATGAAATGTTATGAGTTGTCATTGATCCCAGGAGACTTAACTTTCTGTCCAAAACCTTCACCAAACAAAAATATCCAAAATGGTTATTGATGTGACATTTTTAATTAATTTATGTCCCCTTTTTTTATAAATTTTCTTACCCAAACATGGATTTTACTTTGAATCTCGGTGCTAATTGCTCACCAGCGTGGATCGGTCTGTCCAGGCGAATTGTCTAACAAACGGTGTGTGTGTGTGTTTGTGTGTGTGTTTGTGGATCACCGAGTCTTAGCTCTGGGAGGTTTACTGGGGTCTCACAGCACTGTGACAAACACAGCGAGAGAGAGAGAGAGAGAGAGAGAGAGAGCGAGAGAGAGAGGGAGAGAGAGAGAGACAGAGACAGCGAGAGAGAAAGAAGGAGAGAGAGGGAGAGAGAGAGAGAGAGAGGCCTGGAGTAGCACTCAAGAGGTATAGGCCTTGTTTAATGGGGAATAACATGTTCAGCCCCCCTACACCAATTACAAATTAATCTCAGCACAGTGGTAAACCTGAATATATAAATAAATATATAATAATTGTGCACTGAAAAAAATTTAAAAATTTAACTTCATCTCTTTGGGTTTGGATTTCTTTAACGGAATACAATGCTGACAATATTTTTGCTCAGATTTGTATGAGGTCCGGCTTCACAATGGTTATTTGGATACACACATAACACATATTCATTGATGTATATGTTGACCTGTTGGCCTTTCTCTCTATGTCCTAGCTGCCAATCAAAATGTCCTTTAATCCACAAATCTCTCCTTGCCTCTCCATCCCTCTCTTTCTCGCTCATTCGTGGGTCAGAAAAAAAAAAAACCTAAGTCTCAAACCTGGTTCTGGTGATGAGTCTGGCATGCCAAAAGCTCTGGAAGAAACAATCATTGCGAAAAAGAAATCAACATTTTATGGGGTATCACCATAGTTCTCTATGTCAACCACAGCGGGATTATTATTAGCCTATATGATAATTAGTATTAGATTTAGTTCTTTATTTAGTTATTAAATCAGTATCCCACCAATGCATATTCTCAATTATGGAACCAAGCTATGAAATACACCACCTAGAGATATAAGAAATGCCAGCTTGCTTAATATTATCAAATGAAAACTTAAACATATTCAGTTACTTATCATATATCTAGATTACTTTAAAGAAACAGGCTTGAGACTCGTCTTGCTTAGCACTTCTGTATTACTTTAAAAATATTATAAATAACTTGGTTGTATATGAATGTCAATATTAATGCAGTCATTTCATGATTTTAATTTTCATCTTTAATTTTATATATTTTCTTTTTTTCTTGAATTATTTGTATACCCTGTTTATATACCTACGCCTATTAATACGCACATCCATAATATTAATAAGAAATGTTATCACTGTCACGTTATTGATCCATATGTAATGGTTACTCTGTTACTGATGATGGGTGGTCGGGCTTTCTGTTCTGCTGCCCCTCTTCTGTGGAATGCCCTCCCTGACCATCTGAGGGCTCCACAGAAAACTGACACATTTTAAAAAGGACTTAAAACTTTCCTTTTTAGCAGAACCTATAACTTTAATTAACATTGCTGCTTTTTGGTCAGGTTTTTCTAGTTATTATTTATTTTTTAGTGATGCTTTTATCTGCTTTACTTTGTAGCAGCGTTGATCCAAATGTAAAGTGCATTATAAATTAAATGTATTATTATTATTATCATTATAAATACATTAAATTCTTAAATTACCAGAAAAGCCTCATCTACACGAACCTAACCATCGCATCATGTGATGGTGCTTTGATCTCCTGGTTTGTGGTGGCTCTAACTGTGTTTATCTTTTACCTCCCTTATCCTGTCAGTCTCATGCTCACCGATAATACCAGGATGGGTGTCCCCAACACTGCTGGAGGTAGAAGCACTTGCATTAAAACAAAAGTCTGTACTTGACTGTTAAGCTCTGAAAATTGGCGTCTGATTTATTGACAACTGTGACATTAAGGGGGCGGGGACGGACCCATGTGCACAACAGTTGATTGTCTCCGACATAAAGCTATATGAAACAATTTCGTAACCCACATATATATATATATATATCATTTAAACCCCTCAACCCCACCCCTTTGTGGGTCAGTCACCCCATACCATAGGCCTGTCGATAAACCCACGTCACACACCAATCAATTTGCAACATTAGGGTTTTGGTCTTTATTTCAAGAATATTTGTTTTAGTGATCACACTTGCTTCCACTGAAGCATCTCTGTGACCAATCAAATTAACCATTACATAAACAAACCATATGAGGCCATTAAACTAAACTAATAATATGAAGCTGAAAGGACAATAAAATTGACCGATATGATTGATTGGTGATTGAATGTGATTCTTCCTTACTATATGTGTGTAAATGGAGAGTTCGGGCCCCTCCCACCCACACTCAGCTCAACAGCTCAGAGGGTGTATATAGAGATGATGTCATGCACACTGGCTAATGCTGGAACGCCTCCATGAACCGTGAAAACTGGAAACACTGACAAGACTTTACAACAGCAACCTCCGAGGCTCTACACTTAGATTAAATAATTTCATGGCGCTCAAATATTCATGTAGCACAGATCTGAATTTGTCACACCTATTGAGAGTTTCACTATACCGCACCTTGATCTGTGTGTGTTAATGTAGTGTAGGATTCTCCATGCGTTGAGTGCATCTAAAAAAAATACTAATCAGGAGATACACAGCATCTGAATTCCCGCAAAAGACTGAATAACATGTGTATGAATCTTCCATTCCTCTGGTGAGTCAATGGGAATGGAGGATACGATAAATACATTGAGGATGACAAATATATATACTGTATTATATACATTATCATACATTTGTTCATTATTGATATGGATAACCCAACCTTCAGAAGAAGCTTAGAATTTACATGGGAAGCTGTGATAAAATACTAAATCCAAATAATAGCCCAGTTTGACTTCATTCGCAACCGGCTTGACTTCAATCGCCACATGCCCAAATGACCCTGTCGTTAGTTCGCCAGTTACCCTTCCTTAGACCAAAGTGGTAGGAACTAACCACTGCAGACCAGGAACATTTAACAACACCTGCAGCTCCGGAAATGCTCTGACCCAGTCGTTTAGACATCAGCTTAGCAAATTTGTCTTACTTCACAGCATATCAACTCCAAGAAAAAAGTTGCACTTGATGTCCAACTCACAGACATGTGACAAGTAACCAGATAATCAATATTACTCATCACACATTTGCCACTCGTCAGTGGTTATAAAGTTACGGCCGTTCAGTATACGTGTACATTTTTTATAAAGCTAAATGTAAGGTTTGGCTAGATATTATCTACACAAGAAGACCACCATTAAGGCTCACATATCCCTAGAATCAAGAAAAAACAATATGTTGATCATTTGAAATAATAAATGTTTTGTGACGATACAATCTATAGTTTTGTGACAAATGCAATGACAAACACAAAAGACAAAAAGTGTATGCAGTAACAGCCCCGGTAACAACTGTTAAGACTAGTAGGAGGAAATAACTGGGAATATCCATTTAGCAATTAGCACACTGGGGCTACAAATCTGATGGTGGTATGAGAGGTTCATGCCACATATGCAATCAAAAATGTTAATCTGCCTTATAAAAGAAATCTACAAATCTGAATTAAGTTTTCAGAGTGTGATGGGATTTTTAATTGTATTATCTAATTTGTAAATACTGTAACATACCTACATACCGTTAGTCCACAGTGGAACATATCACACTGGACTGTAAGTTTTTTTAATAAAAAATTACCACGACTTGATCTGAAGTCATAATTGGTGCTTCGAAAATAGACCGGTCTGGACTGTAGGCAGCCAAATTCATGACAGATGTGACAGTGATCCATGGGCAATAACACCCTCCATACCCTTGTTGGGTTTTGAACTATGTGCTGGTAACACTATTCCTTTTCCTCTTTTGACACCAAGAAATCATGTCCACGATAGTGGAGGGAATCAGGCCAATGGACAGTTTTCCTCTTTGTGTCTGTCCGTTCTTCTTCGATGACTCAGGATGTTGTTTCTGGATGTTGATAAATGGGATAGTCTGAACTTCATTCGTAGATATAGCAGCAGGCTTTGTGTCCTTACAAATGTTTTCAAAAGTGTTCCTCAGTCAATGCAATAACACGCTACATAGAATCATCACAGTTTTTATTGCAATGCTGCCTTTGGTGTTTGGATGTTGCTTTTTGTCTTGGTCCTAAACATGAAGACATTTCTCAACATCCTCTGAATCAGTCGGTGATATTATGATCTGCAGATGGTGAAATATTGACATTTCTGAAAAATGTTGTTCTTAAAATTATTAAACTGTTTATAGATTCTCAAAAAGTGGTGAATCAATCTCCATTTTCTCTGTGAATGATTGAACCTTTTCGGAGTGCCCCTTCCATGCTATATCATGACACTATCGCATGTTACCCATATGCTCTTTACCACTGGAATGGTTCAATCATGTATTTTTGAGTTTTGGTTGGGTGCTGAAATGGAGGAAGAATGAACAACCGAAAGAACAGAACATCCCACTCTGCTTTGGTGTTGCCCTGCAAATTTCCCAGTAGGGGCTGGGAGAATTTGATGTTGAAAAAGCAATGCTCAAGGTCATGAAAAGGCCATAATGTAATTGAGATTAGACAATAGAAATGATTAACTAAATGAATTGATACCTGATACCTGACCAATAGCCAATATATTCAAATTGTATATCAATATGTCATTATTATGAATATCACTTTTAACTTTTTTTGAGAGGTATAAAGGTTATTACTCATTTATTAACAGCTGCAAAGTCCTAGTTGTTTGTAAGCAAAACCGCTGCAGACGGACGCAATCTCAATAAATCCAAAATGCAAAAAACACATGTGTAAATGACCACGCTTTTGGAAGGCTGACTGAGTTATAAGACTTGACAGTTCTTGCAGATGCTGGAGAAAAAATATTGTTTTAGTCATCACAAGATATGTAATTATTTACAGATCTGACAGTACCTTTACAATGAATAAACAATTATAAAACTTGTATTTACACTTGAATATTTCTTATATGTACATTTATAAATGTCATTATGCACACATATTCTACTTTACATATTCTACTTTACATATTCCTTTACACAGTAATAAATGTTGGTACATGTTTAGAGAGTATTTTATAGATTTATAAATCTGCACACATTGCCTTCGTAAACAGCTAGTTTTGATTTTTGTGTCAACAGGTGTAAATAAAATTGCCTAAAAAGAGGAGAGAGAACCCTCCATTTAAATGATTTTTCCTACTCTGCCTCTCACTCACCAAGGTCTGTTTCTCCCCCTTTCCCCCTCTCAGTTTCCTCTCACTCCTTCGCTCACTCACTCTGGGCCTACTAAGTCAATTTATATGGACTTGAGGCTCTATCCATTAAGTGCCTTTCTATTAGTGGTCACAGTAATGAAATGGGTATGAAGTAAATCTACAACTACTCTCACTTGTGTCCTGCCAGTTTTCCCCTTGAATTCTACAATATATAACATTTCTTAAATTTTCTCTGCAGTCAAATATGTACAGCCTTTTCTGCAGGTTGTTGGTAGTGTGGAGTCGCTAAATAATATATAATATATGCCTTGATAAAATGAATATTGCATACCAGAAATCCCGTATAGTTATAGTTTTCCTGAAAAACTCGTATAGCTATAGTTTTCCTGAAAAACTCGTATAGTAATAGTTTTCCCGAAAAACTCTTAAGAATGTTTCTGAATTCAAATCTATTTAACCAGTTGAAATCTCCATAGCCAGGGCAATGAAACCAATGCTTTTTTCTTTTTTTTAATTAAACCCCCGGCAACAACAAGGTCTTTTCCTGGGTAAAATCATTGATTAAACAGATTCAGATTCCTTTTTGACAGAACTAAATTTCACAATAACTGAATAGTTCAAATGAGTTGTGATGTTTACATGGTTTGTCCAAGAGCCATCAATACATCTATCTGACCATCCCTGCATCCTTTTTCCTCTGCTTATCCTGGGTTCGGTTGTGTTGGCAGCAGAGCTGGCAGGGTACGCTCCCCAGCAACACTTTCCAGCTAGCTCAGGTTTCAGTTTCTTCAACTTTACTCTGGAGTTCCCTCCAGATAGATGAATACATGGCATATTTGCAGAGAGCTTACTGATACGTGCAAAGTTGACTAAACAAACAAGTACATCAAAATACACCAACCTCTTTCAAAACTTTTGACTCTTCACTGCCATCTTTTGTACTCTAGTACTCATGGATATATTTAGTCTCTGACACTTATTTTGTATGTAGAAGGAGTATAAATTAACATTTAGGTTAGCATTCATTCAGTGTAACATCAAAACTCAGAGGGTTAGGTTCTGAGTAGAGTATAGTGAATCAAGCTAACTTAAACCAGACCTCTGAGATACTGTTCAAAAACCTTTGCAATGCATCAAAAATGTATTTATAATCAACATTATCACTATAAAAATCATAAAATAGGTCGATGTACTTACTAGAGAACTTTCTGTCTTCATGTTTCACACAGCTAATACATACAATTTACTTTCTCTTCTCCTGACTGTCATTGATTTTCCTGGATCTCTCATTCTCATCTGTCTTGGTATATTCAATTCCAAATTCTTTTTCTCAGCTATGTTCATCCTATGCATTGCAACTGAAAGAAAATTAAGTAAGTTGGGGCTCTGAGCAGAAGAAAACATGGAAATTAAATGAAGGAAAGCAAACAAATTCTTGTGTTTCCAGCTACAGAATCATAATCGTGGATGGAATCGAACATGTGGACCAAAGCATTTGAAGACGGACAAAACTAGATGGATTTGAATGAGGTGGGATGGTGGAATGGAATGGGGGGAAATAAGGAGTGGGGCGGATAGCTAGGGAAAAGATGTCTGGATTGAAAAATTATGTTTCTAGCATACATTAAGCTTCCTCGCTCAGTTTTCTGATTGGCTAAAATAGGTTCCTACCAGAAAAAAAAAGAAAAAATCAACCAATCACAGAGCAGAATTCAATTCCATAATGATTTTACCATATATACAGTATTTATAAAGGTTTATATGATGTTAAATGCTAGTAATCATTTATTTCTTATTTAATAAAACACACCATCACCATTTCAATGTGTGAATATTTGTAAGCAGCACCGCGTCCCTCTAATTTCATGATGAAGGTACAATGGAGAAAATGGAAACGCCCATTTTACCGCCAACAACAACATCAATACTATGACGATGAAATTAAAAATATTATTGCGCTTTCAGTACAAAAAAGGTAGAGAGGGATATTATTTATGATTGATAAGGAGTGCGCAAGATCAGAAATTGGCCTAAAGACTGTTTGGCCAGAAATAAAGGAACGAATGAGGGGGGGACAACAGGGAGGAATGTGGCAGAATGAGATGGAGGTGAGCAAGAAATGAGCCAAGAGAGAGAGGTTGGGGGGGGGGGGGGGGGGGGTGACAGAAAAATACACAAACCTTCAAAAGAAACAAAGTGTTAGAAAAATAATGTGTCAAAATGACTGAAGAAAAATACAGAGGGACAAGTGATAGGGTCATTTAAAAAAATGGAGGGAAGGGGAACGTAGTGTTACAGACAACAGATAAAAAGGGATACATGCAGAGGGTGAGGGAGTGAGAGAAAGGCGCTCAGACAAGCATGAAGTAACAACAATGGGGGCTAACAAAGAAAATCCCAATGGAGGCATCAATCACCGCTCCAGTTATCCCTCGTCCCTCTGATTTTTTGTCGTTAGTGCAATGCTTTGCTCTACACCGCCTCCTTCTATCATCCTCGTCTACCTCTTTTCTCCCCCTGCCACTCCCACCTCTATCAACCCTCCATCCATCCCTGCATCTGTCCATCCATCTGTCCATTCAGTCTCCAAACCAACATCGAATCTTCAGTGTCTGCTATGTCCTACCAACCTCAACCCAAACAATCTGCTCATTTATGGACCCAACCATCAAAACACACAACAAAATAGTGTTGCATAATCCTTGGTTTTATTATTGGCATACGTAATGCTTTCATGATTAAATGACCATCGTTCCAGAGATAAACAATCAAGAAGACATGAATTGTGCAAAGAAAACATGCAAGTTAAATGTACAGACAAAAATGTACATTTATTTGTATGTATGACATCTTCATATGCTCTGCCCACCGCACACACAAAGGAATCCCATGAAACCAAGAGGAATGGATGAACAGAACAATGACAGACTTATATTTGATGAAAGACAAAAAATTTAAAAATGCACCTCTCATCCTACCTTTCTGGCTTTGAGATTCATCCATGTTTTCCTCCATTGTGGCAGGTTACAGTCCCTTTGTCTTTATTTAGTGCCTTTTCAAAGCCCCTTGCTAGCTCTCAGCTCAGTGTGGTGTGTGTGTGTATGTGGGAGGCTGTGTGTGAGTGTTTTTTTTCCCTCCCTGCAGATGATGGAGGCTCAGGGAAGTCCCTGTTTGAACACTGCTCTCTCTCTCTCTCTCTCTCTCTCTCTCTCTCTCTCTCTCTCTCTCTCTCTCTCTCTCTCTCTCTCTCTTTCTCTGGGGTATAAGCTAGCATCTTATATCTGTATATATGTATAGGCTTGGCTTTCTATTAGTATGCATGCATCAGAAAAAAATCATTTTGAGAGCATTCCGATTGCACATATTTTTATAAAATCCTGGAACAATTGTTCTGCAGAGATGAATAAGAAAATATTTAACGAAACCAACAATTTTAAATAAAACCATTAAATGTCCTGTGATAAGGATTCAGTTACACGTAGCGGTGATACGTCCGAGCTGTCCGTGCCGGTAATTTTTATTTTATTATTTTGCAAATAGTTTTTCATGATATTGCCAAAATGTTAAAAATGGGAAAAATTGATTTGATCTTCCACTGGACAATATAATCAAAGTCCATTCATAACACCCACCAATACTGTAAGTCATTACATTATCACCAAAGACAGGGGTAGTTATGTGAATTATTTGGTGACCATGGCACCTGTCAGTGGGTGTGTAATATGAGTGAACATTTGATTGATGTGACAGAAGCAGGGAAAATGGACAAACATAAGGTTCTGAGTAACTCTGATAAGGACCAAATTGTGATGCCTAGACAACCTGGTAAGAGCATTGTCATATCTGCATGTATTGTTAGGAAGTTCTGGTCTGCAGTGGTTGGTAAATGGTCCAAGGACTCGCGACTGATGAACCAGAAACAGGATCATGGGCGCCACAGCTCAGTGTGTGTTGGGAGTGAAGCCTGATCTATATTGTTTGAGCCCATATAAGAGCTACTGTAGCACAAACTGAAAAAGTTCATGCACGCAATGACATCACAGCTTACTGCCTCTTTGGCTGCTTAGCTGCAGGCTTGTCAGAATGACCATGTTGACCCCTGGCCCCTGCTGAAAGGACACATCAGCATCAGAACTGGACCAGAGAGCAATGCGAGAAAGTGGCCTGGATTAGTGAATTATATTTTCTTTAACTCTATATGGTATGCATTGCTCACACGGAAATAAGATGGTACAAGGATCCACTATGGGAAGATGGCAAGTCAGGGGATGGAGTTTGATGCTATGCACAATTATCTGCTTCGAAAAATTTAGGAATGCACTGCTCTTTCTGCAGCAAATTTGAAAACAACCAGGATTGACGAAAGTGCTTTATGACATAAAAGGCCAAGAACAAAAGGAAGTGATGGCTCTTCAACAAAGATTTATAACATTACAGAGTGGAAGTAAATCTTATTATAGCCCCCAAGAGTTGTGAATATAGTAATAATAATGATAATAACAATAATATAATAATAATTATTATTATTATTGTTATTATTATAATTAAAATATAATAAAAAATATCATGATTATACATAATTATAATAATAGTAATAATAGTAATAATAAGTAAGAAATAATAATGTTTTACTCTAGTAGTTCATATTGTACTCATTAGGGGGAGATTTTTTTTTTTATGAAAAAAACTGTTTCCCAGACAAAACTAAAACACTATTTGGTGGATCATTGTCAAATTTAAAAACAGTATGGGGAGCTTTATCTCTAAAAGGTTTCGGGCCATAATTTTTAAACCGTTGTTCCGGTATAGTCTAAATTTGATGTATATGAATCAACATGAGGAGATAAAACTTTTATATATCATGTATAATTTTTTATAGTTCATATGTTACTGATAAGGGGGAGCTTCTTAATTTGTTAATGGTAACATAACATAACTCGAAAACTACTTCATGGATCATTTTCAAATTGAATACCCCCACTTTACTTTAATAGTTCATGATGTACTCAAAGGGGGCCGATTAACCATCGGCCGAATTTAGTCCATATTTGGTGCGTATGATTCAAACCGAGGGCAGCTATCTTGCATACGTCATATATTACTCTAATAGTTCATATTTTACTCACATAATACTGTGGATATAACCTTTAATTTGAAAGGGGAATGCTGGTATAACACAAGTGATTGGGGACTTTTTGGGGAAGCACTATTGTAAGCCAAGTTCTGGGTGTTTTCAGGAGCAGCTGATTTGTTGACGTCAGATCCCGAGATGGAGTGCGGAAATGAACAAGTTCAGCTAGGTGAGGCGGTGCCAATCCATTAAGAATTTCGAAAGCCAACAACAAAATTTTGAAATTGATCCTGTAACGAATAGGAAGCCTGCGGAGGGAGAACAGCACGGGTGTCGCTATGTCTCTGCCCTTCAGTAGGCAAGTAACAGCATTTTGAACCGGTTGCAGGCATTGGATGAATGACCGGTCTGAGCCCACTTACAAAGAATTGCACCAGTCATTGTGATCCGAAAGCACGGATCAAAGTCTTTAAGTCTTTGGGAGGGAGAAATACCTTTACCTTTCTTATTAGTTCAGCTGAAACAATCTAAATCTAACAACAGGAGATATTAATTTATGGACAGATGATAGAATTGTTTTGCAACTCGGTTTGTGTGCTGCTGCAAGTCTCGGCGGGATATTCATGAAAAAGAGATTTTCAGTCTTAATTGGATGTTCCTAGTAAAATAAAGGTTGAATAACATGTGAAAATGAAATATATGCTCGTCCAAATTAATAATGCTGTCAAAATAAACACTGAGACTATTAACAGATGAGGGGTACATTGAAGGGTAGAAGGCCTGCATGGTGGCTCAGTTGACTGAAGTCTCTGACCAACTGCAAAACAGCTTCAACACCAGACATCATCACAATATATAAACAATATATATCAGGAAATAAATGTATGTGATGCTGTTTCCTTTAAGTGATGTTTTGTCCAGTTCTTATTGGAAGTTACGTGACTTCCTGAAAAAGCATTCAGCGTGATCTTGGAGGCATTTTGGAAGGTTGTCCATTTCTTTGAGGTTTTTGTTCTGTTCCAAGTCTTCCAAGCTAATTTCTAGATCATGTGTCTCATCCTGGATCAATGGAATTTGAGGGCCTTTTATTACCTTTCCCAGACTGATAGATTTCAATTCATCACCCACACCTCTTTCAACTAAAGTGATAATGTTATGAAGCACAGCTCAGAGTATTCAGATCTGTGTGTGTCTTGTCCAGTTGAAACATGCAGTTTGGTAGTTTTACAGAATTAGTTTCTGAGTGGCTTCTTTTTTCTTTTAGAGTAGATTAGTTTTAGAGAATAGTCTGGGATATGCGCAGATATGAAAGAATCTCTGAGAGGATCAATATTTTTTCACAGCCCTTACCAGTTAAACACACAGTAGACATTATTGATTGGAGAAGTTGAAGAGTTTCATGATGAGATATTTGATGTTCCTTTTGATCCATTGCATTCATGGTCAAGGGATCTCTTGACCATGAATGCAACTCCTGTCTATCAAAGTCTTTTACCTCGAGAAAAGCATGACGGGAGGATTGCAGGAAGATACTACAGAAATAACGTCATAGATTCTCAGACTGACCTTTCCCAGCTTCTCTCTACCAAAGTTTAGCTTCAGTGTTTCATGGATTTTGGACTTTAATTTGAACCTTGTAGTTGTCTTGGTACTCAAAACTCAGAGTCCCTCTCACATTGGCCATCTTGTTTTGTGTACAGACCAGCACAGACAATCTGTAACAAGGAGCTTTGATAGAACATCTTAATGCCAGAAAGAAACAAAAGCTGATGTTTCAATGAAGATGTTCATGAGTTCTGTTCTCCTCACTTTTCAATAAGCTGAGGTGATGTACAAGGACACATTATCAACAGGGACAACTGCCCAGAAAAGCCTGGAGCGTATGGTCCCATTAAATCACCTTTCCCCGGTAAAATCCAAATATCGAATGCCACAAAGATTTGGGTTTTGTTCTGAAAGCTTACCATAATTATCACAATCATGTAAACAACAATGTATAACATATAACACAACATGATTAATGTATATGTGCTAAGTTTGGTGAAGCTTTTTGGTGTAGTTTGTGAGGCAAAAAATTATGGCGGACATAAAGATAACTTTATCCTTTTCTTTTTATGTCGGGGGGATAATAGATGGTATGGTTGAAGCCGTTACTCGACAAGGAAGCTCTGTAAACCACTGTGGTGATGGATTCCCTGTCTTCTTATGAAGTTTGCCTCAGAGGTTGTGTTCAGTCTCTGCCCAGCTGTGTTCACTGACGCCAGGTGAAGTTGGAAGCAGCTAGAAGTTGCTTAAGCATCTCATTAAGCCAAAAGACATCAGACAGAAAACCAGACAATACCGGGGGAAAGAAATATCAGCAACATGCCTCACTGCCAACAATGTGAGTTCTCTTCTACTTTACTGACACACTGCGAAGATGGAGTTGTTTATTTTAACTCACACCAAATTAACTTTATGGTCTTTCCAGCTCCCTGCCTTGGCTGCAGTGTGCCTAGTCTCTGAGGCCTTGTCCACGTGAACATGAGAATATTAAAATTCCATGCCCTTTGTTCCACATGCAAATGCAATAAACAGTTACCACAAACGACGGGGGAAAACGCACTGGAACTTAAGAAAACAAATACAAATAAATAAAGCACAAGCAAATAAAGAAAACATCTAAATCCATTTGATAACACACGTATGCTACAAAAGCCATACCACAACAAATTGAGAAAAAAGATCTGCAAAAACCCCAAATCAATGGAAGTGTTTACAAAAGACACTTAGAAGTGACGCATCACAAGAAGGGCTTTTTAATGCCACATTTATTGAATTAAACAAATATATTACACAATATAATCTGACCGTTGTAGTTATGTTGCCGAAAAACTTAAGAAAATATAGTACAACTTACAGAAGCTTTGGGTGCTATGCATATTAGAGTCATTCATTAAATCAAAAGAGTTGTTTTAATTGTGAGTTTGCAGTCTTTTAGCTGTTTTGTGACAATATGGAGCACTCCAGCAGAGTAGCCATGGCTTCATGAGTTTCTTTACTAACAAAATTATAAGTATTCACATTTAAAGGCCAGATCCACAACCTCCTTACTATGTTCTTAGGAACAAGAGATTGACCTGGCTCACATTTAGACTGCTTCAGTCCAATTGCTCTAAAACAATTAACTTTCCTCATTTCTTCATCCAAAAAAAATAACCTGTCTCCTAGACCCCATCCTGATTAGTCTGCTTAAATATAGTTTACCATTACCTAAAATCAGGCTACGTACCACAATCCTTTAAAATAGCCATAATCAAACCACTTAGAAAGCCGACACTTGATCAAGAGGCTTTAGCAAATAACAGGCCGATATCTAACCTTCACTTCCTCTCTAAAATCCTAGAGAAAGAAACCGAACAATTGTGTGAATTTCTTCGTAGCAATAGTTTATTTGAGGAGTTCCAGTCATGTTTTAGAGTTCACCATAGTACAGAAACAGTACTTGTCAAAGTTCAAAATGACCTTTAACGGCGTCTGATGAGGGACTGGCCCTCTGTTCTGGTCTTGTTGGATCTTAGTGCTGCATTTGATACTATTGACCACCAGATTCTAATACAAGGACTTGAAAACTTAAGTGCCATCAAAGTCACTGCATTAAAGTGGTTAATGTCATGTGACAGATCTCAGTATGTATCTGTTAACAATGAATCCTCCAGGCACAGCAAAGTTACCCACGGAGTTCCCCAGGGATCTGTGCTGGGGCCAATTTTATTCACATTATATTTGCTCCCTTTAGGCAACATTATCAGGAAAAACTCCATAAACTTTTACTGTTATGCTGATGACACAAAATTGTACCTATCAATGAAACCAGGTGAATGTAATCACTTATTCAATTTAGAGGCGTGTCTCAAAGTTATTAAGACTTGGATAATAATAATAATAATAATAATACATTTATGACCTGCAAGTTTTTATTATTAAATTCAGATAAAACTTAAGTTATTGTGCTGGGACCCAAAATCCTTAGAAACAATTTATCTGATGATATATCTACTCTGGGTGGTATGACCTTGGCCTACAGCACCACTGTGAGGAGACTGGGAGTTATCGTTGATCAGGATATGTTCTTTCACTCCCACATAAAACAGATTTCTAGGACTGCCTTTTTTCATCTGCATGATATTTGTAAAATACGGCACATTCTGTTGTAAAAAGATGCAGAAAAATGTGTTCATGCATTTGTTAATTCCAAGCGGGATTACTAGCGGGCGGTTTCAATATGTCTCTGAAGCCACTGCAGCTTATCCAAGACACTACTGCACGTGTGCTGACCAGAACCAAGTTAAGAGAACATATCTTATCTGTGCAGTTTTTTCTGGCCACTGTGGCCAATTGCATGCTCATGGAGGAATTTGTATGGTCACTGTTAGATAATTTTATAAAGACTTTGGTCTAGACCTGCTCTTTCTGGAAAGCACCTTGAGACAACAGCTGTTGTGAATGGCACTATATAAATAAAATAAAGATTCATTACGCCCTGTACACATAACTTTATTCTTATTCTCCAAGTGTCAAAGAGCTCCGTTCCTAAACAGAAATGTTGGAGTTTACAGTCAGTGGTTGAATTCTTTGGAGATCACTGATCTATATTCTCATTGAAGACAATAATAAAATCGCTTCCACATATTATTTTAATGGAGGGATAAATTAAGGACAGATGATAGACTCCTGATTCTTGGATAATCTGTAACAATTGTAAATTGTTACAATTTTGAATTTTAAATTGTTACAAAAATAGAATTTTTCTGTTGGTAGTATAAATACTAATGAGAATAAATTGGTTGCGATTTCTATTTGGAACTGAGACAATCCAATTACCAGACGTCATTTTCACTGCGTTAACTCTGAATTTCTTTTAAAACGGCGCCCCCTGCTGACTGCCTATTACCTTGGAGCCACATCTGTCTGATAGTTCCTAAAAGATTCATCCGTCAAGGAGCCATTAATCTGCTAAATAATTAAAAGCCACAATTCTTTTCATTTGCAAAATAAACAAATACTTCTTTGTTTGAAGTTTTCTCTTGTATAGCTATAACTGTCAATTATTGAAAGTCTCCCAATCGGAAGATTGGAAAGTAGCCAATTTGAGTCCCGCTAGGATCTACTTGTCATAGGGTTCTTGAGCAGGACCCGGAAACCCTAGCTCCCCGGGTGCTTCAATGTTCACTGCTCCCTCACGGATGGGTCAAATGCAGAGAAATAATTTCACTATGTTGTACTGAGTATGGCTGTATGTGATCAACAAAGGAATTCTTCTTCTATTATATCACAGCACTGGATTTCCCAACCGCCATTGGGTGAAAAGCAGGATAGACCAGAACTACATCTAAGTTTTTATTGAACACATAATTATCTACTTATTTAAATGTTTGAATGACTTTATGTCAGGCATGTTTCACAACAAGGGAATCAAACAGGAAGCTCTTGTCAACAAAACTTAGTAAGTAGTCATTTTATTGACCTAAAACATGCACATATGGCTGATAAAAAAAGTTTGTGGAAAAGAAACAAAAGGAATGTTGAACTTCATGGAACTACAACATATATTGCCAGATATTCAAATCCTTTTCAGGTTCTTCATCTACAGTGACAGAGAAAAGCTTTGTATAACAAACAGTGAGCCTGGTAGTGCTTGGAATTCTGCAAATATAAATGCTCTTGTTGGAAAATACTAGTTGGCTTGAAATGTGTGATTTGACCTTAACAAAGTGCATCAACAGTTTTCTGTAATGTACCTGTGTTACCTGTTGAGCGTTTGCTTATACTGGCCACTGGTACAAAGGCGAGGGTATGCTCCTTTTCTCTCCCGTGAAACTCTAGGGAGCCACATGAATGCTTAGCCGGATGAATGCTGAGCCACTGCATATACAATTCAAAACAATTACAATATCTTGTATAAAAGATAAGTTTATACATATGTATCCACACATGCTCACATTTGATACGTACTGTACAGGGTGTATGTGTACACTGTTCTAGTCTAACACACACCAACACATACGTACAAGTGTCTATTGGGCTGCACATTTGAGTTTTGCACGTTTCAGTCTTTTCTGTTGAAGGGCAACAGAGCATTAATCTGTCTCTCGTTTGTCCATAAAGAAGAAGTCTTCCTCCTCTATTTGCTTTGTAGGAAGAAAGAAGGGAGCAATTTAAAACTGTCCTCCCCACTGCCTGCACACGCATTAGGTTGTCGGAGGCAAAACGCTTTTGTCAGCTCCCCTCGCCTCCTCCTTGCCAGCCCCAGAACTTGTGCCGTTGACAGTCACTTTCCGTGCGTTGGTTCCCTGTTTGGAGGCCAGAGTGTGTCGCTGGGTGTTGTTGGGCAAAGTGGTACCGTTGGAACTTTGGATGGGAGGAGAGAGGTCATGGGACACAGGGCTGGTCTGTGAGGATGCTCGAGGTGGCTGGGCTGCAGAAGGACTGTGGACTTTGTCACTCTGAGAGTCACTCTCTGATGTTGGGCTTGTGTTGATGCCATCAGAGTGGCCCTGAACAGCGGACTGGTTCGGCCTTCTGCGCTTCCTGGTGGGCTTGACCAGATACTGCAGGGGGATGGGTCCAGTCTGCAGAGGGACACTGATAGTTAGGCATGTGGATAACATACTTTATAATTCAATATGCAGGCAAATTTGGAGATTATTATGCCCCCCGTGGAAAAAAGTTACTTACTTTGATGACGGTTAAATTTCAATGTATCACTGCATATTATTATTAGTACTAAAGAAAGAGACTAGGTAATATATTGATTTGTGCAACTGTTGAAATGCTATGCATGCCATACTTAGCACTCATTTGCCTAACACTTTAGTTATTTTATAATAAATATTTAAGATAATGTTTATTTAGTATTACAACATTTAGGGGAAAAAGGACAAGGTTTCATCAGAGAAGGGGATTAACTGGCATGGGAGAAAATTGCAGGTGAGTGAATGGATTCATTTTGTTTAATGCACATTCTCTAAATACTGTGATTGAAAATGTGTTGGAACTATATTCAGGGCAAAATGACGTTTGCCCCAAAACTGTTTGGGGCAAACGTCATCAAGATGCGTTCAAACGGAATGTTATGAAATTTAATTATTGGTAAACAACTTGACTAATTGTTTGTGAAGAAGCAATTTTCTAGATGTTTTCATGTTACTATCAAATCGACATTAGAGAGGGAACTGTGAAAATTGTTTATGACAAAAATGATAACCCTTCTTGATGTCCTACACTGAAATCGGATTTTCACCCAGGCCCACAATATCAAGGTATTTGGTCAAAAACAATGTTGTGATATATTTTATTTTGTCCGTATTGCTAGTCATAATTTGTTGAACCCTGTGCACAGTACAATTTCCTGGTGTTATATAACAGACACCCTACTAATGATGTCGCGTTCAGTCACCATTAGGAGGAGGAGGAAGTTGGTTCATCATGAAACGTTAGAAAATGAAGTTAAATTAACGATACTGTTTTAAGAGAGATGGGCAGCAGGGTAGACAGGCTCCCCGAGGGAGGGACAGTAGGTGAGAAAGGAACAAGTATCTTCAGTTCAGTACTTCCTGGATGGATGTGGGAAATATTTATGTTTTTATGCCATCAGGGTGCTGGCAAACACCAGAAATCAGGGTGGATGCGGGAAGAATTTTTTTATTTTCTAAAAAATAAGCCAGTTCAAAACACATAATCTATACCGTACACCATTCTACGGTTATTATTGTCATTATAATTAACCATTGTGAACTGTGTTAAATTGGGTTTATAATGCAATGTTAGTGTGAATTATGGTCATGTCACTGTTCCTATTAATTCCACCAATGTGTTATTAATTAGATTAGATTGTTTACTATATTAAAAAAAACAAGTTCATCATAGCTTAAGTCTCTTAATTCTCCACTCAAAGTGTACAAGACTGATATTTTTAACTTTGGATTAGACTGTACTTATATAGCTCTTTTCTGGGCCGCTCAACCACTCAAAGCACTGTACAATGTGAGCCATCATTCACACAAACATTCATAAAGACTGCCATGCAGGCCAGGCACCACATGCTCCTCACTAGCAGTAACCATTCACGCCATCATTCACACCATTGGAACAGCCATTGGGAGAAACTTCGTGTTTCAATAGCTTGCCAAGGGACACATCGACATGTGGACCGCATTGGCCGAGGACAGAACCACTGAGCTTCAGAGAAGTGGACAACCGCTCTACCAACTGAGTCACCAACTTTAAATGGTAAAAAATATTTTTCCAGGGTCTAAGGTTCTAAATGCTCTGGAAACAATTATACATACAAGCCTAAAAAAACAAAAAAGGAGTTCACTACCTGTTTGAATCATTTAAAAAGAAGAAAAAGTGAAGAAACGTGGTGACATTAAAAAAAACATAAGAACGCAAGGGATTGTGTAATTGTGTAGATTGGGAGATATAGACATAGACAATAGATACAGACTCTGAATGAGACTCCTGAATAAGCAGGAAGCAATTAATTGTGCATAGTTCAATACAAAAATTTTTTTTTGACATTTAATTCATGTATTCACGGTAACAAGATTGCAGTATATTGAACATGGCACATATTGTGCAACAAATATATTGTGCACACAATGGGATGCAAGGCAAACGGCAGATCGTACAAAAGGAAAAGAAAATGTTATGGCAGACATTTCACATTGTACTCGGACGTCTATATATTTTTACCTCCTAATAATTTAATTTGGCTCCTAGATATTTTGTTAGATTTTTATATTTCATTTATAGACACTAAGCGCACAAGAAAGACCTTCTCCGTCTCAGACGAAGAACGTTTCGGGATAGAGGGATGTCTGGAAAACGTGTGGACTGCTACAACCCAAATAAACTTGATGGACGGCAGATCGGTTCATGATTTTACCTCACTTTGGTTTTAAAAATAATTATAATATCAGCCAGTGGCTATTTTTTCAATAGCTTTAATACCAAATGAATGCCAATGTTATATAAGAAACCTCTGTTAAAAGACTTTACTCAGATATAGATTGCATCCGCGATGATGTGATGTTGAAGACGAACGTTTGGGGAATGTCGTTCTGAAGAAACAGGAAAAAAAGCCTGTCCACTCTGAGTCTTGCAGGCCTCTCCAGACATACAGTATATCTATTATAACATGGGCAAGTCATGTCTCACAGCACCGCTATAGGCTCAGAAGTGGCCTACCAACGAGCAGGTTGGGTTCACAGAGTTAGTTACCATGGTAACTGACCCAGAGTTTATCTAAAACCCAGTATTTCCCCCCATTATTTCTGGGATCAAGTACGCAATGGGCGACCCCCTTCTATATGGGTCTAGTTGTGATCCAAAACAAAAGAAAACTATAACAGTACAATCAGAAAAAATAAATGAACCATTCCAAATAAAAATCTCTAAAAGTTTTATGATACTTATAATAAATAATTAAGTTTGTTGTGCCGAACGTTTTGGGTATTGTTCCTCCAAAACCTATTTTATCCTTACTGGTCTTACAAATTGCTATGCTATAAATATAATAGCATTGTGTTTTCTGGTTTCCTTGCGAGATGTTTGGAGCAGTGGTAGCTCATGTTTGGTGTACATGTGCTCCATGTGTGGAACCCGCTGAGTGACGCTGCTTGATGATTGCTGATTTCATCAAGTGAGGCCTCCTGGCACCCAGCTTTAATAATTACAGATTGAAAACTAACCGTGCTCAACCAACCTAGACCCACTCCGCTGCATTTAGATGAGAGATAAACCCCCCCCCCACCTGAGTATTATAGTTATGAGAAAGATTCTTGTTTTGTATATTATTTGGTTCCATTAAACAATGTTATTATAAAGATAATTACTGTTAATAGACATATTGATTAATTATTCATTAATTAATTTTTAATCCTTATTATTAGTTAGACTAGCTTGGTCAATCCTTCAGGTCACAGATACACGACACGGATTAGGCCACCGGCTTAAAGGGCCAGGCTCGTTCTTCTTAGCTAGCGAGTATTTGCTGCATCTTATCATATGAAATCAGAATGAAGTATAATCTCAATTCACTGAATATGTATTTCGGCGTGTTTGTGGTAATCTATTCTTCAAATCTGCTTAATCAAAAATTAAGTCGCTCCATCATCAATAAATAGAGGAGTGACATTAATAACTCTGTTTTACTAAAGATTTCAGATCTCCTGTATACCGTGTGAAAACTGTCACTTACTCGTCTCCATTCGTAGAAGTAGGCAATATCCATTAGCGTGTAGTAGTCCTTCAAGGGCTCATCTCCGTACAATACCTCCACCTGCAACACGTCAAACAGCATTTAGCAGACTGGAAAATACATACAAATACATAAAATACATTAATCTTCCAGATATTTGTGTTTGCAGTATGTCTGCACTAATGCAGAGCCTCTACTGTATTTACAGGCTTCATACTGATCAGAATGGAGCACAGTAGCAGGCAATTAGCAAGACCTATACTTTCGCAAAAAAGTCAAAAGGTTTAAATATGGTGTTTTTTTAATTAAGACCACAGCAACTGCAAGTAGCCCAGTACTAAATAAAGGTGACATTGGGAGACAGATTACTCAAACTATGTTGCAAGTCAGATGGACAGGCACACAAATAGATATTTGAAAGGGGGTTTGCAGATTTTGAACAATGTAGAATTGGTAGCCTTTTAAAAACCTTAATAAATTATACTTAATATCTATTTAATGAATGTACTGCAAAAAAATTGTGGCAGATATGAAGGCATACGGGAGTCCCAGTTAGTTGCGAGGTAAATCATATTATTCACGGAACTTTTTATGCATTAGTGTGCTTGTACGCCTGAAATAGCATATTTTAAAAAGAATATTGTCAATGTATCGTTAAATATACACCAACATATTAAGGACCTGGTGTATGACACCTCAACATACAGTACTTTAGTCTTGGCCTCATTTACACTTGAGGGACACTCAGTTGAGCCCATCGCTATAATTTAATTAAGTTAATCCCTATTCCAGATTCCAAAACTTCAGGGAGCTGCCCCTTCCTCAGGAATCCACAGGGATCCCTGCTTTTGGGATAAGCCACATGAATTTGAGCAAACTAAAAGATATTTAAAAAAAAGGAAATTTAAGAAACCAATTATGAGATGTATACCTTGTGGGCCGCTACAATGCTACAAGTTCTGTTCAGCTATTTTGAGGACACTTGGGAAGAAATTACTTATAGGACAGAGGGATACGTCTTCTTTGGCATGGACATAAAACAGCATAAAGGCCACTATTGTGTAATCTCTGTTTAAAAAGTTATTTATGATTAGCAGAAACAAGCATTAAAGGACGTATACCTCACCCAATATGGAGAACACCCTGGTTAACTTATGAAACAGATTTGGAGAAAAATAAGCATAATTTTATTCGAATAATTTTGATTCGGTTGGTACTCCCTGAATCCCACTAACTAGAACACTAACTGGACAAAAGAAAATTTGCTGATGGCCATTGAACATCTAGATATTACATTCGGGGTTATTGTTTTTCATGATGGTAATATAGGATTTGCACTAATAATTTTGCCTGATGAAATAAATATATTTAAATCACACGTCCCACACACAACTTATCCCGTGTCTCATATCTTCAAAGTAATTTAAGTAAAAACATATCTTAACATGTCAAAATAAACATCTTTATAGTGACACTGATGTGTAGAATCACAACTCTCATCTATGTACTTACAAGCTGACAAGCATCCAACTAAACCTATGTTTAACACACAGTATTTCTGCTGATGGCAATAACCTGTCTGGCTTGGTGAAGGCTACTATTGAAATTATGAAACTTTCCTAAGTGTAGAAAAAAAACAATTTAAGTAAGTTACATTCAGTAACATTATATTTTGTATATTTTTTTTAATTTGTCAATACTCAAGCCTAAAAATCTCCATAGTTGTTATTCATTGGCAAGTTAATCAAAAGGCATAATAAACAAACACTCTAAATAGTAAATACATGATTGATATCCAACATTATCCGCTCATGTAATGTCAAAATAGTAATTGTGCAATATATCGCAATACATAACACAACACGCCACAATATCACAATATAAAAATTCACTGCAATACCTAACCTACTAATTACCCGATAGTTGTTGGGAATATCCATCTTGCTTCGAAGAAACTTTGCTAAGTGCATGACGGACATAGCTGCTGGGCACTGCAGGAAGCGTTTATTGGACTAAGAACAAAGAACATAGCAGAGAGGGGCATAAATCCAGGTGGAAGATGTCAAAAGCACATGAAGAGTGTAGACTTAGGCTGCTAATTTACCTTGTCTCCTTCTGGCTCTGAACGTTGCCTCTCATTATTTCTGTAACAAATATTAAACACAAAGGAAAAACTATTACTTAATCATTATCCAAAATTCACTGACTTTTTTCTTTGCTTATTTCTGTTAAAATGGGCCTTACTTTCATATTTAAGTAATGTTATTATATTAGGATATTATAATCAGATAAATGCAATTCATTATTTTACACCCGCTTCCACAGCTCTTTTAAAGTGAATTGAGAAAACATGAGCAATTCTTACTGTTGTTTATTTAGTAAAAACGTGATTATTATTTATATTTATTTATCTAAAGAGGAAATCTTATTGTGATTAAGATCCAATTTGCAAGAAAGACCTGGGTAAAGAACATATACACATCCACATTAACGCGGTTCATTCTTTCTCAACAACAAATACACACACACACATAAAATAACACCTCCAGTTAGTAACATTCTGTGTCTCTAAAAGCAAAAATTGAAAGATGAATGAGACTCTCCCACGTTTACACTGTAATGTAGACTGAACTTAGTTGCCATTGATGTCTGGCCAACCATTTCATACAACTCACATTGATGAGCATGATAACACAGCAATGAAGCGCTGATAGCTGCAGCAGCAGTCCAGCAGCAGCATAAGTGTTAAAGATATCGCCATAAACCAGAGTGGATTTATGTTGGAACGTATTATGCAATTTCTGCTTTTAAAAGAAGACACAAGGCTATGTAACAGTACAAACATTTAGTGGGAATTTTTTCCATTTTTCAGTGTCTTTTGTAGGAGTCCGATGTCGAACCCCATTCCTAGATATGTATTGTAATTGTGGACTGTTTCTAACAGATCACAGTTTAAGGTATGGATTGGAATACAATTGTTATTTGGTACATTCTCTGGTGCGGTACTTTTATGACCAAAATGATCTTCCAGATCATTTGGATCAACATTAAGATCCAGATTATTTATCAAGATTAGTCACTGATTTAAAGAACTGTCAGGCTAATGTACGGTTCCCCTAAGAGTGCAGGTAAGCCTCCTTTGGAGAAATACTTCCATTAAGGATTCACATCCCTTAAATCCAGAGTGTCCACCATTTTCCTGAGGCTTTCATTCCTCACAATGTTTGATGGAACACTTTGGCTGAATGGAATATGATGTAATTGGTGATGTCTGCATGTCTTTTTGAGCTAGATGGATATTGGGACACTTTAAAGGATCTCTGTTATCGACATCCTGACTGTATTCTGGTACTGTTTGCAGTGGCAGTATGATGTAGAGAACCGTGATTGGTCAGGCAGTAGTTTTGGGCGGCCTTGATTGGCTTTGGAGCAGAATTTTATTTTAAAATTCAATAGCACTCAATCATAACCATTTAATTGTAGGAAATCAAAAACCTGATTGAAATCTAAAATAAATAACTTTTTGCAGCTCTACCTTTTTGAGATGACAACATTTATTCTTTTTGGTGTTTAAATTAAACACATTAAATCGAGCAGCGAGGTCAGCTGGTCGTTGTAAGCAAACTGTAAGGCCTACACGCAAACCGGCAAAAATAGTTCAGTACAGTGCATACATAAAGAGTGAAAAGTAGTCGACCAAAGATCGACCCTAGAGGTAGAACTTTTGAGCATTTCATTGTAAACGACAGCAACCACCGTTCGAACAGAGACAAATGGTTTCAAACATTCAAATACAGAATCCTCATAACTAGATTTTGCCAATGTTGCTTTTTATGAAGCCTGTCAATGTTGTCAATAATATCGGTTTCAGAAGTAATAGAGCGATGGGCTAGAATCCAAGTAGTTGACGCAAAGATTTTGAACAACCAGGACAGTTGAGAGATAAGTCTGTAGATTTAAGATCTCTGACTGACTCACTTGTTCCTCTCGTAGAACTGTATGGACAGACTGATGATTTCATCCTCTGCTATATTAAACGTCTCCACCACTTCCCCTGGTTCCAGCACACGGTTTTCTGCGTAGAAGTCCCGCCTTCGTTTCATCTCATCTGACAGAGGCACAAAAGTTAAAAAAAGAAAAAAACAATCAGTAAGAATTTGTTTGACAAGACTTTGTTGCTCCACAGCATCAGACAACATGGCCTTACCTTTGAATAACCCCGGAACAAGCTTATAAACAATGTCTTGAAGAGTTTTGTCCGCTCTGGAAAAGGTGAAAACATTCTCATATATAATTTCATTCAGGAGTGTCCTTCAAGATGTTTGATGTGACGAATAACTGACCTGATGCTGAGTTGTGGACATGTCTTGTGAACCTGGACATCGCATCGAGGGCAGAACTTATTTGTCTCCAGGAAGGCAACAATGCAAGTTTTACAAACTGCACAAAGTCAAAGGAAAAACAGCACAGTATCACCAAAAGTGCTACTGTGTAGTTCACAGAACACTTCAGTTCAATGAAAGACAGTACTGCTTTTGTTTTGACAGCAGTAACACATGGAAAAGTTGTTTATGTGCATGGCGTTCTGATTGTGCACACAAATGTTCCCTGAAGAAAACCTCTAAAAATCAACATGAGGGTGAGGTGAATATGCAAACCTACTTGCAGGGGAAAAAACAAAAAACAACATGGATTTTCCTGCATCACCGTAGATGCTCGACATTGTTCCGATCGCTGCCTTTCGGGAAACAGTTTAGGACAGTAAATTCACACAGCAACAGACTGTCCATCAGAGCCTCCCCCACATCCCTCTCCGGCCAACCTCAGAACAGCTTACAGGAAGTGTGAACGCAGACATAAACAATAGCTATGTCAAAATTATTAAATAATCATTTGATCTCAATTATTTGCATCACCATGTTATTTTGCATAATTGGTAGAATTATCTGCTGTACAAATACAACTGGATGTAACAGAAATTTTCAATTTTCAATTTAAATACGTCCAGGCAGCTTTCCACTGTTTGATATGTAACTGGCACTCCTTGATAACATCATCTGAAGCCTTGATCAGCTACTAGGTGAAAATCAAATTAGCAGCACCTCTGACTTTTTATCTGTCAAATTGTCAGGGAAATTTTCAGACAGAAACATGACAAATTCAATGGATGTTGCTTCTTCACAAGCTGTTAATGTGCTATTACATTGTTAATGGAATTGATGCCATAATGGTGGCATAAATAGGCAAATTGAGATAATTTAACTATTTATCACAATTATATGAATGTCATTTAATTATAGACCAAAACATAATGATTCTGACAGGCCTACACATAAATCCTCCCCTAAACTCACAGACAAGAGATCTGGAATTCTTTATAAGTGTGTAAATTCATACCAGGGCCCTGGTGAAGAAGTTACAGACACAACTGTATTTTCTCAGAACACTAATGGAGCCAACCAGTTTTGTCACTGCTGCATTGAGAGCATCCAAACCGAATATTAGTGTGGTTAGTCAACTGTTTTCGAAAGCTCTTCAGAGTCATTAAGTCTCCACAAACAAATAAGGGGTAATTGGTTACCATCAAAAGAGGACATATAAATCCAATTTATTATTATTATTATTTACAGAATCTTAAGTCTTCATCAGGCCACCAACAACATCAGAGCATCTTATTCTGCTGCCCTCTGAGGGGCGCTATATGTTCTTAAAAAACACAAACCACCAGAGTCCAATGACGTTTCTACCCAAGTAACAACAATACAAAATTAAAGTCTTTAGCAATCGTGCAGAAAAAGGTGCAATAACGTGTGGAACATCCTGCAATTCTACAATAATATTTCTTATGCGAAATAATATCATTTGATGTGTAATATTATCAGAGTATTCATTCTGTTAAAAAAAATAATTGTACTTCTTATTTAAATATTAACTATAATTTACTAAACGCGTGTGTCGGTAAAGTTTCTGTTCACTAACTAAACCACTGGAGGAATTTGATTTCTTTGTACAACCGTCCAATGAACAATGAATTCACATTAATGATGGCTTAATTATATTTCTGTCTGCAAACATGTGCAGGAGCTCTGTGTTGATAAGCGCAGTCTCCGTGCATCTATGCATGTTCTGTTTCCATCAGAGGAACTTACAGGAGTGTAGACACTCCACGATGGTGGTAGCATCTACCAGGTAGCCAGCACACAGCGGACACGTGAGGTGTTGGTTCAAATCCGTAATTTTAATCCGATTGGGCTGCATTTTATCCATCTGGATAGATCTGTAGAGAAAACAACAGCACATTAGGGCTTCTCGTTGCAAAGTGACACAAATGAGGCATAATGCTTATATCAGTGCTCCTGCTGCAGACAATGTCTGAGCTCCCTCTCGGCATCCTGTCGGTTGTGAGCTCACAAAAAGGGGACCATCATAAATAAACACCTGGTGTGGGTGTGTGTGTTGAAGTGATAAATAACGTGTGAAGAGAGGAGCTAAATGCAGCCGGTTCGGTAGCTGACTATCTGATCGCCCCTGTGTGGCCTCCTCCTGTGCATCAGCTCCGCTCGTCGACCAGCCGCCCAACAAAGAGCCTACAGCCGGATCTCCACCGCCTGCAACCGCACACATCCAGAGACCACCGCCGCTCACAGGAGAGGGGGTGCACCGCCACAGAAATCACACTGGTACACAAAGCAGCCATCTTAAATTCACGGACGGAGCTGTATGATGAGGCGAACAAGACAGACTCAAAATGTGACACCGCGCACTTTGGTGAGCGCCCCCGCAAAAAGCGCACAATGCGTCCGATAAAGAATGATCGCAACACTCCAGTCCTACCTGATCACACATTAACGGTCCTTTTCCACCCGGTCACGATCCACATCGGTTATTTGTACTTGGACAGAATTTGCAGCAGCGCCAGAAAATGGCTTTTTTTCAGCACCGTCAGAGGACTGCCCATTTTGGATCACGTGACATTATTTTGTCGCCTCGTTCTGAGGACGCACAGGGTATCCTGAACCCAGGGCCCGAATCCTTCTGCACATCTATCCTCTAATGTCTGCCATCAAATGTGTAACCTGTTTATTATTTAATCTTTACTATGAAGGTCCTTCGGAGAGAGTGCTGCCCCATATTTAAGTCCGACTAAGAGGCCCTGTTTAGGTTTAGGTATCTAGAGGTCCAAAGGCCTCAAGCCTTGGCCCAGATGAGGCTTAACATCCCATGTGTTGATATTATTGAAAGGTTTCAGTAGTTATCCCGTTTTGAATACATTATATTAGACTCAGCCTTGGCACTACAGTGCTGTTGGGAGAAAACAGTTGCCTCGCAGCAAAAAGGTTCCGGTAACCTCTGGCCCTCGGGGCCAACTTGTCCTCGTTCTTTGTGTTCTTGCTGTCTGTGTGGGTTCCCGCCAGTTAGTCCAGCTTCCCCCCACAGTCTAAAAACCTGTGATATCAGTGAATATCTGACAGTGAATATCTGACTTTCTCTAAACTTAGTCTTTATGTGTTAGATAATCTGTTCACTCGTACCCCGCCTATAACCCATCGTTGATTGGGGTACACCTTTGCCCCCATCCGCTTTCAGAATACCAGCGTACTTGGAACCGCATTATTTAATTAGGATACAAAAAAGTAACTGTTCTGCCAATGCCTTTTGTTAAAATGTATCCGTAATTTGTAAGGATTTTTATAAAGAATGGTCAGAGGTGGTTAGTAACCTAGCACACACATGTTGCTACTTTGCTGGTGTAGAATATTCAGGTATCAGTTGTATACTTGAGTATACATTTTTCTGGCAGTGTGCACAGGGTATCTTTGAGCCCAGGCCCTGCATACTTTTACACTGCTGACTGTTATCACTCAAGTTACCTTTGCAGTCCTTGTGTACCAAGCCAGATGAGGGATGGAAAGCGGCGATACTCATGCTGTTTGAAATAAATAATTGTATATATTATAAATAGATACGAACAGGATAGACTGAGCTGTGTCAAAAATGTATTAGTAGTAAAGTGTATAAATGGACTGTACTTATATAGTGCTTTTCTAGACATGTGGACTGCAGTGGCCAGGGATTGAACCAATGACCTTTATATAATTGGACAACTGCTCTACCAACTGAGCCACCGTCGCCCGGTATAGAAGAAAAACACTTCTGAAGACGAGAAACTCAACCACAAATAAAAGGCAGACAGTTTTTTTGTTTGCCATGTTTTTCCTCTGTATAATGATCACTTATGCTTAATACAATCTTTACCTGTGAATATCTGAAATTGAAGTTTAAATAAAGTTCATAAAACTCTTATTAACTATGTATTGATCTATCATTGGTTTTAGTAGAAATGTCCATCAAAGGGATAACTTTTACTTTTATTCTCTAAGTACATTTACAAGTACAAGTACAAGTACATTTAATACTCCTGCTTCTACCAGTCTTTTTCTTTTCTTTTTTAACACATGTAGCTGTACTTCTTTTGCAGCATTTTTGCACACCACAAACTTCAAGTTCCAGGTCAGAGAAAAATGACTGGCTGACCGGACACACATTTTATTTATGTCTAGAGTGCAGAGAAGAGTACCAGGACACAAATAATTAAAAATAATTAAGTGAATTTCTAATAAATGACACAAGTTTTACCCCACAAGACAACATTGTGTATGAGAAGTATTCAGTCCCCTTTCATTTAAACAAACCTCAATTATATTAGCAACACAGTGTTACCTTCTGAAGAAAACTATTAGTTTGATTTGTATTCTAGCCCAGAAATTAAGCCCTGCGGCATATGAGACAAGGTAACCTCTGTTCACATTTTTCAGCTGTGTCCTGGCCTCGGAAAATACTGGACGGAAGTTTTCCAAACTTTGGCCGAAATCCTAAATTTGGACCTGGAACCTATTCCTCCTATAAAAAAACTGGAAGTAAAAGTAAAAAATATCTTATTGATACAATTTTTTTTCTTTTGTTTATTGTTTGTATTTTATGTATATTTTGTGGCATTGAGGTAATCAATATATATATATATATATATATATATATATATATATATATATATATACAACTCGTATTTATAATGTTACAGAAGAGTAGTAGAGTAGTAATAATTAAATTCCTGTATGAAACCTTCATTATCCTACAACCTGGGGTGCTGCTTGACCAGTTTTCTGAGGCACGTGCCCAATAGCCCAATGTGTCCCGCTGTTCTGCAAAAAATGCAATGGAGGTGTTATGGTGCTTGATCGTACTTTTAGCAAGAAATACAATTCTAACTTAAAATCTTTCACGACAACTTCAATCTTCAGACGATCAATAACGGTCAAACGTAAGGATTTGAGTGAGCATGAAAGTGTGATGGCTTGACATCCGCGTTAGAGCAACTCAAAAACTACAGGTTTCGCTGGGTGTTCCAGGTCTGCAGTAGTTAGTACCTACCAAACAGGTCTAAGGAAGGACAAATTGTGAACCGGCTATAAGGTTACGGGCGTCCAAGCCTCATTGATGTGAGCAAAGGCCTTCTCGTGTTTTCTGATGCCACCGAAGAGATACTGTATCACAAATGACTGAAAAAGTTCATGTTGGTTCTGATGCTGCAGACTGTTCAGAGTGACCATGCTAACCCCTGTCCAGTGCTGAAAGAGCCATGAGTGTGACATCATCACAACTGCACCACAGAGCTTTGGTGGAAAATGTCCTGGTCTGATAAATCACATTTCTTTCACATCAAGTAAACGGTCAGATATGTGAGCTTTGTTTATCTGCGGAAGATATGGCGCCAGGGGGCATTATGCATGGGAGGAAGACCAGCTTGGGGAAGCAGAGTGAAGCTTTACACAATGTTTTGCTGGAAAAACTTAAGTCCTAATATTCATGTGGATGTGAGACTTTGGCAAGTACAACCTGCCTAACCCATCAGAATAAGGGAGCTCTAATTGCATCGTGACAGCTTTATACACTGGAGTCAACATGGTTACATATGGGTTTAAAATTGCTGAAGACCAACAACCACTTTCAGGCAAATGATATAACCTCTTTCAGCAGGAAAATAGGAAAATGCTCTCTGCAACAGCAAAAATGGTTCGAGGAAGGGAACAACGAGTACAAAATATTGACTTGGCCTCCACAGTCCCCAGATTTAATCCAATCCAGCAGCAGTGGGATTTGCTGGGACCTTGCAACTTTCAGGATTTAAAGGATTCGCCACTATCATCTTGGTAGCAGGTACTTTCCGATACCTTTAGGAGTCCATGCCTCGGTGTCGCAGGAGTGTTTTAGCAGCAAGTGGGGAATCTAGACAATGAAAAATAAATATATGTATATATAAGGTCAAACAAGTAGAAATTAATAAACAGAAGGTAAAATCTGTCTCCGGCACTTCGCTACATGTCATTTCCTACGGGTGAACTCACGTGTTTCTCTCGTTAGGCTGTTGGGAGCGCTGTTGTTCTTCCAGTGTAACGCAGACGCCATCTTGAGGATACCCCAGACGCAGCACTGGCTGGTTGGTGGTGATTGACACCAATCTGAGGTGCATCATGTTGGGATTACTCTCTGAAAAGTAAGAAAGCGGCACATTCATGTTGTGTTGCAGACACTGAAGTAAACCGAGAGGAGCTGTTCCGGGTTATACTTATTTGTTTTCAGTAGAGAGAGAGGCTCCTGTGGCCGGATGGCTGGCTAGCTGCTCTCTGGACTCCACCGCGGCCTGCTCGGGAGGTGGAAGGGTGGTGACGCCGCAGAATGCTCCACCGTTGACTCCCAATATCACCCTCTACAGAGACTCCACGCGAGCTGGACGACGAGCACAATGCACTTATAAACCATTTGACCGTTCCTAACCTTCCCATAGTCGGTTTGTGTGTGACGTCAGAGGGTTCTGTTTTACCCCGAATCTGTAAGACATGTCATCTAACTGCACCAGCTCAGCGCCTGTCAGCGCTAGCAAGACCAAGACGAAAAAGAAGCATTTTATCGGACAGAAAGTAAAATTATTCCGCGCCAGCGAGCCAATTCTGAGCGTTTTAATGTGGGGTGTCAACCATACGGTAAGGCAATCTTTAATGTCCCCATGTCCCTAATTATAGTTCTGTTTACGCTGCTGTTTTGATTTATGCTATCTGTTTAGCCAGCTGCTCTCATCTGTCAAGCTAGCTATGATGCTAACAGTCGGCTATTAAGTTAGCATATGTTGGCTGGTACTTTGATTGAATATCAGCCTGTATCCCCTTCCTCCTCCAGTTTGTAGACAAGCGCTGCTGTGTTGTTGCATATGTCTGTGCCTGCAGCATCCAAAGAGAATATGTTCAAGTGTCTGCAGCTTCTCGCAATTATCGTACCATTTACATGTCTGAGGTAGGCAGGACATTTTAATTCAGGCTTCGTTCGTATGTCTTGGTCAAGTGTTTGGGAGGCTTGTCGTTAGCTCCGTATGTAGTAAAGTCGTAAACTAAGAGGGGTGTGACAGGCAGAAGCTTAACGTTACTCCGATCCACTACTCCACAGCTGCAGACAGCTGCCTGCCTTTTGTTTAAAAAACCTGCTCTCCCAGTTTATCTGCAGCTCTTTGGATGCTGCAGCAGTGTAAGCCTCCAGATGCTATCGTTTATTCCATCACACCATTACCTATTAATAAAGCAGAGAAACACATTACATTCATTTTTGGCGGAGGATGCTCATGGCTATGAAAAGCACAGTGGAAGGGTATTGATGGGACAAGTTTGCTACAGCTGTGTTTTCTGACTTTATTTTTTATAAAACACTAATCCACTATAACACTTAAACTACCTGCTTATTATCGTGTAAATAACCCTGTTGTATCCTGACAGATCTGTGATGTCATTGTTCTTTGACACCTTTCTATCAGATTCAGCATTTGTTTTTTCAGCAATTTATGACACTTGTTCTTTTACTGGACATACGTAAAACCAAGCTAGCCGTTTTCCCCGCTTGCATGCATGTGCTTTGGGTACCCATGACCCTTACAGGACATTTGTGTTTCTTTTGACCAGTTTGAAAGTTACTAACCACTGCAGGCCAAGAATATCAACAAGACCTGCAGTTATGGAGATGATCCTACTCTTACCATCAATATTTGACCCGTGTCAAACCAATTTTCTTGCTTTCAACACATCAAATTCAGGATGAAGTGTTGACTTGCTGCCTATTGTGTCTCACCCACTGAAAGGTACCATGGAAACGATAAAATCAGTTTAACTGGCACCACATGTCAGTGTTTATAATATTATGACTTTATGGTGTCCATGCTAACTGTGCTTTGTCACACCATTACACATTTTTGAATAGTTTGATTTGTGCTTGACACTTTCTGAAAGAGTTCATTTAAAGTGTGGTTTTATCGTCACAGAAAAGTCAATTATTTCAGATAGTTTATCTTTTGTTTCCTTATGTTAGTTTTGTTGCTGTTCGATCAGAGGGCCAACTGATTCCCTTACCATCCCTCCATGCTTATCCTGTGCAGAGTTGCAGAGGAGATGGAGTATCACTTAGCTGAAACTTGGTAAAAGGCAAAGTACACCCTGGACAAGTCGCTAGATCGTCACAGGGTCAACACATAGAGACAAACAACTATTTCTGCTAAATTTCAATCAAAAGGTACCCCTTTAATTATATTGCATACATTTGTCTGCAAGACGAAAATTTTAGCACTTAGGGGGAACCCACAAAATTACAGGGAGATCACGCAAACTCCACACCAAAAGGTGGAATTGACCCTTTTTGCTGTGAGGCAATAGTTCTTACCACTCTGCCACCATGCAGGTCAGCACGTCAATGTACAGCAACAAATCCCAATAACAGTTAGCCTGTGACATAAAAAAAATGCAATTGTAAACAATAATTATAGATACTCAGTGACTTTTTCATACAAGTTATACACAGTACAACTTTGTGAAATTTATTTTCGGTATTTTAAGCATGCCTGAGGAGCAGTGGGCAGCCACTGTCAAGCGCCTGGGGAGCTGGGGTTATATGGTCTTGCTTTGGGACCAATAGTAAGCAGTGTGGCTGGGATTGCCTCCGCATTTTCCAAGTATGGGACGACTGCTCTACCTACAGAGCTGAAGCCGCCTATTTTTACAGACACTTTAAAATCCCCCGATGATCAAGTACTTGGAAACATTAGGGAGGAAAAACAAATTACAACAATATATAGTATCAGCTTTAACTTTGAAAGTAATGAAAAAAAAACAGAACCAGAACAGTAGGTAAAACCATGGGAACTTGCCAGATGAACACGATTTTAGTCAGTAATTGATTAACTCATGTGAGCTTAAACCTATCAACCAATGCAGATTTCAAACTGAGAGTGGAAATGCTTTTATGTGTCTGTATCAAAACTGTTTTCTGAAAAATGTCTTGTGAACAGCAAACACTAGCTAGCTTGTTAAAAGAAACAGAAAACGTGACCAGGGAATGAATTAAGGAGGCAGCTAATGATATGGTTATAACTATAGCATATCCTAAATTCACAGAGTGAACTTTGGCGGTGGGTTTGTGGATGCAGCACACAGGCTGCTGTCTTGGTGTGTCGGTGGGAAATGCATTCCAGGCATCAAACAGACTTTTATCAAAGTTTTATTTTTAAAGTCCTGGTCTGTATGCATTTTTAATGGTACCCTTAGGTGGTATGTTTTTAGGATTTAACTTCACACACTCAGTCAATCGGTGTGTAGATGATATTGGATACCACCAGTTTGATGGTGTTTGAGTTTGTTTGTTTGAGTTTGTTTTTTGAATGAGCCCATCAACATCGGTAAATTACTTTTCTGTAGATCTTCAAACGAACAAAGTGTGTTCACACAGAAACTTTGAATTAAAAACATCTGGCTTTCATGTATCAGTAAAGTAAAATTAAACACAAATAAGAAGTGTTTTTTGTTGTGTTTAACTTTACTTTACTCGAGGCACAACCAATTTTGTGTAGTTAGCAGGCTTACCTGACATGACTTTTCTTATGGAAAACCTTTTTTTTTTTTGTTATCTTTGGCTCTATAAATTTGTAGTAATTTTATTAATAATAGACAGACCAATTTAAGATCACACTGGTACAACAGTAGCACATTGCCATTACACTCCCATCAAGTCTAAATGTTGTATAGTCCTTGAGCAAGATCTTGCTCAAGGCTAGCTTGATCATTGCTCCCTCAGGGTTGGGTCAAATGCAGTGAAATAATTTCACTATGTTGTACTGTGTATATGATTAGTAAAGAATGCATTATTATTGATATACATTATCAAGACTGTGTACGTTTCCTGTCCGACTTTTCATTCCCTACTTTGTAGTTACCTAAAGGCTATTTGACTCAACTTTGTCTTTGGTGTCGAGGTTTCACCTCAATAGTCCTCATAGTTTCCTCTACATGGCTGATTTTCAGTTAGGTTTTTAGTGTGAGCTCTTCTTCTGGCTGTGTTTCATTAAATCAGATCACAGTCGGTGGCTTTTGAAGCGACAGTGTGAAAAATTATCCCATAGTTAATAGTCAGTGCCGGCAACAATAAAACCAGAACTATACAATTAATTTTCATCAAACCTTGGTTGAAGGATTGGGCATGTAACGGATGACTCACCCGAAATGCTACTGCCGCTCGTTAAGAATTATGGTTCTGAGCCACTGACATAATACTTTGTCAAAGTGTTTATGTTGATGTCCGTTTTGGAGTTGTGACTCAGAAACCAGTATGCTGTCCTACATTGTGCCTCCACTATTTTTAAACAGTACTTAGGGGTGGAAGAAAAGTTCCATGGAACAGCCTTGAAAATGCTATGTAAAAGCTGCTAAAGGGACAGATTTGCCTTTGGTGGGGGTATGTGCTCTACTGAATATCCTTGTATTTCTGAGCTCTTCTCTCTTCTGTCTTCCTCTATACTCTCCCTCAGGTCAATGAGTTAAGTAACGTGCCTGTACCAGTAATGCTGATGCCAGACGACTTTAAAGCCTACAGTAAGATCAAAGTGGACAACCACCTATTTAACAAGTAGGTTTATCACAGCTTATACACAAAAGGCTCAATCTGTAATCAACTCTTGACTAAGATCACAGTACTAACATAGACTATTAGAGTTGCAATGTTTGCAAATTTCTTGGCCAATTCCGTTTTTAAACCCTTATTGACAGCATACTGCTAGTGCCCAACTCACTATTAGGAGCCAGGCCTTGCCCATTTAGAAGGTGGGTTTATGGGTATTATTCACCTGTGACGGGGGGATTATATGCCTTGTAGTTTTCTGTTACATGCACTGGCACATGAGAACATGCTGGAGAACCTCCATCCTATTAGAAGTGTATTTTTGTTTAAATGGGGCCACTGGCGAGTGTGTAAGGCTGTGTATCTATTCTGGCTCTTAAAAATAAAGTGCCAGTTCAGAGTATGTCCGGACTCTGTTTTTTTTTTTTCCAGTTATCCTGGTTGATAACTGATCACCAGTTATCAACCACGAGCCACAGCTATGTCTGCGTCTATATGTATACATACATACATATGTGTGCGTGTGTGTGTGTGTGTGTGTGTGTGTGTGTGTGTGTGTCAGCCAGCAGCATCTAAATCTTTTCAAATGTTGAACAAGGAAAAGCAAATCACAATAATGAATGTCATGTATAATATGCACACAACGCAGAAGTGAATCAATATATGTCCTCTTCTTCATCTTCAGTAATGAGCTCTTGTTCATGGTGCTGAATCTCTGTCTCTGTCTTGTCAGAGAAAACCTGCCTAGTCGCTTTAAGTTCAAAGAGTACTGTCCCATGGTGTTCAGAAACCTGAGGGAGAGGTTCTGCATTGATGACCAAGACTACCAGGTGAGTGGCTTTAGCTAGGAAGACACAAACTAATTTAGATGGATTCAATGAAAACTGTTGACAGATTGTTAGAAGTTTGAAATTTTCACTTTGAAGTAAGAATGCACCTGACAAGTCTTCCTTCTTGGCAGAACTCTCTGACAAGGAGTGCCCCACTCAACAGTGACGCCCAGGGTCGTTTTGGCAACCGTTTCCTGTCAAGCTATGACCATCGCTTTGTAATCAAAACTGTGTCTAGTGAGGACATCGCTGAGATGCACAACATCCTGAAGAAATACCACCAGGTAGATGCCCATCATAACACTAAACAACACAGACTTCATCAAAAACTTGTGTTTTTTGTGTCAAAGAGCATTTTTAACTAAGCGCTAGGACTGTGTGATATTCTGAAAAACTTGACATTCCAATATTTTTTCCTACAATATATTAATAGAATGCATAATATGAAAGAAACTATCATTTGAACCAAATGCCTTTGCTCTATTAGTAGATATTGTATAAATGGAGACCATTTGTCTTGGATTTGACACGTTAAGATGAAGCCAAACAAAAGAACAAAAACAAATATTTGGAGTCGAAGTTTGTGTGTAAAGTATCTTTACTCTTTTTCTTTTAACTGGCATCTCTCAGAAACCAGCTGTGTATGCAGGACTGCCTAGCCAAGGACCCTTATATCAAACTACCGGAATTGTCTCGAGATCAATCTTGGTCAAACTTGTCTTTTTTTAATGAGTCATGATAAATGAGAAACAAGAGAGTTTTACTTTTTTTTTTTATCAATGAACAAAGTTGTAGCTTGACGTACTAGATTTTATCTGTCTTTCTTGTAATTGGAGGTTGTGCGATGTGACTATTATGACCGCTGGTACAATATATCATGCCGCCCTACTCAGAGAGGTTATATCTATAATGTGTTCAATACGGCTGCAAAATCAATAGAATTGTTATAATGATTTTGGCTTCTCACGATTAAATGAACTTTATTGAGCAATGTTGACGTTTAGAATACATGCTTCACAAATGAAACGCTCAGCTGCATCGAAAACAAAATAATTCAATGATAAATCAAGAGCTCCCTTACCACTACATTCCCAATCACAGCTGTCCTCTTGACTATACCGCCTGTGCAAACGTTTCATGATTACTGTCCAGATTAACATTAAAGTATTACTAATATATTTAACATTAGAGTTTTAGTAATATATTTAACGTTACAGTATTTCTATAATCTAACAGATAGCAGTTGGTTGAAAAACAAAACTGGTCTAAACATTTGTGATCCCCTCATGTGGTTATTTTTCCAAAGTGGTGTTACCTCAACCTTTTCTGTCCACAGACCATGGGGAGGAAATAAAGTGGGATGTTACAGCTGTACATGGGGCTGTCTTTTTGTTAAATCAATTAATAATCAGGATCTCGATATTGATAAAGGATAATTGGGATTATCATTTTGGACATGCTGATGCAGCCTAAGCGGTGAAATGTATGAAGTTATATCTACATGATGTGCATGTAGAGTGGACTTATTCATGCATTCATACACTTTAAAACACTTTTCATTCAGTTTATTTGATTAGTCACTCCCGCACATCCTGTTAACTCTCTGCTCTCAAACCATTTTTGTCCCCAGTTCATAGTGGAGTGTCATGGCAATACGCTGCTCCCACAGTTCTTGGGAATGTACAGGCTAACAGTGGATGGAGTGGAAACGTACATGGTGGTGACCAGGAATGTATTCAGCCATCGACTCACTGTACATCGTAAATATGACCTGAAGGTAAGATATGTTGTTTCACTCCAACTCCAACATGTAGCCCTCATTCAATGACAGTGATTGGAAAACGCTGTACAAATATGGGACATGAACTATATTCTACACCTCTTGGTAGTAGCTAAAGATAATTGGAGCGAAAAATAATTTAAAGATGCAGTGTGTAAAATTTAACGGCATGTGGCAGTGAAGTTCTGTGTACCCCTCTCTAGCCAAAAATTGATGGTAGGCTTCCTTTGTCTAAATTATGTCATCAAGTAGCTTGTAAACTGATGAGGGCCCTTTAGTAAATACAGAAAGAAATGGAATTTTGTTATGTACTCAGTAAAACTATAGGTCAAACTTAAAAAAAGTCACAGCTATGAATATTATATTCCATTTAATCAAATATATAGCCCTAAACATTACCCACTGAACCTTTATATCTCTTGTACAATTCACATACATTATTATTATTATTATTATTTACATATAAAATGTAAATTGTCCAGTTTTTACATTTGTTTCTTTCTGAAGGAAGAAAAGGAAATGCTTCTCCTGAATAACTGGCAGGACAAGACAAATCGAGCTTGTATTTCTGAATATTATGGTGCATCATCTCCCTACCACCATTTTTGAATGTGGTGCACTGATAAGATAAATATCCTTCATATTCTAAGCCTTTTCTCCTGCCAGGTATTCTCTGGAGAATACAACCTTCCCTTTCCATTGCTGAGAATTTAGTATAAGCTAACAATCTGTCTGATTTATCTTGATCTGCTTACATTGCACTCTATTTTTGTTGCGATTTTCCCTTATTTTTAGGGCTCTACGGTCTCGAGGGAAGCCAGTGACAAGGAAAAGGTACGTTTTATTCATTGAAGAGACAGCTGTTGATGTGATGGAACAAAAATAAAGTCCTTTAGCTCTGACTAAAGGCAACTTAATAAATTAAGCATTAGTTATGCTTAAGTTTGCACTGTGTTATTTATCTTCAGTGCCTTATTTTGCATTGTAGAGCAATGACAAACTTTAAATAATTATTTATTTTTGGGTTGTTGGACAATCAATATCTCACTGGATATTCTCTGCAAAGTGAGACCAAGGCTATCTAAAGAATCATTTATTGTGACTTTACCTTTGTATTTAAAAATGTTTTTTTTGAGTGTATATAATAAAATTTTCAGCTGTATCATGCCCTGTCTTTATGTCTGTTGAATGTTTAGTTGATGACTAGGGTATGGCCCTGTGACTTTTTGTCATCTACATGATCAAACATAACTGGTATTTCAAACTTCAAAAAAATGAAAGTATGACATTTAACCAAGACTTGCAGAATTTTTTTACACACTCCTAAATAGTTTTGCTCTCTTTAGGCTAAAGAGCTCCCCACTTTCAAAGACAACGACTTCCTGAATGAAGGCCACAAGCTACAGATAGGAGATGACAACAAGAAGTACTTTCTGGAGAAGTTAAAACGGGATGTAGAAGTAAGCACATCCAGGTTTTACATCTGGTGCTGATGCTGTAGACCTGTTGCAGTCTGACACTGCAGAGATGTGCAGGCTGTCATTTACTTTCACAAAAAGAAGTGTTTATTATTATAATCCCCAGAGATGATGGTGGGATTTAGTCGTAGTTTGTCCGTGTGTCCAAAAACTTATTTTGTCTGAATCATCTCTTACAAACTAAATGTATATGAGATCTCCAAATTTTACCAACATTAAGCATGAAACATATTAAATATTAAAAATGCCTTTTGAGGTTTAGATTTTTTTTCTTTTGGGTATGTCTATGGAAACTTGTTTATATACATATATATCTGGTATATACCAGATATATATGTATATATATGGTGTGTATATATATATGTGTGTATATATATATATGTGTATATATATATGTAGATATATACTTATGTATATATATTTATATATATTTATATATATATATATATATATCTGTATATGTGTGTATATATATATATATGTATGTATATATATGTATGTATATATATGTATGTATATATATGTATGTATATATATGTATGTATATATATGTATGTATGTATATATATATATGTGTATATATGTATATATACTACTTAATAGAATTTCAATCACAAGAATCGGTCCTTTCAATTCTCTCCATTGTGTGTCTCTGGCAGTTTTTGGCCACCCTAAAGATCATGGATTACAGTCTTCTGGTTGGCATCCATGATGTGGACCGGGCTGAGCAGGAAGAGATGGACGTGGAGGGGGTTGGAGAGGAAGAGGAGTATGAAAACGACGGGATGCTTGGAGGCTCCTTCGGCACACCTCCAGACAGCCCTGGAAACCCTTTCAACTGTGGAGGATTCTTTGGCCCTGGGGATTTTGATCCCTCTGTGGACGTTTACGCAATCAAAAGCCACGACAGTGAGGGTTTGAAATCCTTCTGATTTAGCAAATTTACTGTGCCTATTTATAAAAGCAACCAATTTGATGCTGACTTGGCTGTAGTAGAGGTTGTAAATAAAAAGCTGGAGAAAAAAGTAATTTCAATATTTATAATTTAAATTTTACATTTCTCTATAATGTATTATAACCATTCTAATCATTCAAATCTGGAAAGTAAGGAACGTTCAAGCTGCACATCTCAGAGTTATAGTACGAGAAATGTGTGTCCCATAGACCCTTACTAAAGAAAGACAACGGCTTTTTTTCATTTTAATTTATTGTCATGTGTTTGTGTCTCATGCTAGGTGCTGGGAAAAAGGAGGTTTACTTCATGGCTATCATCGACATTCTCACGCACTATGATGCAAAGAAAAAAGCTGCACATGCTGCCAAAACTGTGAAACATGGGGTGAGTGTTATATTTCTCCACTCTTTGGCTAAACGGATAAGATTGAAAACTTACAAAATTGTGAGGATTAAGTATATAAATGCAACAGCATAAAAGACAAACATAAATGCATGATGTAAAATAGATACTGACTAATCATAAAACTCCTTTTGATTATATGAAATCTCTATTTCTGTTATTCATCTTTAATAAGTTTGTTTTGATTTTTTTTTTTTAAATTACGGGGAGTTCTCCCCTCCCACCCACTCATCCTTTCAGCCAATCACAGCCATATGTCAGCAATATTCTGAAATTTGAGAATATTGTTAAATAATATTTTATGGACCTATATTTTAATAGTAAAATATGTCACTGGTATAATGAATAATGATAATATTGGGTCAAGGTATGTGCATTATGCTGTTCGTATTCAAATGGAACTTGCAGAAAATAGCATGCATTTTGCTCCATTGAACTGATTCTCTACCTTTTATTGTTTGTCAGGCGGGGGCTGAGATCTCAACAGTGAATCCAGAGCAGTACTCCAAACGATTCTACGAGTTCATGTCCAACATCTTATCATAGACTCTTCCGCGTATTACAGCTGTCAAATACCAGACACTTATTTCTGATTTCCCTCCACCTAAATGCAGGTCAATCTGTTCAAGCCTCCCAGCCCCTCACCAGTATCCTCCCATAACCATGATCACTGTGGCGCAAAGGATGATTCTCACACCCACAGACAAATGCCTCTAACTGGCTCCCCATGCCGAACAAGGAAAACGTGCGAAAACCAACTGAATTTGGAATAATCCCCTTTCTTCAGTCTCTGTCCTCCTCAGCCACCTTGCTACTTCTCACGCCAGCACGGAAACTGTCTCACTAATGCCTTGAACGAGTGTGTCAGCTTCAGCAATTTACAGTCTGTTCGTACGGTCTCTGCTCACGTTGTAGTTATGATTTTTAATTCTATTTCTACACAAATACAGATGTAAACAACTCTCACAGATGCTGAATGGTCAGATTGCATGATGGGCTCTTTGACACTCACCATTTGGCTTCTCTCGCAGTAATACCAGATAAAATAAACATGAACTGCTGACAAATTGGATGACAGGGAATACACATAAATATAAACTGTTGTAAGTGAATGCAATATGTAAAATGCATGGCTGATGTGATCATGAGACTCATCCAGTATGTTCAAACATCAAACCACTGAACTTAGCATCTGAGTGTTACAACTAAAAACACAAAAAAAGAAAAAAAAATCTTGGTGTTTGATGTTAAGTTGCCAATTGTTTTAAATATGTTTGAAATTGGCTTGGTGGAGGTTGGTCTAAGATTTAAAAAAAAAAAAATGGTCACATCAAAAGGGGAATTCTGCATCAAATACTTGTTTTATTACCATAAGGATAATTTTTATATCTTGTTTACATTATGTAGCAATTTTGTGTTTGTAAACAGTATTGTTTTGTTACCGACAGACATTAGAAAAAGTTACTTGAAAATGATTCATTGCATATTAAAGGGAGTTTTATCTTATTTTGTGTTTGGCTTTCCTTATTTGTAAAGTGGACTACAGTATGTCTCAAACACTTCAATATAAAAATATATATATATTTATGTATATGCACAATGTAACTATACTTCACATCATGTACAAATATTTCTACAAATACTTGGAACAATAGCACCCCTTACCATAGGTGGCTGGCTCTCCAAAATTACTCCAAGCACATGTTGTAGGCACATTCAAGTAGACACAAAAGATCCGGAGAAAACATGCAACAGGCTGCAGGCCTCTCAACTGGATTTTGGTCAGAGTTTATGGCTCCACTACTAACATACTGGACAAAACAAATCATGTCCAAACATGGCGGTACGTTGTGGATAGGCATTGCTGCTTGGGGCCTGTCCTTATCACACCAAAATGGAGGAGAACATGAATTCTACCAGATACCGGTATATCATCAGTCTGAGTTGAAGTTAATGCTGCAATGATCCCAAACCGAAGTGCAAGCAAATCTCTGAATGGATCCAAAAGAATGAAATGAAAATGTGCTGAATTGGCCTAATGAAATTCTGGGCCTGCACCACGAAACCCAGCCATTTTTCTTTGGAAGTAGTCCAAAATGGATCAATAGTTGCGTCAGGTACTGCTGCAGAGGTAGGGGGCACCACTATCTATTTTAGGATATTAATGTAAAGCAAAAACTTATTTAGAAAGTACAACTTTCTGTTTGTTTTTTTGTAAGTTGAAGATCTACTTGTTTATTATTAGATGCACATACGAATTAACGCCCGATCCAGGTTGCATTTCTGATACTTTACACATAGCAAAGTATCAGAAATGCAACCACATCCTGTTACACATCAGGTACCTTATTTGGCGTCTGAGAAAGCAGAAAGACATGGAGATCGTGTAGAGTTATCACTTGACCCCCACCAGACCGTACGAAATATTATTGAACTCAGTCTAACAGTTCTGAGGATGTGGCACGTGATGGGAAAATCAAGTATGAGATGAACAGGCGGTTTGGAGCTGCATCAGCAGTAACGATGGCGTTATGAGTCCGTTGTGGGGAAGAGAGAGCAGAGTAGTTAAACATTTAGTGGACCCACCCACTGTGACCCGACCCTAGATAAGATAAAGAAAATGGAAGGACGGATTCATGTTACATACTGGATATCCAAGTTCACAGTTTCAGTAGTAACTATTTCTCATGCCATTTTTCTATAACAACTTCATTTGGTAAAGACTGAATTCTTAAAGAAATGCTACAAGGAGATGTGAAAATTATATCAGACAACTTTTTATTTAAATCTCTGTTCGTTTATTGAACAATATCCAGAAAGCAAAGTACAAGCATTGTTTATTATTTGTATACAAAACAGTGTTGGTGAAGTTGGGGAGAAAAAAAATCTCTAGTCCATTCTGGCCTTCAGGGTTCTTGTGGTGATCTTGTCTTTCTCACTGCAATGGAAAAGAGAAGAACCATCATTCTAAAGAACCTTAATCCTATATTAAAAAAAAAAAACAACAACACATTTTTGGATCGTTACAGTCGCTAAATTTATGTCAATCTACTCCCACGAATGTCACCTGGGATCATACGCGTGACTTTCTCCATTAATGGGAACCTGTGATTATAAGCCGGTCTATTTCAGAACAAAACGTGTTTCTTTCCACTATTCCTCTCTGCTATCAACACAACTTACCACAGATGACAGTCGGTACATGATATATATATATACATATGTGTACATATGTGTACATACATATATGTGTATATATATATATACATATGTGTATACATATGTGTATATATATATATATATATATATATATATATATATATATATATACACATATGTATATATATACATATGTATATATATACACACAATTTATTTTCTATGTTTTACCCTCTTTTCTCTTCTGAGGACGTTTTTTGTTGTAATATTAGAAAAGCAGAAGTAAAATGGAAAAAAAGAAAAGTAAAACTAAAGGTTACAGTTTAGATACAAGAAAGCTTAAATTATTATTTGTTCATCATTGTGGTAACGTCGCTGCAAAAGATTTATGAATACCTTATACCATTTATTCACACAGATGGCCCGAAATTTTACACAATGTACCTTTCAGTCAGATATGACTGAAAACGAAGAGCTACCGTGTATGACTTGTCTGAACATTATCTGGAGATGACAGTGGGCTTATATAAGTTTCCTTCGCTTCTGCATCAACTTCCTACTAGCATCTCAAGTTTTGACGTTTGGAGATTCTCTATGCTGATAAGGCTTTCATATTGTACTGTCAGGAAAATGCCATCTCCCAAAAACCATTGTCTTTGCATTGGGTTGCTTGAAAAGTTAGCGTTGTGTTCAGTGTGAACATAATATAACACATGAATGCTGCAACGGCCGTCACTGTACTTACATAACGTGCACGACAACTCCCATGCCGGACACCGCATCTCGATCAACTGCATTCAACATAGCTTGAGAGATGGTCTCGAACAGGTCGTCCGGTTCCTGCATGATCAAATACATTTCACAAATAAACAATAATATTTAAATATTGTATATAATCATTTTTAAATATAGAATATCTGTGGCCAGAATGAGCGTAACCCTGGCTGTCGTCTCTTCTTGAACTTTGTGCCATAAAAGAATCAATGGCACAAAGAATGTTTTCAATCGATATTCGATATAAAGTGACTGACTTATATCCAAAGTTGAGTGGTGTGTTTGAAATGTCTGCGTATTACCAAACAGTTTTAAGCTTGTAAATCTGGAAGTTAATAATAACACGTTTATTGTATATGTAAAAAATTCATAACAATAGATCATCATCGCCATATGGGATCCTGAAGAAAATCTATTTATAAAATGATACCCATCTCAAAACATACCACAATATTCCTATTATTTATACCTTTGAAAGGAAATTAGGTTAAGATGGCAGGATATTAAAAACATGTTATTAAGTGTCTGACAATAAATGTCCGACTTTTTAAATTGTACATGATCTTATATCAAAAAGGTATTAATGTCCAGATATGGCTCATCCATAAAGTATTTTTGAAAGCATAATAATGATAAAATATCATGAGCAGGAACAACCCACTGCCAAAAATGAACCAAAGGGTTTGTGGGACACACCTATATTTTTAGCCCGATATGATAATAAATTACAAAGACTAAGTAGTGTCACGGGGATGACCGTTCCTACTTAATTTTCATCAGAATCATCAGATTTTCATCAGTACAGAAGTATTCATACCCATTGAACTTTTCCACATTTTGTCAGGTTACAACCACAAACATAAATGTATTTTGGGGGGATTTTATGTGAACAAAACAACACAAAGTGGCGCATAATTGTGACGTGGAAGGATACATGGTTTTCAAATTTTAAAACAAATAAAAAACTGAAAAGAGTGGCATGCAAAAGTATTCAGTATTCAAAAGTAGAAGTCAATACTTTGTAAAACCACATTTCGCTGCTATTTAAGCTGCGGGTCTTTTGGGTTATGTCTCTACCAGGTTTGCACATCTAGAGACTAAAATTTTTGCCCATTCTTCTTTTGCAAAATAGCTCAAGCTCAGTCAGATTGGATGGAGAGCGTCTGTGAACAGCAATTTCATTCTTGCCAGAGATTTTCTATTGAATTTAGGTCTGGACTTTGACTGGGCAATTCTAACACATGAATATGCTTTGATCTAAACCATTCCATTGTGGCTCTGGCTGTGTGTTTAGGGTCGTTGTCCTGCTGGAAGGTGAACCTACGCCCTAGTCTCAAGTCTTTTGACTGTAGGTTTTCTTCGAAGACTGCCCCGTATTTGGCTTCATCCATCTTTCATCAACTCTGACCAGCTTGTCAGAGCTTCTTGTTGTTGTTGCATTTAGACCAAAAACTTAAGTTTTGGTCTCATCTGAGCAGAGCACCTTCCTCCACATTTTTTCTGTGTCCCCCACATGGCTTGTGGCAAACTACAAACGGGACTTCTTATGGTTTTGTTTCAACAATGACTTTCTTCTTGCCACTCTTCCACAAAGGCCCGATTTGTGGAGTGCACGACTAATAGCTGTCCCGTGGACAGATTCTCCCACCTGAACTGTGGATCTCTGCAGCTCCTTCAGAGTTACCATGTGCCTCTTGGCTGCTTCTCTGATCAATGCTCTCCTTGCTCGGCCTGTCAGCTTAGGTGGATGGACATGTCTTGGTACGTTTGCAGGTGCCATATTCTTTCCATTTTTGGATGATGGATTGAAGCGTGGTACGTGAGGTGTTCAAAGCTTGGGATATGTTTTTATAACCTAACCCTGCTTTAAACGTATCCACAACCTTATCCCTGACCGGTATGGTGTGTTCCTTGGGCTTCATGATGCTGTTTGTTCACTAATGTTCTCTAACAAACCTCTGAGGCCTTCACAAAACAGTTTTATTTATACTGAGAATAGATACACACAGGTGGACTGTATTTACTAATAAGACTTCTGAAGGCAATTCATTGCACTGGATTTAATTTAGTGGTATCAGAGTAAAGGGGGTGGAATACTTTTTTGCAAGCCAAAATTTTCAGCTTTTTATTCGTTAAAAAATTTGAAAACCATTTATCTTTTTCCTTCCACTCCACAATTATGCACCACTTTGGGTTGGTCTACTAAATAAAATCCCAATGAAATACATTTACGTTTGTGGTTGTAACGTGACAAAATGTGGAAAATTTGAAGCGGCATGAATACTTTTGCAAGCCACTGAATATTCACAAATTCTTGTTGTTTATTTGAACAGCCAAAGTCTTTTAATGAAACCGATAATAAGAAAATGTACCTGGTTTGATAGCCATGACATTTTATACCATGTTATACTGTGAAACTACTGCAACTTTAATCAGGATTATACAAATTTACTTTCAAACAGGTAGGAATTGTCTTACTTCAAACAGAACTTACCATGTCTGGCTCCCACAAAGATTCACACATGCCGTACATCTGCTCTGAACAGGTGCCACTCACAACAAAGTCTTCTGTCACCATGGGACAGCCAATTAAATCCAAAGAGCAGATGAATGGCTCAAAAGTTTTGGGATCTAGCCCAGCAATCACAGGCTCAATGTAGTATGGCCCGAACCTAATGAGAAGATCACATATGAACAAACATTTCTCATACCCTCTTTGATGAGATTTATACTCAGAGTTAAGTTATCTGTAAGTGAATTAAATAGGACATGAATGATAGAACACAACTGCACTCACCTCCTTTCATACAGCAGATTGGACACCATGCTCATGAAAGTCTTGGGTTTGATCTGCCGCCCCTCTTTAAGCTCATACAGGTTCAGTCTGAATTTAAGTCTCTGGGATCTAGTGAAAATTAAATGAGAACAATCAGTGCAATCTATAATTTCTGTAGAAATAATATGTTTCAAAAACTTATTTAGAAAAAGGAATCCACTAGCTGTGATTAGCTGCATTACGTTTGTCATCATTTCCACTAAATTGATAGGAAAATTAGTAAAAATTTAACACACCCTGGTGCAAGAAGTACTTTGCCGAGTTAAAAGATACTAACACACAAAGGATAAACACACTTACACTGTCTGAACGTCAGTAGCCAGTCCAGCCAGCCCAATGTACAGCCTGTCTCCCATGGGGAAAATCTTCTCGAAGTCCGTGGTGACCATTTGTGCCTGAATACCAAATCTGCGGTCTGCAGCTATGGCCACACAATTCTTTCCCCGCATGGCCATGACGGCCCCTCCGTTATAGGACATAATAGACTGTTGAACAGAGATGTAGGAAAAGTCAGTTAGAACTCAAAACAAGAACTTTGTCAATTATCAGTCAGTTTAAAGGAAATGTATCAACATATGTATATAACTTATAAGGCCTGCTATAGCTCAGTGGGTATAGCGGTCAACCGATAACCTGAGGCCGCATGCCCAGGGTACTTGATCAAGTCCCCGATTAGGGTTCGACACCAGCCCTTTGAGCATGGCCCTGAAACTCCAGCTCCCCAGGCGCTTAACGTAGGATGCCCACTGCTCCCTCAGGGATGGTTCAAATGCAGAGTAATTTTGTTGAAATGTATTACTTCATGTATATACTATGCATAACAAGTGATAAAATAAAGTAAGAATAAAGAAACTGAGTTTAGTATTTTCAAAAGCTTTCAAAAATTGGGTTTATTAAAGGTGACAGCAATTAAAAGACATTTTTTATTATGTACGGCTGTATGGATGGTTTAGTTAAACGTCAGATGCTCGGGCGAATGAAAATGGGTAATTGGAAAATCTATGGTTCAACAAGGGAGGTAGTTAGGAAATGAGTCAAGAATAAGGAGTTGAGGTTAGGTCTGAGCACAGAAAAGTTCAGGACAGAGCGGCAGACAGAGAGGGATTACAGTGTCATGTTCAAGCAAGGCTCATCACCTTTGCTTTGCAGAGAACACTTTCTTTTATTTCTTCAGTATAAAAGTGAAATGCACATATGTGTGTCTTAAAAAAAAAAAAAAGTTTTGTCTTTTTTTTTTGTCTTTGATGACACAAAAGATGAAACTCCCCAGTCGCTTAACATAGGATGCCCACTGCTCCCCCAATAAGTACACTTGTTCTAATTCTGATTCAAATTGTTGTAAGTCTTGCAGTGAACTGATAAGATGTCCACACTTTTTTCTGAAAATCATAAAATTGAACAAAAAATGGTCTTGCATATCCTAAGTAAAACATATTAAATAATATAAAATATTGAGTGATTCTTACTTTGGGGTCAATATTTCATTATAAATGTATGATTTCATGTTAAAAAGACTATACATTTGCTGGTATTTTATCGACTATAAAAATCTATTTCTAATAAGAAAGTGTTAAAAAAAATGGTAGAACTAAAAGCCAGGAATAAGAAAGTCTGCTAAGAACTTGGCGACATGTGTGAACACAGTAATCTACGTAACATGTTAATACTACTACTAGTATTTAATCTGAAAAACAAAATATGTGATATAAATGACATGCGTTCATTTATTTATTTCGGGTTTCCGTCAACAAAAGGGAACAGTTAAGACAAAAACGGTGGATGGATGTCTAAAATCAACAGAAATGCTGAGGTTAAAACATCTTCCATGAGACAGACAAACAAACTATTTAGTTACATTAGTTCCGATTGTAATCAGGTATTTTATATTAGCTGTGTAGCTACTAGCTGAGTAGATACTACCTGCCATTGTCCGTATGTTAATAGTTAAACACATGTTAACGTAAACTAAAGAATTGAAATAGTGACGCCATGAGACAGAATTCAGTTGAGGTTTCTATTGGACATATTTTAACGTAAAAATGTGTGCCACTAGCATGGCTACGCTAATTATTTCGCTAACGCTAGCTCTGCAGTTATAATCGGCCCCTGTTCTGAAAATATTTAAGTTATTAGTGTTTCATTAAAACGTATTTTTATTCTTCTTGAATTTAACTAAATATCAAAGTATAAACTTGTCCAGACCAAATATATATATATATATATATTTTAAACCTTGCATGACGCTAGTGTATAGACTATATGGGAAGCTAACTCTATTGAGCTAGCTAGACGAGTTATATTTATTAGATAGACAAAAACCTTGTTCAGATATTCAGATGGGGTAACACCTTTTAAAACATTTAACCTAATATCTAACTATATACGATTTAAAGTGCGTTTTCTTACCATTGTGTTGTTGTGGTTTGTTTAAAGAGTGTATTACTCCTAGCTATGATTGAATGACTGCTAGTTTCCCCACAGTGACTATACGATTTAGCACCAGAGATCAGTCTAGTTTGTTGTAATACGTCACATGTAGTCCGAATCTAGTTGGATAGAATAAACGGCATGCAGCGAGAAGCGCACCTCTGATTGGAGGATATTGACTGAGGCGTATGAAACAGTCAGTTTGTTGGACGACTCTCAAAGTGAAATTAAAACCTTACAATTCTCTTCTGATGATTATTTCAAGTCTGAGGGGACTGCTCACCGAGCTTGGACCATACATTCGTTTAAAAAAATCGCTTTATGTATTGACTGCATGATAATTAAGGACAATCAGAAATAGAAATAGATCCTTACATTTTGACCAACTGATACAAAGCCTAATCAATTAGACAATTAGTAGTGTAAAAAAGAAATCCACCTATCCATATTGATTCAACTGCCATAAATGTTCATAAAATATATTATAAATTAAGTTTTCTTTTGACACACGTCATCCGAAAAGGCATCATCTAATTTATCACCAAATTCTTGAAAACAAAAATGATATATAAATACTAGATTTAAAGATTAATTCAATTCTCATTGATATAGTAACAACACTTATTGATCAGCTACAACATTATAACCACCTAACAATTTTTTGATCTCTTTTTGCTGCCAAACAAATCTGACTTGAAAAGGAATGAACTCCCATTAGACCTCTGAAGGTGTGCTGTGGTATCTGGCATCAAGACATTAGAGGCATATCTTTTCAAGTCCTGGAAATTTTGAGGTGGGGTCTAAATGGATCTGACTTGTTGGTCCAACACATTCCACAGATACTGGATCAAATTGAGATTTCGGGAATTTGGAGGCCAAGTCAAAATCGTGAATTTATTGTTGTGTTACTTGGTCTAGAGCAATGTTTACATTGGTGATGTCTATCAAAGTGACATCCACAAGAATGGCAGAGCCAAAGATTTCACAGCAGAATATTCATGAAAGCTATCACACTGCCTGCCCCAGTTAGCTGTCTTCCAATAATACATCCTGAAGCCATCTCTTCCCCCACCCGATGTTCCTCAGGATGAAAAAGAATACTGATTCGTCAGACAATACCATTTTCTTCAATTATGATTGTGATCCAGTACTGATGCTGATTTGTAAATTGTAGGTGCCTCTTTTTCTTACCAAGCAACAAGCTTAATAGGAATCTGAATGACAATATCTCCGGTGATCACAGTTTAACAATAAACAAAATAATGCTGTATTGGAAAATGTTTGTATTGTATGTAATGTATTTCTTTTTTTCCCAGTTTCTACCCCCAGGTGGACTCCAAGTTACAAAATTATTACAAAGCTTTTCAGATATAAGTAGAGCTTCTATACCATTAAAAACCAAAAGTATATACTGTAATAATGTTAAGATCATATGAATTTTGAAGGAGATTGAATTGAACAAAGAAATTATGGACAAAGAAATTATGGACATTTTGTATTTCAATGAACTAGGAATTATGTAAGCATTACGCAAACTGTTCTAAAGAAAAATAGTCATGGCGCGGCATTGAGCCAGTCTATACTCATGGTCAACTCACGACACCATCCCACATCAATTCAATAATTACAAACCTGCCTCAATACATCTAAGAGACAGAGAAAGGAAGGATTGGCAAACCATTGCTATGCCTTTTCACCTCACTTAAATTCAGTCTGAACAATGAAATTGTGTGTCTTCATCTCTTCATGAAGTTATCCAGAGAAGCTGGCGTCCTCTGAATGGAGTGGATATTCCTCTTCACTCTGTCCTCTAAGGAAGAGCTAGCAGCACTCTCAAGCTTCATGTTACTGTAAGAGGGAAGGGAGAGGGTGAAATGGAGCCAACTTTTGAGCATTCAAGAAAACTTAAAAATGAACAGACATTAGGAAAACATTTTTGTGAATTTAAAAGAGAATACTATGTGTGTCCATAACTCATATTGTGATTATCTTCATGTCCATGTTATGCAGAAACTCACTGAATGAAACCAGCATGACGTTCACGCTTGACATTTTGCTCTTGCTGCTTTTCCTGCTCGTCTTGCCTCTTGTATCGCTTCACATTATTTTCCCTGTCCTCCTCCCTCTGCTTGGCCTGGTTCATCATCTCCAACCTCTTGTGCTCCAGCTCTTGAGCAGAAAGCTTCCTACATGATGGAGAAACAAAATGTAAACATTACAAGAAACTATACAGTGTGGGTGGTGTAGCAATGGGATTGCATACATTTTGACATTTCTAATGTACTCATGCATTCAGCAGTGAAGAGAAACAGTTATCTATTTATCCATCTATCATCTGTAGCCACTTATTTTCATCACCTGGAGCCTATCCCAGCTAACTTTTGCCAAGAGGCTTGGTAAACCCTGGACAAACCACTTGTTTATCACAGGACTTACACATAAAGACAACCATTCATGCTCATATTCACTCCTACGAGCAATTTGGAGTCACCAATTCACCTATACTGCATGTTCATGGACTGCGGGTGGAAGTCAGAGTACCCAAAGAGAACCCACAGAGACGGGGAGAACATGCAGATTCCAGACAGAAAGGCTCCAGAGGTGTTCAGAGGCAGATCCGAACATGGAACATTCTTGCTATGAGCCAACCGTGCCACCCATTGCGCCAATAAGCAGTTTTTTACAGCAAAATACAGTACATAAAAAGATATCGACATGGATATACCATAACAACACGACTGGAGGGTTTGAGATTATATACTGTATAATATATTCTTCCAGAAGGAAGACAGTAATGAAAGTTAAGGTACAATCAAGATTAAAATAATTTAGAAGTTTCTACACTTTCTGAAGAGTTGGGAACTCTTACTTGGACACAGGGTTTCTCTGTCTGTGGTAACGCTCCTTCTGTGGGGTGACAGCTCTCGGCTTCCTGTCACCTTTGTGGGAGGATGAAGAGTGGAAGAGACTTTCCCTGTTGTTCCGGTGAGGCGATTGCGACCTACTCCTCTCACGGTGTCCCGAGTGGTTGGAGGGAGCTGAGGACTGGTAAGATCTGCCAGCAGGAAGCTAATTGGAACGACATGACATTAACAATTTAAAATGTTTCTGATCCATGACAGATAATAGAATCTGTGGAATAGATTAAACATATGCATAAGTGAAAAACTTTCATCATAAAATTCAAATTTTGTTAAACTGACCAGCAGGCCATAGCCGGGAAGGTGATGGGAACGAGAATGGGTGTCTGACGAAAACTCATCTCGTGAATATGACCTTAAACATTTAGGAGGAGGAAAAATGTTAATCAGTTGATTAAATGAACATAATGTTAAGTTATGGAATAAGTCAATATCCATCTTTGTGAACATCATCATTTCGAATGATACAGTAATTTGCTTATTAGTTGCATAAGGATACTTAATAATACTTATATATAAATATATCCATACATAAATAAATACCTGTGTTTTTTCTCATCTTCCTCATCAGAGCTTAAACTTCTTCTCTTATGTTTCTTTTCCTTTCTCCTCTCTTTGTCTCCTTTCTTCTCCTTTTTATCCTTCTTTCTCTTCTTTTTCTTGTCTTTCTTGTCAAGATTTTGGCGCAGCTGTAAGAGAATGGACCAATTTTTCATAAATTATGAGAGCGTTCAGAGCCCACTAACCTCCAGCAAGGATTTGCAGCTTCTCCCAAAATAACTCTTTTCCCCATAACTTGCATTCCTATTTAAATGCTATGCCTGTACAGGTTCTTCCAACATGGACATATAAAACTGTAAGTTAATGTATCACATTTGCTTCAGGGAAAACAGCTGCTCCAGGAGAGTTAGCTTTTCATATCCTTCACAAAATGTAATCACCTGTTCCAACTCACAATGCAAACTTTAAAGCAAATCCATTTATTAACTTTGATAAATAAATTTGAGTTGAAAGGCTGCCTGAGGTTGTTGTGATGTTAAAGGTTTAAAACAAAAGCAAAGAAAGTCCATCATTTTATTTTGATCCCCATGCTTCTACATAGTTTCACATTAATAAATCAAGTATATTTAAGTGTCATTTAAATGGTAATGTTCAAATTGAAGATTTTTTTTTTTTTTTTTTACTAAATCAACCTTTTTATCTGGATCCACTCCAAGCTGTTAATGGTTCTTCCTTGCAACATGCCCAACCCTTGTCTAGTTTCTGGGAAATTCATCAAGAATTTTGGTGTAATCTTACTAAAGACCAAACCAGCAAACCAAGCCGGCCGCTTCACCTCAATAGCAGGGGCAATAATTCTCCTCTTCCTAACATAAAAATGTTCTGACACAACTGCAAATGTCTTGTATTTATATAAAATCACCAAAATTCACTTATAGAAGGAATACATGCAAATGTCCCAATTGGGCAAGTTGGACAAATAGAAAAAAATGATAAAGGTCCAAATAGTCAATAGTTCAAACAATATTTCAAGAGCTTGTCCAGATGAATCATTTATAAACAAAGACACTTCCACAGTTATAAGTAATCTTACCATTTCTTTAATTTTCCTCATCTTCACTGGATTGGTCAATACTTCTCTCTTCTTTTCTTCTTCACGTTTTCTTCAGGCAACAAAACAAAACATTAATCATCTGCAACTTTTAACTGAACTTTACTTTATTTATACAGCAAGTTTTATGCAAGTATGCAGCATACTTGCATAAAATCTCATTACTCTCATTCTTCATAGATGAATGAGAGTAAAACATCTCAGGGATTGAAAAAATGGTGAGAACTAACAAACCATTGAGGAAGTCTTTTGCCAAGCTTCAACAATAAGACAATAAAAGATTACTTTTTTCAAAAAATCAAAGAAAAAAAAAAGTCTGTAGAATTAATAATACAATGGATAAAAAGAAGAATAAATAGATAAAAAAACTGTTTACCAATACAAAGAATACAGAATGAAAAAGAAACAATTTAATAAAGTCAAAATGATAAAACAAAAGAAGAAGAAAATAAAAGTGAGCTTAATAAAAGTAGACTGGATAAAACAATGTCAATGTAATTGTTACGAATAACAGCATGAAACTGTGTGGAATGTTATGGAACATTCAGACTGAAATTGAGTATCAAGCTGCTTCTTAGAAGTTCCCAGTGAGTCCTTCAGATTTTGAGACAGAATGTTCCAGAGTTGAGGCTACCGATTAGAGGACCTTAGAAAATGTATAAAACTAATGGGGAGTCAATGCAAAGACTTTAAAATAGATGTAATATGTGGTGTATGTCTGAACTCGCTCAGTATGGGGACTGCTGCGTATTGGAAAAGCCATAGGTGGCAAACTGTCTTTTTCAGTAGAAGAAATAAAACTTTAGAATTTCAAGTCAAGCCTGAAGGTTATAAAAACATCCAATAGTTTTTCTGTGTCATCCTAAGAGAGAAATTGTGCCCCCATAGTTATGTTACTGAGATAGAAAAAAATTACAAATCTTTTCAGAACAACCTACAAGAGAGAACAGACTTGCTAACCTGATTTCAAAGAGGGGATCTTCCCGGATCTTGGCAGCAAGGTCAAGATTTGAGGCCGGAGTAGTGGGGTTAAAGATGGACCCGGGCAGGAGGCCAGTCTCAGCTGATGGACCGCTTTCTGGCTCCTCATATTGATTAGTGATCTGCTTGTCAATGGGACGTCCAAGAAGATACTCATCTCTTGATACCTGGCCAGCAGGGCCTTGATACATCCAGTCTAGGCGATCATCCCTCTTTCTGTCATCATAAAAAGAGACATAGCATGACATAAAAAATTATATCTAAATTATAACCAACAAAACAACAACTTTTAGAATGTTGGAGAACTAACTTGATTGCACCACTTTCTTCTGCATATCTTGTAATTTCTTCTCGGTTTCGTTCGTCCTTCAGCTCTTTCTGCAGCTCCTCAATCTTCTTGCGTTCTGCCTCATGTTTCTGTTCAGCTTTCCAAACTCGCTCAATATTTTTCATAGTCTGGGGATGCCAGCTCTTTTTCAGGTTCTGAGAGGGGACAAGTTTGATTTCATTTGGTTACAATACATGTGTCCAAATTTCAGAAAATCCTTAGCGTTCAATGCAAACACAGTTGACTGCTGAGTAAAGACAACAAAAAATCCAGTGAATGCAGAAGCTGAAATCATTCAGTGCACCTTACAAGATTCTATGTAACTTAATAATCTCTAATTGAATATCTTTTAAGTATTTCTTTATATATTCTGCTTCAATGAGTTGTCTGTAAAAGACAATACTAGCCTAAAAAGTATTGTTAAAGGCTGATCATTGGTCAGATCATTGGAGTCGAACTAACAAACTCACGCACACAAGACTGCATCTTTCTTGCTTATTTATCTGTGTTTCTTTATTATTGTTATCACTGTTGCATGTAAGTACATACAACAGTGCAGTGGAGTAAACAGATCAGGGAAAACATTACAACCATTGTGAGAAGTCCATATGAAATTGTTATATTGTGATGATGGCACCTGTCTGTGAATGGGATATATCAGGTAGCAAGTGAATATTCTTGCATTCCCTGCAGTGGATGTGTTGGGAGCAGGAAAAACTGGTAAGCGTAAGGATCCAAATGACTTTGAGAAGGACCAAATTGTAATGGCTGGACGACCTGGTCAGAGCATGTCCAGAACTGCGGGTCTTACAGGGTGTCCCGGCTCTGCAATGGCTAGTACCTACAACCATGGTCTAAGGAAGGACAACCAGTGACTCAGAGACATGAACACTTAAAAAGCTTATTGAAGCAGGTTGGGAGAAAGGGGTTAGCCTGTGTTGTCTAATCATACAGAAGACCACTGTTGCAAAAACTACTTTTAAACTAAACTTTTTACTTTGTAGCACTTTGACATTGGATCCAAATGTAAAGTGCATTATAAATTAAATGTATTATTATTATTATTATTAAAAACTACCAAAAAAGTCCATGTTTGTTCTGGTGGAAAGCAGTCAGAACACACAATGCATCACAGAGCAACGAAAAGGGACAATACTATATCTCATATTTGTTGTATGGTAACATGGGAGTGCCTAAGTTATTTTGTTGCTCTTACTCTTAGACCCAAATGTTGACCTGCTGTCACAAATATGCATGCTCCAATATTGCTGCTGGACTGACTCCGAGTATCTACAGTTAAAATATTAAGCGGTTATAGGAGGTTGGAAGCTGCACATTTAATTGAATTTAATTGAATATAATGTTATTCTGTAATATGATCTTTGCTGCTGTAACACTGCAATTTCCCCGTTGTGGGACTAATAAAGGTTTATCTTATCTTATGTTAAGGCTGTCAAACGGAATTGACAATGTTAATTAATAGAATTGTCCGAGCCTCTATTAAATTTGAATAAGAATTTAATATTGTTGTATTGTCAACGAAATCATTCACATGGGCAGAATATGTAAAACTAGCATCTATCATCTATCATCCAAACACACATCAGTTGATAATATCTACATTATTGTAGTTTTCGGCAAGTTTCCTAGCGACGAGTAATTACAAATAAAACTAAGACAGCAGTTAAAAAGAATATTGCTGAATTAGACGGAGACTCATAACATTTATCAATAGGTTTAAACACTCGTGTTGTGAAAATAAATTGCCTTTACACATCAGGCAACGACGCTACTGTGGGGGGAAAAACTCACCAAATCGCCGCCCCCCATCTTGAAAGTTTTTCGTTATAGCTCAGCAAGAAAGGGAATAAAAAATATGTCGTTAAAACGTTAAAAAAAAAGGTCGAGCATCGATAATTGCTAGAAGGCTAGCTAATGGCTCGAAAACATAACTACTTCTTCTTGTTCTTGTTCTTCTTCGTCTTCCTGGAATTTCCTGGTGGTTGGTAACCAGCTCAAAGGTGCATTACAGCCCCCTACTGGATAGGAGTGTGGAGTAGTATTAAGACAGGGAGCAAACGAAGACATTTTTTAAAAATAAAATAAGAATAAGAATAAGAATAAAATAAGAATAAGAATAAGAAACGCTATATATCGCTAAATCTCCCTATAATCGATTGACTATCCCCATCTCTCTCAAATACGTTATCCAATCTTCTCTGTGAAGCCTTCCCTTACAGGTCTACCTTATTCATGTTCAGTTTCTCCATCTTTCATCTTTTTTACTAGCTGGTATATAATAATAATAATAATAATACATTTAATTTATAATGAACCCATTTCCTTACAGTTACCTATCTGATTTTATTTGTTGTACATATGTCTTCCTCTGTCAATGTTCTCCCAGTACTCTTGCCAGACTTTATGCATATGTTGCTTGATAATAGATTTGACTTTAACTTTTTCTTAATGGTATTTCTATATCTACTGCGTTTGATTTGATTGACTGCTTAGCTAATATGTCTACTTCTTCATTGCCTTCCACCCCTACAAGGGCAGGAACCCAGGGAAAGAAACAACCACTTTCCTTTACTACTTTGTGTTTAATTTGGTATATGCAATTTCATATCTAATTACAATGTCCTGTCGACACAATTCTCCAGTTTGAATGCTTGTGAGTACTGAAATGCTGTCGGATTATGTCATCTTCCCATCCTGGCATGCTGGACCTATCTGCCCCTGGGTAAGCCAGCTCACCAGTTGAGCTTACTTAGATAACTTTAGTAGATAGTAACCACTGAAGACAAGGAACACCCAACTGACGTGAATTTCTGGAGATTCTCTGACTCATTCACCTGGCTATAACAGGTTGGTCCTTGCCAGAGTTAGTCATATACACTTGCCAATTTTTCCTGCTTGTAACACAAAAACTTCAGGACAAGTTATTTACTCTCTACCTAATATACCCCACCTGTCGACGGTCTGTATGTGGTTACAGACAACTATCTGATGAAATACTATGTTACATCGGTTTGAATCTTATCTGACCATGTAGAAATTTGTGGGTACTGTAAATTCAGTAATTCATTATCTGTAACAGCTTATCCTGTTCAGGTTCGCAGGGGCTGGAACCTATCCCAGATTACATTGAGTCACAGGCGGGGGACAACCAAGCTAGTGGCTAGTTGATCACAGGCAAATACCTGACAATATTGAGTTGCTGTAATCATTAACATATTTAAACAACACATCAATTGAATGCTCACATTCTATTTATTTAGATTATGCAACCATACCTTTATTTTAGTGGATCCCGTAGGTCCCCTGAATAACTTTTAGAGGACGTTATCTTTGTACAGCTCATCCCAATATTCTTACATATAAAAAATGTGTAAATATGCCTTTTCATGCTTTTGGACTAAGGGAAGAAGCTGGGGTACCTGGAGTAAACACATGCAAACACAGCAGAAACTCCTCAGGTGGATATGAACCCAGAACCTTGTCGCTGTGAGACAGCTGCCCTGCAGAATTACACCTGTCCTAGGTAAATAAAGGCTGAACATGGACACAGAATGTAGTTGTTTTATTTAATAAACAACAAAAATAGATTAAATACAAGTAATTGCATGATACTTAATTTATTAAAGTTTCAGAACTGATTCTAGGAAAGTCAACTAAAACATTTACTATAGCAAACAATTTAAAAAAAAATATGGTACATCTTGTTCTACTGACCAGCATTAAAGACTATAATTATATCAACAAAATTGATAATAGTTAATAACGAATATCAGCACTATCTTCAATTACTCCTATACAAAAAACACAGCAGTTGTAAGTCAAACAAGCTCCCTAATAGGCTGCAAGAGGCCGTTATATAAATCTAGGCTTCACTGACGGTTTATATACATCCTAATAGTGTTTTAAACTGTAAGCCACTCGTGCTGCTTGCTACGGAACTATTTATCACACATTGAGTTTGAAAGAAAACTATTGAAAACAATGTAACGAAAAATTCTACGTGTGTTGCACACCTGCATATTATTGTCTAGGTTGCTAAGTCATTCTCTGCACACCAATTCTGTTTTAATGGTTACAAAAAAAGGACAATTTCTGAGTGTTAATGAGAAAATAAAGAAACACCAACAGCTGTTAATAAAATGTGTTGAGAGATGAGCCCATCTCGCATTCTTTGTTGATGATTTGGGCTACAGCTTGATCCAACATGCAGATGTTCATCAACCTCATGATATTTTTGACGTGCATTCGCCCACTCAATGAGGTACACCTGGATCACCTTATAGGCAGCAGGAGCTGCTAAAAAAGTGACAAAGCACACTGTTAAATGTTATGGCAATTCACTTTAGCAAAACCGCTTCCTCGCTAGCTTTATACATCCAGCAGACACAGACCAACATACGTAATCATTTGGAGGTCTGTAATGGAATATTATATTAATCAGTAATTCCTGATCCTAAATATGGCTCCAGTGCTGCTGAATTCTCCCTCATCTTGCATATCTCGTGTTTCTGTCTTAAGGTGCTAAGCAGTCAGTCTACCGAAGGCTTTTTGGGGTTTGTGCTGAAAAAAAAAGCCACCTACTGCTGGGCATGAGATTAATGAGACTCAACCAAAACATTTAAGTTGACAAAGAGAAACAGTAAAATGGGCTCCGTTACATTAGAAAAACCCCACTCAAGAGGAGCCGTCCGAAGAGACCTGCAGAGTTGAGTGAACCTTCTGTGAGTAAAGCCCTTTGAGAAATGTATTTTAACCAATTCATGAAAACAGCTTTAAATATTGGGATTACAGCCACTGGAGTAAAAGTCCTTTTGGGTAAGTTTTATTCAGTAGGGTTGTCAGAGTGGAAATGTGGAGCAGCTTTTATTGTGAATATATGCTCACTGTCATCGGTACTTAGCAAAACAAACAAAAGACCACTACTGCCAAAAGTGAAGCGTCTCTATGATATTTGTCACTCACTCTGTTTGGGGCACGGATTTTGCGTTCTTATTCTGTAAATCCCTATTTTCCATGACAGAAAAACCCTACTCTGGTTGACTTTAGCCCATGAAGTGCATTGAATGTAAAATGTTCCCAACATTTATTTTCTGTAACTGCGTATCTGGTTCCCGCTGATACATTTTAAAAAATAACAAAAAAAACAAAACCATACAGTCACACCTACGGGTAAATTAACAAATTACACGTTCTTGGAATGTGGGAGGATGTCGGAGTAACTGGATCCCAGAACCAATAAAACATGGAAGGAACGTGTAGACTCCTCACAGACAGGGCCAGGTCTCCCGGTGGATTGGAACCCAGAACCTTCTTGCTGTGAGGCAATATAGTGCAGATCATTACACCACTGTGCTTTGCATTTGCATATCTTATCATATTATAGTACAAATTGGTGTCAGCCTAGCAGCAAACAATTATGTTACAATATGTTCACCTTCAAGAAGGAGATAATATTCTATCGTCCGTTAGCTGGATTACACAGAAACTACTCTGTAGATTTTAATGAAACCCGGATGAATGGTTTGGCATGCAACAAGGAAGAATCCACTAGACTTTGAAGTGGATCTGGATTAGTGGCAGCATGGTGAATTCCATCCTCTTTGAGCACTTTTTAGGTATCCTTTTTTTGTCAAGTAAACTTACAGACTACTAAACGGATTACCTTGGACCTCGTTGACAGAGAAAGACATTTTCCCCACTCAATATAGGAGTAGATTTTGAAAAAGGTCATGTATGCTTTTTTGTATCCTGAGAGATCCTCGAGGTAATGAAAATAAAATAATTGAAAAACATATGCAAGGATTTCCATGATCATTTATAAGGGTCAGGCAGGAAGTGTCCACCTGTCCATTTTGATGTTGCACAAGCCTTGATTTGATGAGCCGCAGCAGAGTTATGCAAACCCTGAGTGCTTCTAGTTTTATTTGTATAGGTTTAATTAAATAATAAAATGGCGACTTAAGTTTCTCTTAGATATAAAACCAGTATTATATTCCAGTGTCATGTTGCAATTCACACAGTAGGTTACAAAAACAATCTCGCAACAAAAACAAGATACAACCGTCTCTGCTCTCTGCTCAAAAACTTGCTGACTTTGAAAAATTGGTAAATTACACTGTTAAATATTTCCAGTTACTCAATTGATTAATTTCATTGTAAACAAGTTAACAAGCCATCTTCAGCTTATCTGATCCCAGTAATCTAGAAGTGGCTCTAGCAGCAATGTACGTCCAGCAGCATCGAGCTCTGTTGCCTACTTAGCCATCTTTAACTTTCAGTAAACAGGATAGTTCTATCCAGATTCAGTTAAAGATCTGTATCCTGTGTGCATTGAGATGAACACAATTCACACCACGGATACAAACACGTTCTCCTCCAACATAAAGTTGAACAACCTAAAGTTTGTCTTTAGATTATTTTTGTATTCTCTACTCTACTTGGGTGAAACTGAAATCTTGAGCTGTGAAAAATTCTTCTAACAGTGATGAAATTAGCTGGACTGCCCTGTTACGTTGGAGACTGAGGGATCCGTCTCACACTTCAGCTTCAGCGGAGGATCTGTGTTGTCAGACACAGACACATTTGAGGAGCACTGGGGAGGTGTGGCGGCGTCAAAGCCTTTATCCATTCTCCCCTCTCCATTTAGCCTCTCCTCCCCGTTGCCTGGAGGGGACTCATGTGTGCGCATGTGCTTTGCCAGGTGGTCATTGCGCATAAACACTCTGGGACATAATGCGCAGCTGAACTTCTTGGCACCAGTATGTGTCTGTAGGTGGCGCTGCAGCTCGTCAGAGCGTGTGAATCTCTTGCCACAGAAGAGCCAGTTGCAGACAAACGGCCGGTCCCCGCTGTGCCAACGTAGGTGAGCCTTCAGATGTGAGGTTTTGGCGTACGCTTTGCCACAGCCGGGAATGTGACAATTGTGCATGTGCTTCCTCCTGCTGTCGTCAGTGCTTTGGCCCAGTTGTTCAGCGTGGACGCAGTTAGGGCAACGACATACAGCCTGGCCGGCGCCTCTTGAAGAGGAGCGGCGTTGGGGCTTTGGGCGGGCTGAGACGACGTTCTCCTGGGGTTCCTCCATGGAGAACTGTTCTTGCTGCAACATTTCCTGAGCCAATGGCTCCATCTTAAAGTTATCCTGGGGGAAGAGGTGGGATGAGTGTGAGGCTGGAGAATGTTGAGGTGGAGGCAGATTGCACAGCTGGGGATCAGAGCCAAAAGGGCCTAAAGAGGACTGCAGCCCCATGGAGCTCCCTGGACTCACTGAAGGTAAGCCAACACCCTGCCCTGTTTGCAGATCTATCCAACTCCCTGGCTGGACGTCTCGGTGGAGATCCCACCAGGAGGGGATGTTCATGTCTTCCGTGCTGCCACCAGGTGGGGCTGTCCGTAACCAAGGCTCATAAGGATGGGCCATGTTAGCAATTTGTGTTGGGACAAAACTGTTGAAGTCAGCTGCTGAGAGTGTTGTTCAGAAATGTTTGGGTAATGTTGAAAATATTACCACATGACAGGATGGGGATGCAATGAAAAATCTAGAACCTGCAGAGAGAAAGAACAGACAATGAGTTAACTCTTCAAATCTGACTCACTTGTCACTCAGTTGCATTTTGTTAATGGACCTACTAAATCATGTGCAAAGACTTTGAAAATTCTCAGCCGCTGCTGATCAAACATTTATGAACATCAGAAGTGCAAACCCTCAGGCCTAAATCCTCCAGTCTACAACATTTCAATAACTAAGCCTAAGCACACCTCCTTCGTTGCCATGGATACTGCAGTTCTCACGCTGGGTGACCAAGGAGAGAGGAGACCAACGTGTCCAGGCAGAAAGCCTGCCACATGCATCCACTGCCAGGTACTTCCCATGGACGACAGTCAAAGACAAGCGCAAAGAAAACAACATCATTGGCCCAGTGCAGAGGCTGAAGGGGGGAGTACTGGGGAGTGTTGACAAGAGAGCAGTTTGGTAGAGGAAGAGGTTCCAGGGAGGTATGGCTGGAGGCCAAAGTCTATTTGTAAGTCTCTGAGGTTTTCGGAGATGAAACCTGGCAGACAGGAAAACCTGTTTTTTTTTTTTGTTTTTTTTTTATAAATCACACATGATTTACAACAACAGCCCTCTAGGCATGTTACACAAGGAGACCTGTAAAACACCCCACCTCTTACATACTGGTGGCAGTACGAATCAACAGCTGCAGACTCATAGCCTTCAGGAGCCTGAGAATGCGAGTCCTATAATAACATAAGAACAATAAATTTATGTGTATAATTATGGGCGCACGCTCTGGAGCAGCATCCCGTCCTCTGTTCACTCCAGTTATGATACACGTACAGCTCGACAGTTTGTCAGGACCTCCGATTTCCAACGCTCACATGGCGCTTGTTAAATTTTGACACAAAGCTAGCATCCTGCAAGACTGGTACTTGGCTCCAAACATGTCATAGCCCCAAACAATCTGTTGACTTCAACCACACCCCCATCCTGGAACATCTACAATTATCTTTACAGCAGGAAACAGTAAAGAAGTCGGATGCTTGAGAGGTTCGTATCATAGTCTTAAGATTCCTTTTGGTGATACCATATCTGACACAGCAAACTGCACAGGGTCGCCCAGAAACAAGAGATCAAGCTCCATTAAGGGCAGGTGGAGCACGCACATTGGGTGGTGTGACTCAGAGTAACAGGGGAGGATCTATTCAATTGATCTCAATTTGTTGAGTAAATACAACCAACAGAGGGGATTACACTACCTTCTCAAGAGTTCACTCAAATCCACTCGAAGATGCTTTCTAGTCCCAATGAAATCGTAAAGCAATTAGTTTGGAATTCTCTAATGAAAGGTCTGATGTTAAAGGTCAAGCTGATTTATGTCTGGGGGCCTAGAGCCAGAGCCGCTCTGTAATTTTTTGGGAATGTAACACAGACACACCGTGGAACGGTCCCCCAACGCCGCTCTTACTGACATGACTGTAAACAAATGAAGACAGCAGCATCCTCCTTTGTTCGTCAAAGTGCTGGGAGTGCTAAGAGATGAGACAAAGGGAAACAGCTGGCAGAGGGGGCCCGCAGCCTTGGAGGAGGAGGATGGTAAAGAGCAATGACAGAGCTCTGACCATAAAACCTGCCCGACCAAGACCCAGCACAGCCCAATTATGAGTTACAAGCCTGCCATGGAGATGAGGCACAGAGTCAATGAACAGAATGTTTCTGATTTTTTTTTCTCCCCCCACCTTCTCTTTTTTTCATGACAAAGCAAATATTTGAGTTTAATTTAACCCTGTGTCTCTGATTTGACAGCGACACTACTTGGCTTGCCTGCTTTTTTTTTTTAAGTTTCCTTTTCTGTAAACTGGCAGTTAAAAGTTTGGTATTGATCCACTTTGAAGACCATTTTTCCAGTGTAATTTACTCTGTCCATCATCACCAGCGCGCTCTCATCCGAGACCTGGAACAGCACGGTTAAAACAAACAATTACACTGTCAGTGGTAACAAATCAGTTAGGGTCAAATGGCATCTACAATTGTTTTAACCTGCTTACAGGAAAGGGTTGGAAGGAAGCCAATAAATTAATAAGGGGTAAGGTCACATGACAGAAGATCTTACCAAGACATGCTTGACTTTATTTGGTTGAGTCCCTCAAACAAGCGACATATCTAAATTGTTTTCTGATGTATTGATCATTGCAGAAAAGCATAAAAAAACAAGTTAATTCCAGCAACATCCATCTATCTATCTATAGATATATAAATAAATGTTGCCCTTGTCACAAACTTTTACAACAGTTCAGCAATTTAACAAATTAAATCTGTAAATACTCAGAGAAAATTGTTGACATTTATAACTAAATTGGAGTAAATCAGTTTTAATTAATCAAGACCTAATTTCTACATATGAAATATTTAAAACATATCAAACCAGTTTTAGAGAAATATTACATTTTAATTAGCCAAAATGACATAATGGCTCCTTTTGCAGATACTAAATGTCAAATGTGCAGAATATAGTTTGTTACTGGCAAGATTGTTGTTGCTGATTGTCTAATAAAAAAGGTCTTGTTTGTTTGTCATGAGTTTAGATGGACACGGATTTAATATCAAGCCTTCAGTAAGAACTTTATTTAAAATGAGATGTTTAAAAGCACCCAAATTGCATTCAACAAACAAATCAAACAAGCATTAAAATTGATTTACTGTAAACATTGTGGAGTTAGGCGTATATGTACAGTCACTCAGATCATTCACGCAGAAGCTAGGCAGTTTATGATCTTGATATGAATTACTTTTATTTGAGCATTTCTGTTTCAATAAAATTTCATACAGTTAATACAGTATACTTGTGGTTTTACGTAAGTAATTTTAGTTTACATTTGCATAAATCCTTAAATATGTTAAATTCCTCCTGTAGTGATGTATTGAGTTCTGTCCATCAGCTTCACTTCACAACATTTAACTGCAAAAACTGAAGCATATAAATGAATGACATCTTGAAATAACAATAACAATGTTCCAATTGTTTTAACAGTGGCTATGGATGTATTCAGACCTTAATTATTTTTCAATATTCACATCCTTTAACTCTTGATTGGAATTTTGATTTCTTTATTTAAGGTACTACTTAGCTACGGAAAATTAAATATGACCTCCACACATGCATCTTATTACAAATTGTGCATTTGAAACTCTGTCGAATCACCACAGGGAAGCCAGTTTATTTTTTAAAACTGCAATTTTTCGTTAACTTGATAATCAACGATGTTCAGAATGCACAATATCAAATCCAATACGACAAAAACTTCTACAGTCATTTAAACTTGAATCCAAATATTATTCCTATTTTCCATCTGTCGTTTCTTTTTATTGTTTATTCTTGACATTTAAGTTTCAGCTTTGAACTGGGAACAATAAAACATTTTCAACTTAATATTTTTGAGAGATAAAAAGGAGAGCAGTAATTTAAACAGTGGTAAACAGAAATATTAAGTAGAAAGAGACAAACTATATTTTTCGGTGTAATCCAATAAATTATTACTTGCTTGTGAACATCTGCAAGATATACAATCCGTACTTATATAAAACATGAGACGGAGACTGTATCCATTTTATCTGTCCCTCCTCACCTGCAGGTCAACCTGTTGAATGTCCATTGGGGAGACCGGTCACCTATATTAATAATCCAGATTTGGATGTTATTAAACCCGATTACCTGGATTTGATCTCAATATTTTCCCGCCTTATCCAGGTTATTATTCCTCAACATATGACTGATTGCACAGGTGAAGACGTTAAGGGTAGAATCGTTACAATAGTATTAAAATTGACTGCAGCAATTATGATACTGATGTTGAGTTCTTAATTTCTCTTCTCAAGTCAAATCAATCAGAGAGCATTTTTTTTATGAGGTAGTATCTTCATTTACCTGCTTTCAGTTAAGCAGATATTCTCACGCAGAGCGCACGAGAATCTGACGTGTCTACTCAAAAAAAACAAAATAAATACATCATTCATATAATAATTTCTAGGTAGTGAATACATTTATGAATACATAAGATCACATTGATGGTAAGTCTCTGGTTTACCTGTTGAGCTGCAGATGCTTTTGTTTTTCTTTCTTTCAGGAATGAATAAGCTGGAGAAGATCGCTTCAGCTCAGCTTTTTATTTCGTCATGAAAAACTAAACGAAAAATAAAATCCTTATGGTCTGATTTTCTCAGACGGTCCAGGTGAGGATCTGTGGGCGCGCAGGTAAGCAGCATTCTCAGAAATGACTAACGCTACAATAGGCTGCGAGTCTTCAGTCTCTCCAGGCTCCGCCCACCGCTCTGCGTCACGGGCCGTCGGTTGGAGGCGCCGCTCCCACAGCGGAACGCGGGGCTCTACCGAGAGAGTCCCGCAGAGGAGGAGACCCAGCCCTCTACGAACTCTCATTCCTTCATCACATAGTCAGAGGTTTCTAAAATAAAGAATAACTCATACGAAAGTACCGAGATAGTTGCTGGTAAATACCGGTAAAAGTAAAAATATCGAGTGTTCACTCAACTAGAGGTAAACGCTCTCTGGCAAAGCTACAAGTATTGACTTTTTATTCAAGCAGAACTTAAGTTACATCAGTATAAAATACACTCTTGTAAAAGTAAAAGTATTGCCACTTCTACGTTACTCACGTAGAAGTAAAGTTAGTTTAGTAAACAAGACTATTGTAAAGTGGAATTAGTGCAGGAAAAGAACTGTGACTCAAATGTACATATAAAAGTAAAGGGTAGTAAGAGTACGACTTATTTTGCTGAACCTAATGTAATTTTTGTAAATTATTGTCCAGAATTATGAACTTTATTTCTACTTATATTACTGGCATTAAAAGAATGCATTCAATATGAATCATGACATAGATCAAGTGGGTCTCAAACTTTTCCCAATAAGATACACTTTTAATTATCGTGTTATCAGATGTCTAATATGTTGATTGTAGTAAAAAAAAAATAGATTAAAGTTTTAAAGTTATATTTATAATAGTTTTTTCTGTTGGTTTTGTCCATTTATTTAGATTAAATCAGTTGTGATGTTTAGAAAGCAAACAATGATGCAATATAAAAATTATAACTGCAGTATTTTTACCTCTTTAATTATCACCGCTGCAAAAACCAAATTGTTAAATTAAGTGTTCGAACAGAAGAGGTACCACTTTAGGCTACAGAAATTAGGAATGGAATAGTCTAAATTTAGTCCTGTTTTTGAATGCCATGCACGGAGTCTAACAATGTATTTTTAAATAAAATCTGTTTTCTTCAGTTTTGCAGAAGTACAATTTAAAGTTTACTACTTAAGAACAGTTTTAAGGTAACTTAATATATACTTGATTACATTAAGGGGGACAACATTTTGTACTTCTTTTAATAGTTAGTCTAAATTTTAAGAGTTTACAGGTTATTATATGACCAGCTTAAATTATTATAGACTAAAACAAACAAATAGCATTTGGAGCAGTTAAAATTATAAGTGAATCCCCTCATAACCATACAGAGACGCAAACTCTCCGCAAGGCAGCTCATTTTCCCTGCTTAGTCATCATACCTAATAACAATTGTCCTATAATAAGTTTGACTCTCAAAATGTGACTCTTTGACCATGAAAACCTCCCCAACCCAATTGCCTTGCTGTTTCTTATTTATCTTTATTTTTTCAGATTTTTCAATTATGGATAACAAATCTTCTTGGAACTTGGTGGCATGTGCCAAAATGGAACCCCTGGATTTTGGAATGGATCCAAATAAGTTTTGGAAACACATAGTTATCATGATTAACTTGGTAACCACTCAGGAAAAACTATATTTTTCAAATGGCTTTCTTCTTCTTATGAAAATATATCAGATTTGACTCTAAACTGAATCGGGAGTTTATGAGTTTATGTTAGCTTTTTTTGAAAAAAACATTCCACATCTGGAACATTACTTGAATCCAGATTTTAGTTAGGCATTTTTTTCCAAGCATTATCTGCATTATCACTGAAGATAGTAAAAAAGCTTGTAATAGTCACCACAATGTTATTGAATAGTGTAAAAAAACAACAAAAAAACCTGCTGTACCTTTCCCCTACAAAACAAATAATCAGAAACTGCAAAACATTTTGAGAGAAGAGAAGGAGACATGCCCACATTGGCAAGAACTAAAACTATGGGGCAAAAATATGATGCAGCTGTATCTCTGTTGGTCCTCCCCCAATTGGAAGAGAAGTGGTTTGATCCCATCCACTAAACCATGCCGTAAAGAAAGAGCATTTATCTTTTTATTTTTCTGTACAAAGTCAACCATCATTAATTCTTCTCTTACAAATAAACAAACAGCTAAGTCCCAACTCTTGATGGTGGTTTTAACAAGAGTGTTTATCTCAGGTTCCTGTACCTGTCCTTAACATTCTACCTATCATTGGAGTTATATAATGTATAATACAAAATGTGCAATGCAGCTACCCTCACAAGTGTTTATTCTTTTTTTTTTTTTTTACTATCTTCACAAATGTCTGTTGTGAATGTTGTATTTTTTTTTACATTTTTTATTATTTATAATATGTGTGCAAAATAGATTTTTTTTTTTTTATCTTATCTTATCATATCTTTAATTTTTACTCTATCATATGTGGAAAACACAAGTTCTATAGTGGAAATTTTAAATGAACTTCAATATGTTTGTCATGCAATTTCAAAGAAACCAAGATGTCAAAACATGTAATAACCCTGAACGTGACAATATTTCTCTGTTAAAATGGTTATGATCATGTGCATATTTTAGCTATAAAACCTTTTACCATTCACAGGAATCTATGGTAATTTTGTAAGACATGGTACTTCTTAGTTAAATGATGTTGATTTCAGCGTAAAGTACAGACACTAATCAACCCAATACAACAATATTATAACCAAGTGCCTAATATTATGTACGTCCCCTTTTGCCAGGAACAACTCTATTATATCACACATAGTTCTCACACCTTTCTATCATGACCTGATTTTCTGCAAACCTTCATTTCTCCCATTTATCATTGAGCCTTGGGCATCCACGACCCTTACACCGACTTACCAGTTGTCCTTGCTTGGACCACTTAGGTAAGCACCTAGTGCAGTCATGGTCACGCGACAAGACCTGTAGTTCTGAAGATGTGACGCAGCAATCTAGCCATCACAATTTGCCCCTTGTTAAAGTCACTGCTTATGCTTTAACATTTGTCCAATGTATCAACAACATATTGGTTTTCTGCCCGATCTATCCCACTGACATTTGTAAGTATAATGATAAAATAATTAATGTTATTTACGACACCTCTAAGTGGTTTTAATGTTATGGCTGATCAGTGTATCTAAATGAATACTGAAACATAAATAAAAAGATTGCATTTCATGCAGAAAGCCATGTGTGTATAGGTGGTTGTTGGGGGTATTTTCAATGAAAGTTACAGTCAACAAGTTGACAAAATATTAAAATGTAAACAAACAACAGATCTCTACTGGGAAATGAATGGTTGCCAAGAAGGTATTTTACAACATCTTATATTTTGCCACTGTTCTTTTATTTTTTTGAAGTTCCAGCAAACACAGTTGCCAATATTTAACTGTGAATTAAAAAAAATTTGTTTTGTTTTAAATTGTACCATTAATTCAATCTTCTTTTTTTTTAATCTATAAAATAAATCTCCACAAAAATAAATCCTCTCACACAATATTGACCTCTGTAAGACCAGTTTCTATTCTTAAATTACAGACAAGTTAATTGGATTACAGCATGTGTTCTTTTTTTGTTTTTTATCATGGTCTAAATTAGTCAATTATATTTGGTTTATTAAATTAATCATACATATTTATAAAATTTTCCTAAAAAAATTTCTGTGCTTGTCTTCGAAAACTACAAACTAGTTAACGTTGATATGAAGCTGGATCTGACGCCTTGTGTCATGCTTTGTTGTGGTTATGGTGGTGTACCAAAATCTAGATGGTCTTTGTTACACTGTAGAGCAGCGGAGCGTGATGTGGTCATAGCAGCGTCTGCAGGCTTTGGCTCACATATGAATCCATTGACGCCGACACTCATGAGGTAGACTGACTCAAGCCGAAACACAGGCATGATACACACAGCTGGAGTTCTTATTTCGCAGAAAACTGATGAGTTCTACTCAATCCACCACTTAAACCATTCAGAGAAACACCTTCTCATCGGAGGACGAACTTTCCCTCATTTTGATAAAACTGATATTTTTAACCTAAAAACCCATCTATTCACTCTTGTTCTTGGCTAATGTTAATTCTCTGGTTTTACTATTTATTCTATTTTTCAAAAAAAGCTGACTATTATTTTTTACTGTGCTTTATTATTACCATTATTATTACCCTTTACCTTGATTTTACTCATTTATCATTTACGCATCTATCTATCAATCTCTCTATCTATCTACTTTCTTTTTCTTCTTTTTATCTTCTTGCTGGTGTTCTAACCTCTTTCTTTTCCATCTTTTCTTCTCTTAACCTCCATCTTTACTTCTCGTTTAGTCTCTACATGGTGTGGATTGCTCGCTCTCCCTTTTAACTTATTTTCTTTCATAAAGCATCACACCGAAAATTGTTTAATTCCATTTATTGAATATAGTGATGGACAATTTTATAGTAGTGCATTGCTTCTTAGTTTTGACTGAAGAACCTTTGAATGTGTATCTCACTTTTAATAGTTTTAACATTGTCTTCCTTTGAAGCTTTTTCTTTTATTTTGTCTCCTGGCTGAGTTAATTCCTTTCCTGTCATGGCATGTTGGTGGAGTAGCTTCAAATCAACTGACAAACACAGACCACAGACAGACTTCCTACCCTGTCTCTGAAGCAGCACTTTAAAAATGCTGATTTCACTATGGTCAAAAAACGGTACCACAGGCTGATCAGCAAATAATGACAAAATGTTGATAAAGCGCGTGCCTTGACTTGAGATTTACAGAAGCCTTCCAGCCGCGAGGAGTGGTAAGGCAACGGATAAAAAAAACTCTGCTTAGTCTTAAGCCCATGGAAATAAAATGCTTACATGTTGAATATTTGAGGTTAAATAGGGAGATAAATTGGTTCTTAGCCAGTTTCTAAATATATTCTAGTGATAATAATAGAAGCCTGAAAGAGGAGATTAGGCCATGGAACGTAGGACCACACACTGCGTCTAAATGTTGTTTACCAACGTCTTCAACAGTCGAGTATATTTCCTCATAAATGCAATGCAGCACAATCAAAAGACACTGCCTCACAAATTCTTCTAATTTGAATTTGTCTAAATAGCCTGTTTGACAGTTTTTATGTCTTAAAAAGCTTGTATTTTTTTTTTTTTTAAGAATTTCTGCTGTGTTTATCTGAAAATGCTTTTGATCCTTTAAACACTCTTCTTGCAAATAATTTTTATCTGGGTCAAATTTACTCTTATGTTCAGCAAAATGCCAATGAAGTTCAAAGTGGTGATGTGTCTTCTATTTATGAAAATGCAGCACCTTTGACCTTTATGTGTAATGCTGCTCCGACCACAGACATCCTCTGATACAGTATATCACCAACTGCTGCATAACATTCAAACAGTTCAGTCACGCGAAAGGAGTTCTGCTTTAGCACTAAGTATACACTCATAAATTCTGTATACAGTATTTTACTATGACGGTGTTATGCTCAGTGGGTGTGATAGAGCCGTATTAAAATCTGAAAACTTAAAAAATGGTGATGGAAACTCTTACAAAGGACTCATAACTGCTGCAATAATAAACAGGATAACAGAAACGATACCTGATGGATATCCAGGAAACTTGTAATATGAAGAGCCTATAAAAATTTTTCTTAGACCTTTTTGTCAAAGTTTCCACAAATTTACCGGAAGCAAAGTATATTAAAAACGTTTTACCTTTTAATAAATGTAATTTCTACTTTACATAGATTTGCGAATTTTGATTCTGACCCTAATTTGACCTACTTTTGAGTACCTTATGGAAAAAAGTTTTTTTAGAATGCATCCATTGATATGTGCCTTAGCCGATTTAGAGACCCGACACAATGTCGCCGTTTTCACACAGAGATCATGCCACAGTGCTGCAATGCTTTACTTTTGTTTTTTTAATTTACTTTGAATAGAAAAAAGTAACTTTGAAGATGGATTGCGACCGGTATCTGTGAGATGAAGTGATGCGATATATATAACACGACAGCATCAACATATGGATTGCCATAGCAAAAAAAAACAGTCTTTTAACATCCTGGTCACAAACCCTTCTAGCTGGCTGTCGACTATGGTCAGTTGGTAATAATATGGATGGCTTAAGTTAATATTTGGAGTTTTATTTAGGATTCACCTTCAAATGGATTGCTGGGCTTTGGCGGATTTTGGCAGGTAGCCATCTCCTGAGTGACTCTTGCAGATTGTTCCTTTCCTTTACTGGTGCTCCTTTACTTTGCCCATACATTCCGTATGATTACAAAAGGGATGTAACAAGTGGCATTTGTTGTCCAACCAAGACGTCTGTAAATACCTGATTGAATGGTAGAATGGGAGTGTGACATTCAACTGATGTTTTACTTGTGCAGCCAAAAACTGGAGGCTTTAAAACAGTCCGTCCCATATGAAATCATATTTCATACTGGTGTTGCTCCACTGTTGTGTTGTTCAGTGTGTACGTACAAACATGTTGTAGGGACAGATCTCTGTTGCAGAGGTGTTGCATCTCTGTTTGAAAAGGAATTCTATCTTTGGGCTTTTTTGTGTTATGACTTCTATAGGTGTTGATCTGATTTATTTCTTTATATCTGCTCCCTGTTAACTGCGAGATGTTTTTGCATTACAGAAGAGACTAAATTAGATTCAAAACAGTCTTAAATTTAAAAACTGTTCTGAATTTAATGTTGTGTCCCTCAAACTGTAACTGATGGACTTTTGCAGAGTTGCAGGGGAAAATCTAAGTTTAATTTATAATATAAATCTATCTACTGTCAGAGCTCCTTTATGGATTTAAAGAATTAATACATTCACTCTTTTGTCCTACTATATGTAATATAATTAATATTCTGATAAAAATTGAACATGATTCAATTATTTTTATGAAAGCAGCGTCAGCATTAATAACACAGAAGAGAAGATGTTATGAACCATGATCAAACTTTAGATCTGACTCTTTTTGTACAATAAGTACTAAAGCTTGAAATATCTACAATTTACTTTCACATTTTTATCATTCAAAAAAAACATCCCAAAAAATGCATTTGCTTCTTTGCTGATGATTGGATGACAGTCTCATGTCCGTAAGCTGTCTGAAGGGAAATCTGAAGATGGACACGCGAGAATAACCAGAAATGGATTGTTTCTGTTACAGGAACTGACAACCAACTACCATGGCATATTTTATTAGTTTGTTTAACTTTTGAAAAAAGGTAACTCTAAAAACAATTTTTATAGGGATTAGTGTGATTCAATTGCAACTAGCTAAGAGAAAACAACACATAACCCCCGCAATCGGCCAGTTTGGGTTCAGATTAAACAGACAAGATATAAAGTGTTAGGAAGCTTTAGGGGCATCAAAGTGGCATCAATGATTTTGCAATAAACACATAAACAATTTCCCAAGACAATATCATTACTTGTTATCATATTTTGTATTTTCAATTACAGTAATCACGAACCCATTTTTAGAAAAAAAAATTCCGAACGGTTTATATAAGACGTCTCTCCAAATTTTCCAGCTTGGTGTGTGTCTGTGTGTGTGTAAGAGATTGTATGTATGTGTGTATAACACTCTTTCTTTGAATGAAATGTGTTTTGCACACAAAATTCCCTCTCTATAAAGTTGGTTCTGATTCTGATTCACTGGACTCTGGCTGCGTTGATTTCCATCTAGTCCCACGGGAACCGCACTGGCGTCCCAGACAAATCCTCCTGCTAACATGCCAGCCTCCAGAGAGCTACGCCAGCTAAAGCCTCACTTCCCCTTCAGTAGAGACAAAAATCCAAACAAAGTAAACAGTAAGCACCTAGTAGTCAACTTCCTTATCCTTGTTAATTATTCAAAATCCCAGAGGAGACCAGCCCACAGTTGTCTTCTGAGTCACTTTTTTTCCCTCTCATGCAGGCAGTCACTCACCACAACGGCCCCCTTCTCCTCCTGCCTCCCCTTTCAACTTCAAACCTAGTCATTTCTGCAAGCTGCACTTTGATTGTACCAAACACCTGTATTTTTCGAGAAGACACTTCCTCATGAGCCCCCGCCTCCCATCTTTGATTGTTAAACAGCAGTGGCGCCGTCATTACTGTCTGTGCGACTGATGCCCCCCAGCTTCCCCTCCCATCTTCCAACCCTGCCTTTAAACCGGAACTTTAATTGCTCCAAGAAAATTGGATTGCCTTATTTTATCTAATTTTCAAATCCCTTATTTTGTGTGTGTGTGTGTGCGTTATAAAACATGAAATGTGCCATTTGCTCACAACTTTAAGTAGTGCAATTAGAAAAAAACATCTTCAGATAATTTAAATATTGAAATTGAATTTGGTAGTAGCCAGATAGTCGTAACCAAGACATGGACAAGCATTTTTTTCATCTAGCCACAACTAATCCTTCGGGAAGGCAGACAGACACTGAACACACACATACACACACCTTTGCAGCAGTAATACCATGCTTTATTAGACGGCCTCTCCTGCCATCCTGTCTCCCCCCTCAGATTAATATCCTCTGGGCTTCTCACCAGCTGTTTCCGTCCTTTAACACCCCTCATCTTCCTCCGGCTGGCCCTCAGCTTCACATGGCAGGGCTTACGAACTCGGCTTACGACGCCACCATGGCTCTGCTCAAGTCAAAGTCAACGAGTTTATTGTCCTATGTACCCAGTTAAAAAAAGGTTTCTCTGTACAATGAAATTCTTCTTTTGCCGTCCACTCTGAATAAAAATGCGGCACACAGGGTTGAGAAATTACATCTAATTTAAATCATGGTCTAGTATTCCAGACGATTTTTTGCCAATGGTTCTACCACTTAACTATTACTATTAAACTATTAACTATGGAGATTAAAAACATGATGACATGGAAAGCAAAGGTAAAAAAAAAAAATCTTGTTTTTGGCTATAATGGATTTTATCTGCTGTCTTTTGTGCGTGTGTGTGTGTGTGTGTGTGTGTGTGTGTGTGTGATTGTACTGTACTTGTGTGCGAGGTCTTGCTTGGGTGTGTCTGTCTTTGACTCAGGTGGGTCTTTACCTCTTGAGGTGTTTTTACTGTTTGTGTGTAAGGGCAGACAGGATGTGTGGTGCTTGTCACCACACTCCAAGAGATGAAAGGGTGAAGAGGGTGTGGAAGTAGCCGAGTGCTGTTCAGGTAACAGGTTGTCTTCTCAGAAATCTCTCAAGAATTCACTCCTTTAGCCTACAGCATTCCTACTGAGCGCAAGTGAACTCCACTAACCACAGAGTTGTTTCAGAAGACAACTCAACACCTACTGAAAATATTGGTATCCCTAAACACATCAGAAACCAGACGCTAAATCTCAAGAATACAATGTAACATTTGGAGGCCCCACAATTTCACTCCTACATCCCCCAAACTTGTACGGTGTATCACGAGTCACTTTTAACAATGAAAACAATTAACATATTTATGAGCCTTAATGACAAATGCTGTGGCTGTCTAAATTACATGCAGAGAAAGAACTATGCATTTACTGCAATGCAGTGTTGTAGGTTTTTTATATTAGAAACTTTCTCTGCAATCTCTTCTAAACACCAGAAGATTAGAAGTTGAGTCATTGGAATGATTATAATGACAGAGCTAGTAGTTTTGAAAAATCAGTTTCAAGAACACATTGTTATTGCCTTTTAGCAGCCAAGTGACTGGGTGGATTTGTACTTCCACCACATATCTATAGAAGTGAAAGGAATTCTGATTGCAGTTCTCAAAGCATCGTTTATTGGTGTGAATATGATGACTTGTGGAACTTTTTGCATTTAATTTTATTAGCCATCTCCTAAATCCAGAGTCAACACTTCCCAAACTCATGAAAATCTGGTGAAATGTTTGGACAGATACCAGGTTTCAAACTGAACCTGTGAAACACACAGGCACTCTGTATAAAATACACAAACTATACAACAAGCAGAGTGAGCAAATGGAAATGCAATCTGAAATGGTGCTCACAATATATAAAATACTTAGGAGAACTAATGCCGTTAGATTTAGGTAGAATGTAGGATATTAACTACAATTCATTAACAGCAAGATTCAGAAAGACATAACACAATGGTCCATACCAGTTCAATAAAATAGAAATGTTTTAAAAAGTGGTGTTCTGCCTTGACTGTTCTGACTTTTTCTGTACACAAGTGTCCAGTTTCCTGAATTCTGTTTCATACATGGGATAAACAGATACCCGTGTTCACACTGATAAGTCATAACATTAATACCCCAGACATGTGAGTTAAATATAATTGATTATCTGGCTACCATGATACCTTTCAGGAGGTGAAATATATAAGGCAGTTTGGCCTGAAGTTGATGTGTTGGAATCAGAAAAAATGAACAAGTGTATGGATCTGAGTGATTCTGACAAGAACTAAATTGTGATGGGAAGATAACATCTCAAGAACTGCATTTGTTGTTGGATTTTCCTGTTCTGCATTGGTTTATACCTACCAAAGTGATCTAAGGAAGAACAAGTGCATGGTCACAGGCGCCCAAGACTCACTGATTCAAGTGGGGAGTGAAGACTATCTCATGTTTGATACCACAGAAGAGCTGCTCTACAGAAAAACGCCCAAAAAGTTTGTGCTGGTTCTGAGAGAAAGGTGTCAAGTGACATCAAAGATTGGATTTCCCTTCAGAGGAGGGGACTTACACAATATGAGGTGGGTGGTTTCGACTTTTTAGTTAATCAGTTTATACTTATTATGATAGTATATAATCCTATTAGAAAATCATTATATATTGTGTGAGGAAATGTTCTGTTGTTAATAATCAGTTATTAGTTTATATATTGCTATATTGCTATTTATTTTAAACCGTATGTTTATTAACAGAATGACACTGCACATTTAACATTTTATATGGTTATTACTAGTCTCATTACCACTGATACAATTCTATTACAGCCAGTGTTCGCAACAGAATTAGAGAGTGTTCAGAAAATACTCGTCTCCACCAATGCCGTGGTCACTTATTAATTGTTGTATCATTGCACAAAAATCAAAGCACACAAAAAGAGGATATTACCATGGTGACAATGCTTTATTTGGAGCCAGTTCATGCCTGCATTAGAAACCTCTAGATTTGCAATCATGTGTTAATAATCAATAGTTTGAGTTATCAACAAAAAATAGGATTTTCCACGATAGTTGGTGGATCTATGACTTTCAAAATTAAGGGGCCATAAAGGGGCTAATATCCAACATCCATGCATTTCCTTATTTCATAAGATGCATATACATTTTTGCCCGTGATTCCTTACTTGCTGTATAGCTTTGAACAAAGACACACATGATTGTTTAGGGTGTCTAACGTATTCCACGTTCCAGCTGTTGTATACATTGGTTAGGAAATTTAAAAAAATGACAATATTTTGCTCTTCATTGAATTCTAAACTGGGTTGCAAAGAAAACCTGAAACATAAGACACACACATGCATTAGTTTTATTAACAATGACTGTGGTATATCTAAAGCTTTATTTCACGAATAAGAAGTTTAGGGTTAAGGGTAGAGGTAAATTCCAAGTACTGCATCTATATTTAAATATCTTGTTGAAACATGTACGTGAAAAAACCTAACAAAATAGAGTATGGAACTTCTTACTGATTGTTGAGGACTTAGTACCAATGGCATGGGTGTATGTGTGCAGCTTCGGAGTGTGTTCTGGTTTCTTTCTCATTACAGCCTTACTTTGATAGTGACTGCCTTACAGAGAAAGATTTGCATTCAGCAAAGTGCCCAAGTTGCAATCAAACTATAATGGTATATATATAAATATATATATTGAATGGTCCGGAACCAGGAAAACGTGACTGCAAATAAACGAACACACAAAGGTTTTCAATGGACTCATACTTAATACAAGTTGCATGTTCATCCAGGGGACTTACTGGGAGCCCTATGACTGTTTCCTTGCGTGTCACCTTTTCTGCATGTTGTCGTCTTATCATTTGAGGAAAAGGAATTAACTCAGAGTCTCTCAGTTGTCTTATTTAGATAAAAGGGTTTATTACAGACGGATCTGCTATAACAAAGAGGATCTCGACACGGTCAGGTGCGAGTCTCATCCCGGAATTTTATTCGTATAAGGCCATTGACATTGTCCTGGCCTTGGTCATGACCCAGCTACCTTGCAGGTGGAACGGCGCATTGGTTTTTTTCAGACATAACATAATGAAAGACCTCATTGATATAGTCTGGGAACTGGGGATATTTTCATATTTTCATCTCATGCACATAAGCAAAATATCAGTTGTGTTATGTGTATATATATATATATATATATATATATATATATATATATATATATATATATATATATATATATATATTTATATATATATTTATATATATATAATAATAATAATACATTTAATTTATAATGCACTTTACAATATATATATATATATATATATATATATATATATATATATATATATATATATATTTATATATATATATTTATATATATATTTATATATATTGAATGGTCCGGAACCAGGAAAACATGACTGCAAATACAAACAGACAAAGGTTTTCTATGGAACATCCCTCTACTGGACTTCGATGGTCCCCTGAATTGTTCATTTATTTCCATGCAGCAGGTATCCTGGTGGGCAGAGCTGAAGCCTTTTTAGTTTTTTTAAACATATGGGGCTAACACATAGAAAAATATAACTCACTCAATCTCACACCCTTTCCCACCAAACAATACAATGTTTCTGGACTTGAGGGAAGCTGGAGCATCAAGAGGGAACCCACGCAAAGAAAAGGAGAAAATGCACAGAGAAAATGCAAAAGTGTATTTAAATCTAGAACCTTTTTTGCTGTCAGGCTATCTTCTATGCCACTATGACAAACAAAGTATAGTTATTGGAATGATCTTCCAGGTCTCAGATGTTTCTCCCTGTCTCCCCTCCTGCTTTAGACCCTGCTTATCATCCCCAGATTGTTCAGGCTATGTACTGTCTATGGTAGAGATGTTTAGGTCTTTGACTCCTCCTCATGTTGTTTCTATGTGTTGGTGTGCTATTTGTCTGACACTAATGTCTTCTCATCTGCTGCAGCATCAATCCTCAACTGCCTTTCCTGCCAGTATTCCAGCTATGCCTCCTCTCAACCCCTCAGCACCACTTCCGCCGCCACTCCCAGCTCAACCAGATTCCTTCATTCACCACAATAAAAAAATGCTCTAACTGAATGAGTCAACTGCTTTCGAATTCTTAAACTTGGTGCTTATAACAGTTTCTGGTAAAACTCTTCGCCCAGATACCTTGTTGTAAACTTTGCACCTCCTCCTCCAAGCATAGACTTTTTTTGTACCACTAACACGTTTTGAGGTTTTGGTGGTATTCGAGATAACTATAGCCCCACAATGCACTGTTCATAATTCGCCGCCTGCTCAAGGTGTTTATCGGATTGATGTATGTTAATGAACTGCAAACCTCTTACCAGGAGGGGGCACCAGACTCCTGGGGAGGTGAGCGCCATTACAGATTTATTTAGAAAACAAAGGTTGCGCCACAGGAAAATTGACATGCAACGACAAATTGTATAAAGATATGAGCTTCACAAGGAAACTTCCTGGTGAAATAAAACCACCATTATGGAGGTTTGCATTCTCTGATTTTTTTTTTTAAAGCTTCCAAATAAAGAACAGATAACTTCTGCATGAAAAAGTCTTTTCAATCATACCAAATGTATCCCCACGGCTCCCACCAAATTCAAGTTTGAAAATATTTTATATCATGATTTGTGTTAGGCTTTTTAACTCTTTAAAACCAATTCAGAAGGGGAACAAGCAGGTGAAATAATCAGCGACATTGTTCAAAGAAACACCAGCGATGGGAAACAATCACTTGATAAACCCACTTAGACACTGGACTTCACCTATACTAAATTATACTAAATTACACCAGTAAGCCAACAAATTATTCAGAGCACTGGTAAAAGTCATTGGTGTTGTTTCCCCCAGTCTGTTTTCAATTATTAAATTAAAACAATGCCAAAATCAGTAAATGTATTAATGGGGACCCAGAAAAATAACTATAAAAATAGTATATTAATTTTCTTCAACTTATACGGGTTCATATCACGGTGGAAACAGACTAAGAAGAGTGTTCAAGATGTCTCTCTCGCCAGCAACTCTCTCCAGCTCATCCTGGCAGATACCAGGGTATTCCAGGCCCAGATGAAATACATGCTCCTTCCAGCAATTCTGGCTGCACACTGGGGTTTCCTCACAAGTAATAGTGCCAGGAAAACCTGACCGTCTTGAGGCATCCTGATTAAATAGCTAGAGAGATAGATAAATACTATATTACTCCCCTTGAGGAAATTCAGTTAGTTCAGTTGCCAAGCAGCTCGCAAATATTTATAGTCAAAATCACCTGAATTAGCTCCCTTAGATAGGAGGGAGTAGCGGCTCCACTCACATCTACTTTTCTCTAGATGCCCAAATAAGGGTCAGAACGTAGATAGACCGATAAATTGATATACAAAAAAAAGTTGAAACCTTAAAAGTCCTGCTCAACTTTTTGGTCGTGACTATGTCTCATTGAAAAATGTGTTTCACTCGACTGAACCTGTTGGACCTATCTATAAAACTCGGTTTAGGTACATTGAGCTAAAACAAATCCTTTAGTTTTCACTGTACCTCAGAATAGCCAGAAAATTTTAAAATTTTTAGACATTTTATCTCTATTGGAAACTACTAAAGAAGTAGGAAAAATGTGAGCGGCATATTATAGCATGTGAAATCTTAATGAACAAAGTTATGTAATTTCATAAATACAAAAAAAGTCTAACAAGGAACAAAAAAAAAGTTGCTTTATCAAAAAGTTGAGGTCGTAACAGTGAGCTGTTCTAACCTAATTAAAACTGAATTTCCTGATAAATCTTAGCTTTCGTTATGACACAATATACATACAAAATATACATATACATAAACAATTTCATAAAAATTATTTTAAAAACATGCGTTACTGCTTTACCATTTTATGGTACTTTTATATTTCAACTAATCACTGTCCCAAAGAAATAAAGTATGCAAAGAAATAATTTTAACTATTAGTTAAATTGTATAGGGTTAGACATTTTTGATACTGCTTTGCAGATAACTTACAAGCCATTGATAATTGAAAACTTCTGGATCTTTTCTTTTACCACCTGGATTTGGAGAGTCGTCCATCCACTGAATAAAAACACTGAATTCTTCAATCAGGGTCACAGTAATCACAAATGGGGTCACATCGTTAAGCTTCACCCTACACCAGCGAGCAACACAAGGATGTCCACTCTCACATTTAAAAAACCAAAACAATATACTTTAGCCTATCCCTTTTATACTGGCAATACCTTCCTCCAACACCTGACATTGATTTTAGCAGTAGTGGTAGTATTGTGGAGATTTTAGTGGTCAGTACATAACCTTCCAACAGTCTCTCCATATTAGAACTCAGAAACAGAGGACCCACTTGAAAATATAAGACACGAAGAAGCAGCTACGTTTTAATTCAAACCCCAAATCCAAAAATCATTCAGAGGTCTAAACCATAAGGCAGAACAAACATTCAAACAATATCCGTACAGGATGAGGCAAAGACGGAATTAAAGGCAAAGTGGTGCTAAAGTAAACACAAATCCTGGCAAACTGTTCAATAGAGAGGTATGGGCACAATCCAAATAAACAAACCAAAAGACAGAGTAAGAAACATCGAAAATCACAAGAGATAACTTAACTGTGGGACAGGTAGGACAAGTAAAAAGCAACATATGATACAAAAGATTGACAACAATCTGACTTAAATATTCAGAATCAGGAGCCAAGGAGATTTTATAATTCTCCCCGATTATCAAGTTAGTGAAAACAATCAGTGGAAGGATTAGAAACAGTGTATGATCAGATACAGAAAATAAAAATGGAGAAAGAGAAAGAAGATAAGTGAAAACACCAAAGATCAAAACAGGACAGTAGGTACAAAGAAGTGAGAAGACAAAACACTAAACTGAGGGAATTCAAGGGCAAAATATATCAGATGAAAAATGTTGTAAAGCAATAAATGTGACAAGTAAAATACATTTTCAAGAGTAAAACACACGCCTTCATAATAAGGCAGGTGGGGAAAAAAATAAAGGAAAAATAAAAAGAGGTAACAAACTACAAGATAAAGTAGGAAATAATTAAATGTAGCTCAAGGTTATTTTTAATTATACTTATAATTGGACATGGAATTAAATTCAGCTGTAAAAGCCAGATTCTTTCCACTTATTTGATGTAAAACCTTCCTTTTTTTAACTTTGAGAAGGTTATTTTTGCTTTCATCCCGGCTGGACTACTGTGCCAGTTGTTGACAAAAGTATATTAATGTATAATGTTGACATCAGAATGTGAAATTCCACACAATATATCTTTACTAATATACAAGTGATTGAAGTAAATGTAGACGTAGACATGTATAAGGAATAATGTTAATCTGTACACAAGCAGAAAAGTAAGTTAGAAATATTGTGCACACTGATCATACCTTAAATACTGAACAAGAAGAAGATACCAATACATCTTATTACAACCCATCAAAATAATCAATGCTGATCTGTAAAGGAATGGAAAGGAGAAAAAGCTATTGGTCCTCCTCTATGATTCATTATTATACGTCCAGGGAGGTAACTCCCTGGACGTAAAATAATGAAATAGGCAGGTACTTACCAATTCCATTCCAATTCTATATGAGCAACCTAACCACTAGTTATGTTAAAATTTCAGGGTTAAACAAGGTTCCTACTACTGATCATCTTAATATTTGTGGTACTGAATTTGCCAAAAGCTCGCATCAAAGCACTCATGAACTTCTTTGGTAGCCCCTTTTTGTTGTTTGACCTTTAATTCACATTACATCAGTTTTTTGGGTGCCTGAACACATGAACATTTTAAACCTGGCTCAAGAGTGTAATCTTCTGAAGATGATACTGTTACCATCACATAGAAACTTTCATAATGCAGTTCCCACCTTGAATTCATTACCTCTGCCGCAGTGGAGAAGGTTATGATCACCTCTATGCTTTTTCCAATTTGTTTGTTTGTGACCAAGATTTAAGAAAAACTACGGAATGGAATGGACATTAAAATTTTAGCAGAGGTAGGTTTTGGTATATCCTAGAGGCGATTATATTTTATTGATGTCACGTGTGTTGCAGCATTTAAAATTAAATGAAATAAAATCATAAACCATTTTGGAGCAGTTACATCACATTGTGTTGACGTGCAAGAGATTGGCAGAGACAAATTTGAAGCGGAGAATGGCGTTTTAAAGTTAATCCAAACATCATATTTGCGCTTTTGCTGAACGATGACAGCTGGAATAACATTTAAAATAAAATAAAATAAACTGCCACTGAAGTGGTGACATCACATTGCGGTGCATTGTTCTCTTAATGTGCTGAGCAGAGACACTGAAGTGGAAGACGAATGAGAATTGCGACAGACGAAGAGTTCCAGAGTATCTGAGACATATTGAGATAGCCTGTTGGAGTTTTTGGTAGATTTAGAGGATGATAAAGCTCATAAATTAATGGAGAAATCTGTATGAATGACCTATATTGAATCTGATCATAATAATGTCTACCATTAGGTATAATGTTGTGCCTTAGCAGTGGTTTGCACTTTTTTGAGTGCTTTCTACAGTTTCTTATGTATTTTATGTATTTATTTAGACAAATAACAGATCTGGTAAATTTCACTTGTTGCATAATACATCCCACAAACTGACAGGTGCCCATGTAACCAGATTTTGAATTTTGCTATTCTGAATATCCCTGCTTGTTGGTATGTTATGGCTGATCAGTGCAACATTTTAAGATTCCTTATTTTACATGTTATCTATGGCATGTAAGAACGGAAAATATGTGTAATAACACTGGAGTATGAGTTTGCTTGGGGTCTTCAGTATGACACAGAACTGTAAAACTGCAGGTTGTAGGTTTGCAGCCCAGACAGCCAGATGATGGACAACTGCAACAACTCACAGCAAGTCTTAATGCCCAACACCGATTTGTTCTTAGATTGGATTTTTTTTTTGATGCGGTTTACATTACTTATAAGATGTAGGCTATATTAAAGTGCAGTATGAACAGTTGTTCCTAAACTGACCTGCATGCGCAAAAGAACTATAAGAAAGAAGTAAAACGCAGCAATATCGATGTCTCCAGCACGGTTTGATGACGAATGTCGAGGAAAGATGACATCATAGCCGAATGAATTTGGATCTTAATGTTCAGACTGGGGTCGTATTGCAAAAATGTAGGACGATGAAGAAGAAATGTTCCAGTCAGAACTGGAAAAGACGAAGTTCCGTGGGGTTTGTTCTGTTCACACTGCCATGAAAAAGTCACCTACGAGCAAAGAAATCAGACCTGCGCCACACTTTCATGCAGTGTGAAGCCTGGCTTAAAGGTGCGGACAGTGTGGGACGATGAGTTGTTCTTGTGGTCAGACGAGACGAGACCTTTAAATATACCTTTGGATTGCCTGATCACGTGATCCGGTCTCCAGCCTGCTTTATCCTAGCTGTCCGTCTGCTCTCGCCACTGGAAAAAAAGGTAAACACTTTTACATTAGAACTGACAGACCCTCTTTTTTTTACAGAGTGTTAGTCATGAGGGTTCACTCTACCCCCATGCAAGAGGAATGACACGATTATTCGATGATCCCCTTTTACGGGGGGGTTTGTCAGCGATTTCAGTGTATCTTAATCCTCGGAACACACACCGACTTTAACGACCACTGCCACAAGATACATCTGCGATTCAGCACACTTCCTGGGAGTATCCGGATTGAATAAGATATTTGCACCAAATGCGATACTAAATCTGTAATTAAGCATCGTGCCAGTCGGATTTGTAGAGATTACAACATTTAGGTGCTGCGCACAACACTGCCTCCTAATCCCAAGTATGACGGGGTTGGGCAGTTCGTCCCCGCGATCTGACTCGCTGCACAAAACTTTGGGGGAGTGAAGGAGAGGCCTCACACACAACAGTATGATTATGAAAGGCCTGCTTGTGTTGGAAGTCAAAAACACTTGGTTTTATGAATACCATTAATTTATGTGTGGGAGAGTACTTTGGCTGCATTCACAGGACAAGCCTCACTGAAATCAGAGTTTATTTGTGCACTTTCTAGGCCACTTAAAAACAAACTGGATGCATTATTTTTAAAATATATTTTAGTTTTGGCCACTTTTGCTGTTTGCTCAGATCAGATTCATTTTTTTTAAAGTGGGACATACATGAATCAGGTATCTAGATCCTTTGCTTCAGTAGAATACTTATACGCATTTTGAAACTACATCACTACAACTACTACAAGTCGGCATCCAAAATCTATAGTATAGCTATCAAAGTATTAGCAGCCAATGTTTTTTTCAAATCAGATTCTTACCAAATTGGATTGTTACCGAGTACCTCTGGTGACATTGAAGAAAAAGAAATCTCGTGGCCAAGTCTTAATAAGTCATGGTAGCAAGTTATTATATCGAAGCCACGGCTTAAAATGTATTGGCACGACTAATTGTCTCGTGAGCATGAGTTAATAAATAATTCCTGGGCGATAATAAGCTGTTTCCACCCATATTAAAGTCCTAGCAAGAAATAAAGTAATTCAGAGCATTTTAAGTCGTGGCCACAACATTATAGTAATTCCCACATTTTATCTGTCTTTCCCACAAGATTTTTTTTTATGTCACCAGAGGGCACCGTAGATTGTTTAAGGGCAGTGTAGATAAAAAAAATCTGTTTCATCAGATGATTCGATTCACTTTCTTATGCGGTCCTAGATATGAGGGCTGTTATTAACCAAGATCAGAGAGGAGGGATAATATTAACAAAGCAGATTTGACAGAGTGTTTCTGTCATCTTCAACAGCAAAATACATTTGCTGCTAGCATGTCTACTAGTGTTTCCGTTTGAATACAATGAATGGTACAGATGCCTTTCGTTTGGGCAGACAGATCTGTTCACATTAGCTAGATCAAGGTCACTATAATTATGAATGGGGGCCATCTGACCTTAGCCAATTAGAATTCAGCAAAGAGGCTTAAATGACTTATATGAAACGCAAACATATATACCTCCAGCTTTCCAACCCGTTTTCTGGTGGGTTTCTTTTGTTGCAGGATGACAGAGGCTCCAATGTCTTGTGATTGTTTCGTTTCTATGCCCCCCGGGTCTCGTGATGACCATGTGATTTTTGGGAAGAACTCTGACCGTCCTCGGGATGAGGTGCAGGAGGTGGTCCACTTCCCTGCAGCATCTCACCCTGCGGGCTCCATGTTGGAGGTAAACTAAGCATAAGACTCCTGCAGTCACATCCTCTACTGAAATCACTTAAAAAGGCATGACATGATACATTGCACGCTTTCTCTATTACATGCGTTACAGAATATTACAAAGAATCATGTCATATGTTTGCCTGTCAGCAGCTATGAAGAGGATGAAGAATGGAAAAGTGGTCAGTCCTGATGAAATACAGGTGGACGTATGGAGGTGTCTAGGACAGAGGGCAGTCGAGTAATTAACTACATTGTTCAACACTATCTTGGAGAATGAGAGGATGCCTGCGGCATAAGGAAAGGTGTACTGGTGCTGATTTTCAAGAACAAAGGGTGATGTTGAGAGCGGAAGCAACTACCGAGGTATAAAGCTGAAGAGCCAAAAAATGAAGATCTTACAAAGAGTAGTCAAAGCTAGTTTAAAGAAAGAGGTAACAATTTGTTATTAGCAATGTAGTTTCATTCCAAGAAAGATCACTACAGATATTATGTGTGCTTTTAGAGTGCTGATGGAGAATATAGAGAAGGCCAGAAGAAGTTGCATTGTGTCTTTGTGGATTTAGAGAAAGCTTGTGGCAGAGTGCAGTGGGAGGAATTGTGGTTTTTACATGAGGAAGTCTTGAGTGACAGAAATGTATAGTTGTACAGGATATGTAGGAGCACAGTATGACAGTGTTGAGGTGGGAAGTAGGACTGATGGATGGGTTCAAGGTAGCTCTAAGTCCATCCTTGTTTGCTATGAGAATAGACAGGCTGATAGATGAGGTCATTCTGATCTTTAGTGAGAGCAGGCGGAAGAAAACCTGGAGAGGTGGAGGTATGAGCTGGAGAGAAGAGGAATGAAGGTCAGTCAAGGCAAGACAGAATACATGTGTGTAAATGAAAGGGAAGCAGGTGGAATGGTGATGATGCAAAGAGGGAAGGTGAAGAAGGTGCAGGACTTGGAGCAATTGGAGTCAGCTGCTCAGAGCAACGGGGAGCCTAGAAAAGAGGTGAAGAAGTGAATGCAGGCAGGGTGAAGTGGGTGGAGAAGTGTGTCAGGAGTTATATGTGACAGAAGAGTAGCAGCATAAGTGAAGGGAAAGGTTTATGAGTAGTGAGAGCAGCTCTAAGAAACAAAGTGGTAAAATGTTTACATGGGGACTTTATTTGGAAAGCTTTTTTGTCAATGTTTGAGGTAAAACAAGTTTTAACCCACTAATTAAGTCCTTTCATCATTTCACCTGTTGCTCGTGGAGTATTTGTTTCTCTTTTTCAGGTTTTGATACATTACAATGAATGTGAATGACACACTGATCAGCCACATTGTGCTTATCATTGACAGGTGAAGTCCAAATAACAGTGATTATCTGATTACCATGGCACCAGCCAATGCGTGGGATATATTAGGCAGCATGTGAACATTTTGTCCTGAAGTTGATATGAAATTCACCTTTTATGGCAATCCCAGTCTGCAGTGTTTAGTACCTACCGATATTGGTTTATGGAAAGACAACCAGTGGACTGGTGACAGGGTCCTGAGTGCCCATGGCTAGTTGAAGTACATGGGGAGTGTGTGCTAGTAGCCCATTTTGTCCAATCTCGAGACGAGCTATTATTGCTCAGCTTTTTTCCACCATTGATTACAGGGTGGCTTTAGCTGGTTTTAATCCAAGCTTCTGTAATAAAGATTTTCAAGTGTCCTTGAGCAAGCTGTTGAACCTAAAGTTACTTCAGATGATGTAGGACTGGTTGTGTGATAGGTTACCGCTCCCGATGAGCGGTGGGCACCTTACATGACAGCCATTATAAATGATTGAGTGAATCCAGGCTCTGATTGTAAGGTGCTTTAAGTGTTCAAGAAGATTAGGCTATAAGTCCATTCATCATTTATCACAAATTTTAAGATAGAAAAGGTACTAACCCATATTTACTGCTGAAAATACCTAATATGCACACATCCGCATAACGTCCAAACTTCAATGGGTCATATCTGTCAGAAAGCAAAATGGGAATTTGCAAAACATAAGGCAGGAGCTCATACTGTTATGGCTAATGTATGTTTCTCCTTGGCATTAAAACAATTTATGACCATTGTATCAGCTTTCCATAACAGACCAGGTTCATTTAAGTCTGATATTGTTGTACTATGACATTATAATAATAATAATAATACATTTAATTTATAATGCACTTTACATTTGGATCAAATCTCATTAGTAGTAATTCTGGCTGCTTCTTGCATTTTGTCTGCAGTGCACGTACATCCAGATCACTCAGGTGGGGCAGACTCATGCTGTAATCCTCAGCAAGCCAGCCTGGATGTGGGGAGCTGAAATGGGAGCTAATGACCAAGGAGTGTGTATTGGGAATGAGGCTGTCTGGACCAAAGAGTCTGTTTCTTCTGGGGAGGCTTTGCTGGGCATGGACCTTGTCAGGTAATCACTGAAAACCCTTTGATTACAAAATAAATGAAAAATAGGTAGATAAATGACTGATAGAGTTTTAGCAACCAACAAGGAAATGGGGGCTCATGAGAGCATATGTTGCCTCTACATGTTTTTAAGTTATAATATTTGATATGCCGCAATAATGCCCTCAAGCCTTGATCTGAAGCATTTGACGGACAATTAATGACATGTGCGGCAAACTTTTGAAGCATGGCACAGAGTAATATTTCTTCTGCTTGGCAGACAAGTGTATCAACTGGGCCAACAAAATGAACATGCTCTCGGGTCGTTTGAAAGTCCAACTAATCAATCCTTTGCGGCCATTTTGACGCATTGGTTGGCACTTTCGCCTCAAAGCAAGAAGTCAGTGGATTCAAATCCAACCGGCCTTTCTGTGAAGAGTTTGCTTGTTCTCCCTGTGCCTGCGTGGGTTCTCTCTGGGAACACCGGCTTCCTCCCACAGTCCAAAAACATGCAATATAGGTGAATTGGTGCCCCTTAACATTAATTTGTCCGTAGGAGTTAATGTGAGTATAAATGGTAATGGTATACATTCATTTCTTACACAGACGTCCCTCTGTGTGAATGTATAATGAATATCATTACATATACAGTACATATGTGGTAAGGATACTGGCGTTGTGTGTTCACTGCTTCTCCATCCGGACGGAGAAGTTCCGCTTCTCTGTCCAGGACTATACTCTTGAATGCGTCTTTGGGTTTCTAGAAAAGCGCTATACAATTATAAGGTATTATAAATAATCAAAATCATATAAATACATGCCAAAGGAAAACGTGCTGTCGATTATAAGTATAATTACTATCATTAATGAATACATGTCAGAATCCCTGTAAAGAGGAGAACAACAAACTTAATGGATTGAGGTTTAATCATCAGACTGGGGTTGGAGCGTGGAGACAGTGCCTGGGGAGCGTTGACAGCAATCACTGGCCTCCTCGAGCAGTATGGGCAGGGTGGTCCATGCAGGGAGGATCCTGCACCCTTCAGCTACCACAACACCTTTCTCCTGGTGGACCGCAAAGAGGCCTGGGTCCTGGAGACAGCTGGAAAACTATGGGTTGCACAAAAGGTGACAGGTAAGGAGCAGATCATGCATGGTGTCTTGAATAGTCATGAGGAACAGATCTATGTGTCTAATTTAGTGTCATATACCTGTTTCGTCTCGTGAAAGTTATATTTAATGGGCATCTCGAAGGAAATTCCCAAAATTTTGGAGACACGTCATCAGACAGTGCTAAAATTTAGATGAAGCACTAACAACTCAACCCATGCGCAACTGAAACTGGAAAAACATCAGCTGTTGAAATGTGTAATAGTATTAGAGAGAGACTTTCCACTGCTGGAACAGGAACCACTAGCAGAGATCAAGCATGATCCCAAATTAAAAGTAATATTTCTGGAAATAACATGGACAGGTTGTGGACCTCATTGAAGGAGAAACCCAATAGTAATAATAATTGTTCATGGGAGCACTGGCCATCAGATTTTGAAAATACATTTAGACTGGGGTGACTTGAGATCTCGCAAACTTGGCACCTAAAATGGAAAACAAACTCTGGTCTAAATGGTTAAAGTGAAATTTTATGACCTCATGGTGTAAAAGTTAAGGATAATCAAATTTGTCTTGACAATCCGTCCGGTAGTTACTGACAATTTTGTATTGATCGCCGTTTTGGTACGACCAGCGCAGAACCTCTGCCATTCAGCTAGCAAAGCTAAAAAGGCTAAAAGACTCCACTGTGCTAATGCTAAACCAGACTGAGGTTATGTTTTGAATGGTTGCCTTATAAGTCACCCTTAGTAAAAGTAAATCAATGCTAAATCCTTCAAGAGTGTAGAATATCTGTTAGACATTTTTAAATACTCACGACAGTCATATTTTTATCTTTAATGTGACTAAACTACCAAAGAAATAAAGCCAATTCAGAGTTCTTTATTCATTTTTCATACCCCTGATGGAATACTGTATAACTCAGGCCATTATAAAATTCTGCTGAGGAGATGCTCAATCATGAGTACTGGACCACTCCGTCAGGAGGAGGTCAACCCTGAAAGCTGCTCTGCTCTGCATCAGTGCATATATATATATAACAGCATATAAAGAGTATGCCTCACATAAACACTATTCTTCAGACTATTGGCTGGTTGAATTCAAACATGCTCCATTCCTTAGTAAGAGATCAGTGTTTCTGATGAAGCATTTTTCAGATGTTAATAGACACTGTCTCTTCACAGAGGGAGTGAAGAACATCTCCAATCAGCTCACCATTGGCACTGAGATCTCTGCAGAGCACCCGCAGCTGCGGTGTGTGGCTCAGGCTCAGGGATGGTGGGATGGTGAAGGAGAGTTCAACTTCTCTCAGGTGTTCACCCCTGAGAAACCACCTCTCAGGATGGAGCTGGCCAAACAACGTTATAAGGGAGGCACAGAGCTACTCCAGAAACACGATGGTGAGGGTGATCTATGCCTACATAACCTAAAAATCTTTAGGACGTTATTATTAGAGAACATGGTGACACTTATGTGTTGTGTTGTTCCCTTGTGTCCTCTCAGGCTCAGTTACAGCGGAGGTGATGATGTCCATTCTGAGGGACGAGTCGAGTGGCATCTGTATGGATTCTGGAGGTTTTTGCACCACAGGCAGTATGGTCTCTGTCTTGCCACGAGACACTAACCTGCCCTGCATCCACTTTTTCACTGCCACCCCAAATCCCTCCAGGTCTGTCACTATTTGAACTAAATAATTCCCTACTTCAGACATCATCTTTAAGCGATAATGAGTGAAGATGCACTGATTCCAGGTGTTGGCTCATTCCGATGTTCATAAAGTCTGTTCTGCAGATACCAATCTGGCCGATCGCATTTTAATATTCTTGAAAGTTTTAAACTCATAGCTGATGATATCTAGCAAACTGCAAACTTGAAAGGAAACATTGTAAAACTTAAGTATTATGTGTACATATTTAAGTGTTGCATAGGATCTCCTTGATCCTCAGTGGCTGTTAAAAGCACTGTCATTCTAAATCTGTCACTTTTACCGAGGTATTTCAGCCCAGACACTACTGCCAAAAGGCAGTAAAGGTGTCCTAAATGTTGGGCTCTGCATTCTTTTCATGTTGAGGGCTAAAACATATTGCTCAACCAGACGGACATCGGATGCTGGTCCTATCAGATTTCTGTATGATCCTATTAGATTCTAGTTTAGTAACATTTTATATATCAGAAAAAACCTAAGTTGCAAAATTCACATTATGAATGTATTTTACCATACTGAATTACATTTAATTTCCATATATAAAGAACATTTTTAATATATATTATAATATATATATATATATTCCTTCCTTCCTGGACCTTGCTTTTCCTGTATTCTGTCTCCACTTTAATTCAATTAGAGTTTTTGAGACTTTGTTTCTCTTTCTTGTTCCTAATCCAACCCCCACCCTTGCCATGGTAGGTCTATTTTCAAGCCTTTCATTTTCTCGGACTGTTCCATGCCAGTGCTGGGAGTGGTCTCCCCACAGTTTGGCCCAGAAGATCCTGTCAGGATGCAGCCTCGCTTTCAGAGCCAGGTGGACCGCAGACATGACCTTTATAAGGCCCACCAGACGGTATGCAATACCATGGATACCAAACCGGTGGGTACTGATGGACCAATTCCTGCTCAGATCCAAGTAGGGCTGGAAATTCACGTTTATGTGATAGATACATAGATCAGACATAACCACTCACAGGTTACCATGGTACCAGTCTTTATTGATTATATACCGTACATTAGGCAGCAAATTTAATTTTTCTCCTGAAGTTGATACGAGCAGGGAAAAAGATCAAGCATAAGGATCATAAAGACTTTGACGAGGAACAAATGGTGTCGTCAGAGCATGTACTGTATGTCTCGTCAGATGTTTCTGGTCTAAAATGATTAGTACCTACCAAAGCTGTCCAAGGAAGGACAACTAACTTGTGAATCAGTGATAGAGTCACGGATGCCCAAGGCTCACTGATTTGTATCGGGAGCGACGGTTAGCCCCTGTTGTCAAATCCAACAAAATACCTACTATGGCAAAAATTCTTGATAAAGTTAATGCTGGTTCTGATAGAAAGATATCAGAACACATAGTGATATCACTGAGAAGTATTGGCTGCAAACAGGGGACCAGCACAAGTATAGGCAAGCGGTTTCATAGTTGTGGCCGAGGTGTTACTTGGTCAGTCATTGTTGATAAATTATAGGCGAGTTGGACAGCTCAGGACCAATACTCCTAGTGCAGAGCAAAACACAACAAATAAGACCTCACAGATAGTGCTAACCAAACTCAAGCTGTCTAAACTGTCTAAACCAAACTAAACCAAAATTAATCATGCTAGAGTTACACATTCAAACATTAGAGCATGGTTTCAGTCATGGCTACTCTAAGTAGTCAAAGACAGTGTGAAAATGTGGGAGGTCATTTTCATTTTTTATTTTTTATTCAACCAGGAAATATCCCATTGAGGTGTGGCATCTCTTTTGCAAGGGGGACCTGGCCAGGAAGGGAGCAGCACATATCATAAATTACAAATAAAAAAAACAAAGTGTACAATTACAATAAATATTGGCACATGTAGTAATAAAAAATACACATTAGTATTACATTTTAAATTGCAGGTAGTGATATTAAAATCAAGTAAAATGAACTAACCAAGTGCAACCACACTGTTCGTTTGTCTCACATTCAAGATCCTTTAAAATACCAGCAAAATCACCCATGGAAATTAGATCTGGTATTTCAAGTACTATAAATAAATATAATAAATTAAAGCGCTGCAACTGCTGAAACTGTTAGGGGGATTAACTTGTCTGATGGCATGTGTAGTTTTTTCTATCAATGACAAGTATTATAAGATAGGCAGACGGATCTCAATTCCTGCAGTAACATGTTTCCCAATTGCCGATAACATAGAAATTCAGGGTAAAATTGTAACATTTGGTGTATTGTACTCCTTTCACAGCAGATAGTAGTGACACATTATTAGAAAATTAATGGGGGAAAAGACACGGTTTGCCTGAGCTGGACAAAAGATTTACGGACATGTATAATGAATATCATTACATTCATCATTCAGTTTTGTTTTTTTTAGTTCTAATTTTTTATTTTTTATTTAAAAGAAATCTATATGCCGGTATATTTATAATTTATGCCAAGACTGGCAAAAGAATTCTTAAAAATAAATGCAGTTTCAGCGGATAAGTGTTATTTCTGTGTGCGAGTGAGTAAGTCCAAGTGACCTACAACGGCCGTCTTTGACAGACTAGCTTATTATGTTTTTTTGGAACTAATACCTATTTCTCATCAGAGAGCGTGTGAAACACTGAGGAAAAAAACAAGATAAACAAGGATGAGAGGACATGCAGAAACAAAAACAAATGCACTAATAAGCAGTGTAGTGGTTTATGTTTATTGTACCCCTAGGCGGCCTAGAACCTACTGAGTCCCAAAAACCAAATAACGAGCAGTGATGATGGCGGAAGAGACTCTGGTCATAATGGCTGCTGATGTGTTGGTCTAGGATCATGCAACAGGATCCCCACCAGTGCAAAGGGGACCCCCTCACAGTCCAATAGTGGCCAGATAGGCCACTGTTTACGCGGATAATGTGTTACTTTCTGTTATTTATGTCTAAATGGTAGTATCGTTTCAAAGTGTAATTCATTTGCTGTATTTTTTGTTCGTGTATTGCATCATTTCCTGTTTGTGCATAGCTGTTTAGTGATATATAGTTCCCTTCGTTGAGTTTTATGTAGTACTGGGAGCACACTGTTGCTGTCTTGGTGAGCAGCTAGGGTTTCTAAAAATCCAGATCACTCTGGGGGTAATGGAGGTGTGTGATGTATTACTGCTGTCATTATGTCTTTGCTTCCACTTACAGACGTCTAAACGAATTAGACTAGACCTTCAAAGGGCCCTCATTAGTGGCTTCTGGATTCTTGTCGATCTACATATTTCTAACATGAGTTTAGATTAAATGACAGCACAACATAGCAAGGATTATATGAATGTTTTATTTGACCGAGCTACTACCAAACTGTAGTGTTAATGTCTGTCTGTCTTTTTCTTTCCGTCAGGATGAAGCTTTTGCTATCCAAGAGACTCTTAGGGAGCTGGAGTCACAATGTCTGAGCGAGATTTCAGCCATGCTGAGTGGAGAGATACGCGGAGACGAACTGGGCGACTTGTTTTTTGATTGTGTGGACACAGAGATTAAGTTCTACCGTTGAAGAGGTGGGAGGCTTTAGTAGCTCAATGGGTGCCGTGACGTGTTTGTGTCCCTGCTGTAAAAGAAAAACCTTAAAGTGCAGCAAAACTCAAATCCTCAAGAGATTAACGTAAAATAGTATTTAGTATGCATGATTGCGGTCATAATACGAAGATTTCCACTAGTACTACATGTTAAATAGAATCAGAGGAGAGAAAAGTAAAAGCTGCCAAATGTGTGTATCAAAGTACAGTTACATGTACGAGAGTAGTAGTATTGATTCTTAGTCAAGTCAGAGTGAAAAAGAAAAAGTAAAACTAGCTCTCTAAAGGACATTTCTACCAAAAATCATATCATATGAATTGAGGGATTAGGAATTTTTTTTCAACCTCTATTACTTTACAACATTCACATGTAAAGGATGTATTCAGTAAGTTACCATTACCATCTACACTTGATTCTACTGGTAGAGAAAAAAAACAAAGTGGATAGAAAAACACAGACATTCTAAAATAACACTCAACATAGTCCTCAGAAGTTTGGGTGTTGTTTTGGTAAACTACCGAACTACTTTACTTTGATGTTGAGTTTCTTATTGTGGTTCCTGGGTGTTTCATCTTCTTACGTGTTTGATGTCTGTTGTTCTGTTTCATCTGTCCTGCACTGGAAAGAAATCCCCTTCCAAAAAATTACACTGAATTACTTTTTTTAGTTTATTTTTTTATTGTAATATGTAAATTTCCGCACATTTTTCCTTGTTCTTTTTTCTTCTAAATCGTAGCTCCTCCACATCATAAAATTCCCTGTAGAGATTTATAAAGCTTTTATCTAGCAGAGACACTGTTCTAGATTTACGACCATTACGGCTCTGAAAACAGATTAGAGAGTAATATCTAAGCACTTAACGATGATATTTCTCTTTAAGTCTGCCGGAAAAACTAAATCTGACAGTCTTTGACCAAACAAGATGTTCATCTGATGTTAATTGAGGATATTGTGTGAGATACTGAACTCTGGACGGACCTGATTAGGAAAAAGGCACACCCCATGCTTTGGGGACAAAGGAGCAATTCTTGGACAATGTTCCCGCAGAGTGACACAGTTAAAACAAACACGTAAGAGAAACCTATCTGGCATTAAAATCCAGAACCGTTGTATGAAGTCAAGTAATCTGGGGCAGCTTTTGGGAGATTACCAAACCAAATGAACACCAAAGATTCTAAGACTATCTTCAGTGTTATTTTAGAACTTGTTATGGAATCTCTGAAGAAAATATGATGCACAGTAAAATCATTTTGGAACTGTAAAACTTCAAACACATCAATAAACCTGATCTGAACTCCTATTATGTGTTTGTTTAAAATGTCACTGATGGTAAAAAAGAACATCAATCAATCCAGCTTTACTGAAGAAAATATTACTTCATGTCTATTTAAATTTGAATGTGTTAAATCCATTTATAAGTTTGGCCATTCATTTTCTAGAATTATTAATTTAACCCAACCATACCTCATCCCTCCACTGAATATACCGTCTTACCGACAACATTTTCGCTGGAGCCCTAATGTCTAAAACATGTTTTGAATACTATATCTCTCTCAATAAAATGCCAGTGTATGAGCACGAGAGAGTGGAACACACACCAGTGTCATACCTGCACAGACACATGCGTGTGTGATTGCATGAATCTAACAATGACGGCTAATTCTGGACTATAATGGCTGGTATGGATTCACTGCATCAAATATTTTTGAGTGACAAAAATATTAGTAATGTAATTGAGTGGCAAACATTAGTATAATATTTAATGGTTTTATGGCCTGGTTGGGAAGAAATACACAGGATTATGATTGTGATTGTGAAATTTTATGGATATGATAAAATGACCCAAAGAACCTCACCCAAAACATATTTCCCTTAAAAAGTAGTTAATTGTGAAAATATTTTGACATCAAGTCATTGTTAAAGCTGTAATACTTTTTTTTTTTTTACCACTGTAGTTGAGTATCTCTAGTTTACCAAATGGAGATACTCCATAATGAGGGATTATTCTGGGACTAGTGATTCATTGAACCTCTGTTTTACCAATCCAAATGATTGTTTCCTTTAAAGCGCATTTGCAGCAACAATGCGCATTTGCAGCAAAAATGTTCAAAATTTTTTTTACCTCACCCCAGTTGAAAGTTGTGCTTATTACAACGTATGTTTCTGCTTCTCCCACACTTTTTTTCTCTTCCTAAATTTTTATTTTTTACAAAAAAAACAAAACAAGTAGGCATAGTTATGACACTGAAATTCAGCTTCACATGGCTGAATAAAACAGAGCTTTAATGAACAACCACAAAGACAAATATGAGAGTAAATTACAAAATGATTCACAGGTCTAACGTGATAAAAATACTGTGAGAAAACAAATAAGACTTGCTTGGTTGTAATACATTTTGTTCTTTTAATATCCTTAAAGGTATTCAAGAAACTGAGATTAATGATCTGGCATCTCTTAATCTACTCTTTGATTTGGCTAAAATAACTAGGATAGGCTATTGTACATACTAATTGCAGGATTATTATCAATTTATTCTAATTTTGTTGAGCGAGAGTTCATTTTAGATATCTTATCTTTGAAGCGATTTCCAAAGATATTTTATAAAAGTACAAGCAAAACAAAAAACAAATGTTCTAAAATTTCAATGTCCGAGTCAGAAAATACACTTGTTCTTGTAAATGTTGAAACTATGTCATTACAGGCATAGATATAATAATCATTTGATGGTTTCTTTGGTAGTATAGGGAAAGTTTTATTACTGTTTTAATCCTGATTATAATCTGTGTAAAATAATCTTTTAAAAGTCAATTCTTTATGGAATAGTACGGTAAAAAGTTTTTTATCATATGCATTTTTTATCCTTACTGCAATCTCTGACATAAAGGCACATACCTTCACTATGTTTCTCACTTCTTGTCAAATTGCATTGATGAGCACTGATGTTGTTTTCTGTAAACCTCATTAGATGTTTCAATGAATTCACTGAACATGGCAGGATTCCCACTTGGAAAGCCAAAAAGACCAGATACCCCTCGTACCCTGCCTGTCCCAGATTAGAATCCCCACATGGAAGACTGTGATGGTGCTCCTATGAAGTGCTTATTAAATGTGTATGCTTTACTCTCCTCTTTTACAGCACCCTCAGGTGGACACCCCTTGCGTGCACAGCTGTAGAAGGACCTGGGACCGATGAACATATTCACCGTCTGGAGGGCCCTCAGCATCACATCACTCATCCTTCTTAATATTTTGTCACTGAAACAGACTAAATGTCCAAACTAAACATGTGACTGGTGCTTATATCATTTATACTTCCCAGTGGATGCACCTCTTCAGTGACTGTAATTTTGCAGACTGCTCCGGCATTGATCTGCGTAAAGACGATTAAATGCTAGGAAAAAGGTATTTATTGAAAATTTGCAAAAAGTTTTTAGCAACTGAATCGTTTATCGTGTTATAACTTCCTGTTAATAATGTTATAATGACGTATAATAAACAAAATGAATAGCTTGTCCTGATTGAAGTTTGTACCTCCTTGGTGGTGCAGGGGTTTGGCAAATGTTGGATTGAGATCATCACATTTAGCTGATAACGTTTGAACATGTTTCTATTTCAGCTCTCAAATAAGTCTAAAAGAATGTTTTATGTTGCACTCAGAGAAAAATGGGACCAAGAAAACCTCAAGAGTGTTTAAACTTTAAAGTGTGTAAACCTATTTCAAAATTATGACATAATCCAACCCAATAAAAGTGAGGAGAATCGTTTTCGTTTAAAAAAACAAAACAATAAAACTTAAGTTGCCTGGATTTACAGTTGGTTTCGAAGATAATCAGCAATCCCCATTTGCCCTTACATCACATTCAATATTCTAATATATTCTTATATACTGACTTCTTTCGCCAGTCTTTTAAATAAGAGAAAATGAAATTTTCTGAAATGAAAATCTTTGACGCCTGTTCAGTACTATGAAAAAGTACAGGACACCCTCCAGTACTAAAGAGTGTTGCCTGAACTCTCTGCTTCAGTTGGATCCCACACAGTCATTGGGAGAACAGGCAAACTCCACTTAGAAGGTCTCCAGGTAGATTAGAACCCAGAACCGTCTTGCTGTCAGATACCAGCTGTTGCCTCATAGATGGCCTGTTAGTGGACCCATTTATGTTCATGTGTACCACCATTATTTGTGTTTATGTACAAGGTCTGTGGTCAATTATTACTTTTTAGCTTATTTCATGAACGGTTTCTCCAAAGCCAACCTTCTACTGGCTCTTCATCATCTTTAAACACTAAAGGTGCTACACATATGAGGTGACCATTGTTAGAAAGGCCAGCTCTGCTGATGGAGACTGTGATCCTACTCTACAGCTCGGTGAGAACAATGCTTTGGCCAGCATTGCCACCTAGCGACCACACCTGGAACTCTGCAGGGGTCAGCCGCCAGGTGAACCCTTAGTGGGATCTTCATACATTATAGCAACAAAAGTAATTCTGTATGAAATGACGTCATGTTCAGGTGAGCCTTTCCAAGTCACATGCAAATTCGGCAGGTTAGCAATGTTTTAATGTAACTACATAAAAACTTTGCGTTGGCAAACTAAACTTTGGACCGATTTCATTATTTAAGACCCTTGGTATCTACTTAGCTACATTAAGTATAGCTACAATTAATATGAAGACCATTAACAAACACAGGTATATTAGTGTTATCCAATCTGCATATGTTTTACTGTTTCACTGATTCCTACCATGCAATTTATTGGTATGCATATATACAGTACTTATAATAGAGTCCACAGATTCAAGTAAAAACACAGTTGAACCATATCTTCTAAAACAATAGATCAGGCCTGCCAGCTCTGTCCTTGGCTTCTCCCATGACTTGTGGAGGTTAAAGATGAGATGAGGAGGATCACCAAACTGACTAATGTCCCTCACAAATAGTATACTTTGATTATTGCTTAGGAGCTCTTCTACCTCTGATTATGCCATTCTCCTGTTATTGTCAGCTTAGGGAACGCAATTCTGAATAACCTTTCGCAACTGGGATCTGAATTAAGGCCATTGGGCCTAAACCTTTCACCTTTCACTTTTCAATTCCCCTTTTGACCCTCCACCCACTGATCACTCTAACCTTTCCATACCGATCTTTTGGTTTCCCTTCTAAAAGCAGTAAAAATATGAAGCTCTGGGTTGGCTTGCCTTTCCAAACTCTATTTCACTTTAATCACTGAGATTGTGGAAAAAAATTAAGACTTGAAGGCAGTTCTACTCTTTCCACTTATCAGTGCAGTCTAGATGTGGAAATGTTTTTGAGAAAGAAAAAGATGCCAAAAATGTGTCCCAAAAGCTGTTCCATTGGTGTGTGAGGGATTGAGATAGTGGTTATCGCTCCTGATGAACAGGTGGCACATGGCATGATAGTCGCTGTCACGTCTGTATGAATTAATGAGAGGGGGTGAATGCTGACTCATCTAGGGCAATTTGAATGTTGGAACAGAATAGAAAGATGCTACATAAGTTCTCTCTATTTACCTTTTATACGATGCTTTTGTTTGTTTATAATGAACAACACAACCTATTTGCATACAAAAAAAGATGTGATTTTTTTCCCCCGCCAAAACGCACACACGTTTACACACTCACTATCTCATACACACAAACACATACTCATGTACACACACAGACAGATAGACACACAAGTGTACACAGACTGACAGACACACATGTATACAAGCACACACACAAGCATACACGTATATGCACTTGAATGTACACACACACACACACACACACACAAGCACACACACACACACACACAATGTATTTGCACATTATGTGCAAATACAAATTAATACACAAACTCATATGCGTATACACAAACATGTATTAACACACACCCGCAGAATAATGTGAAAAAAATGATTTTGAAAAATTTATTTCTTCACATTCATACAACATGTTTATACCAATCATTTAAATACTTGTTAGTATTGAACGATGACATGATGAGAATGAGAATACTATTGCTCATACAACTTTGTTGGGGTTTCACTTTTCAGTAAACAAGCATTTGGTTTGTTTATACTTTCGTCATTATATTGATAAATAAATAACATAACAACAATGGGAAAAGATACACAAAGTAGAGCTAACTGCAAAATATACATTCTAAAATAATATCTTCTTAGGTTTTCGTCTGTCAGGGCAGAAACTATTACTGAGTCACAAATGTTCCACTGTTTTATCACCATTTATCTGTATAATTCTTATAAAATGACACTTGCCTTAAAATCTCTGCCCTTTATTTTATTTTACAAACATATCTCAACTCAAAACACAGTGTGTAAACAATTCAAAATATTCAAAATTCAAAATATTTTGGAATATCTCTCTCTCTCTTCCTCTTAGATATTCCACCTTGATCATCACATGTGGAAGTCCACAACATCAGAGTGGCTATTCACATATAAACCGGTAAGCCATAACATGGGAACCAGTCAAAGGTCACAACGCAATAACATTATTATCAGGTTACCATGGCATATGTCAGTGGGTAGGATGTATTAGGCTGGAAGTGAATATTTTGTCCTGAATTGATGTCTTGGACGCAGGAATTTAGGATCCAATCAACTTTGACAAGGACCTTATTGTGATACTAGATGAGTCTAACAACTAATTGGGATCCTACAGTACATCTTCAACCTAAACCTGAGGTTGGGTCAGGTTCCAGTGCAGTGGGAGACATTTTGCTTGGTACCTGTTCCAAAAAGAAGGACGCACCCCACCCATACACCCATACCCATCCGGCCTCGCTGCCAGATACCAGAGCACACCTTCAGAGGTCTGTTGGAGTGAATGTGTCAACTGGTCAAAACTGTCTTTTTAGCAAAATGGAGACCTACAACATATTTTCTGTTTATTATGGCTGATTGGTATACAGTTGTGAAAGGACTCATAACTCCTTCTGGGATTAACAGCAGAGGTGACTGAAGTCATGATGGTTGGGTCATTTGGTTAATGGAACTGAAGGCTTTACATTATTGGAGAACTCAGGATTTCATCAGCTTCACAAAGAAGTAGCTGAGCAAGATTCCAGCGATGAGGATGAGGACCATGATAAGCAATGTGAGGCCACGACGTAACGCCAGCTGAGTGACTGACAGAACATCACCGACTGTACACTGTGAATAGTAATAAATTAGCTTTACTTTATAACGTCAAGAAACCCATTGCCTCAACATTTCTATATAAAGCACATTATGAATTGATTTCATTTGAAGCAAAATACAGTTTTACAGCTTAAACAACTTTATTATTGTGTGGAATACAAACCTGCTGTTGTGCATGGCTGTCCTGAGCTCCCTCAGCCTGACTCTCTCCGACCTGAGCTTCGCTATGATTCGAGTCTGAAGGTTTGAAGAAAAATCTTTAATTAGAAATAATTGTCATCATGTTAGGATGTTTAAGTGAGTGTGTTGGACACTTACCTGTATTTCCAATACTGCCCATTTCCGTTTCTGCTTTGTTTTGGACTCCTGCTCTCACAAGTGCCTGATCAGAGTCATTACAGACATTTGTTAACTGTGGACCTTTTCAATATACATATTTCTAGACAAAGTAACATTTAGCAACTCACTTCTTCATAAGCCTTCTTCCAATCCATTCTGCACACATATGTAATGAAAAAACTGCCTTGCATTGATGTGCAGATGGCGAGTCCAATCCATAGTCCTTTTCAAAGATGAGATAAAAGATTTTTACAGTTTTTACAGTTTTTCCTCAACTCTAGTTGTCAAATAGCAGATAATATTAGTTATTGGATATCTGCGCTTTAAAGGGGCGTTCTTACCTAAAATGCCCATTTTGTTTGCAAACATGAGGGACACACCAATAGGAACACCAATGAAGTAGTATCCAACCAGGCTACATATAGCACCAACGGTCGGTTTCCCCGCTCCTCTGAGGACACCTCCATTCACGCCCTGATCACAGCAAAGATTTCTTTTAACGGTCTGCATATATAAGCATTGAGCTGAAATCTGGATAATTATCCTGATAACTGGTAACTAACAAGAATAGTTTTCTCACCGACATGGCGTCACCAAGATGCATGAAAAAAAATATGATCATGACTTGAGAAACCCGATTCACAATATCTCTAAAAAACACAAAGGAAGATTTAGTTAACTTACAGCATAAGCAAAATGAATAGGTAGAGACATTGTACAAAAGCTTTTCCCGATGAAACCAGTTCATGAATAAATAGAATGATAAGCCTTGTGCCACTTCTTATTTAATCAAATCACCTTTGTGTTTAAGGGACAGCATTTAAGTTTTTTGCTTGAAATAGAACAATAACATACTAACATACTAACATACTGTTAGACAGAATACAGAGATGTGATGAATGTTGTTTAAGCAGGGTTTACCAAGACAGTGGTTCTCAAACCTTTTTCAATAACGTACTCCCTTTCAAATCATGCTTTCAGCCCTGCACCCCCTGATGAGTGCAAAAAACGTTTTTTTTTACGGACAAAATTACTTTATATTCATGTAAGGGAAAGAAACAACAGGCTGGTGGCTAAACTAACTTGTGAGCAGGAAAGAATAAGGAATGTTACAACGGACAGAATCACACAATTTAACAATATTTGGCAATCCCTCATATCCCACCGTACCCATGAACTAGCTGAAGTATAATCCAATCTTATTTCTTCTGTAGTCTTCCACTTACACAAACCCACCCATGAGTTTAGGATGGGGGCACAAAGAAACACGAATAGTATAAAAGGCACAGAAATTAGGGATAAGAGTTTGAATCAAATGTGCCAAAATTGACCTATTTTAGCTTTTTGTATGTTCTTTTTTTATCCCTGGAGATACAACATGTAACATTGTCTACATTTCTAATGTATAAAATTCACATGAATCTGTATTGTAATCACTATTTAGCTTAAGATTTATTGTTGCTTCATTTCAACCATGAACCTTTGTCCATTTCCATCATTTAATATCCAAACTTCCTGATCCGAGGGAACCTGATTGAATTTCTTATACAGAGTTTATTGCAGATAACAATCGCATTTTGAAAAGGAACGGTGGATAAAATATTTGTCTTGCTGGACTTATATATATATTTTCATGTGCACCATAGCAAAAGGAGATTTGCCAATGAGGGGTTCCTTGTTACTTTGAGATGTGCAACAAATATGAAAGTGGGCCTCTGACTAAGGCTACGTCTACACCAATTTTTGCTGGTAAGGTTTAGTTCTGTTCATTACATAGAATGTTTATTTTTGTACATCCCTCATGGTACCATTTCAACAGTTCAATACAGTCCATCTTTCGATATCCCTTCATTGGTTAAGCTACTGTTGTGGTTGTGTATAATCTTGCTGCATCTCTCAAACAAAAATTGCTCCTTGTTGAAGGACTGCGACACAAAGAAGCATGCAAGAGACTCAGCAGCAGAAATTGGATTTTGGAACATTCTAGCAGTTTGCATGTTGTCACTATGACAGTAAAGGCAATGTCGTAAGTTGTCAAGGAAAAAAAAATTGGCACAAGTTTGGCACAAATCACGAGTTTACGCGCAGACAGTGGGGAGTAAAAAAAAGAAAGAGAAAAAAAGAAAATGTGTTGCGTTGCTTACCACATAATGGAAGTTTTTTTTAAACAATTTCATCTAAAATTTAAGTTTACTCCTTCTCAAAAAAGTGCAAAACAGATCCACGGTTTAGGCAGGATTAGCTACATTTTGTTCTGATATTGACTATTTCGGGCTTTCACTTTAGAATCACTACAATGATTTGTATTGAAACATCTGGATGAAACAAAGATCTCATATTTCATCACTATTTCTTTGCTTATTTTCCATTGTTTGATGCTTGACTGGTGTTTTCTAATGATATACAGTATCTTGTTGCGCATATTCTATTATGTGTTGAGAATTTAAAAGGCCTTTAATGCCATTTATCATATTTGATCTCTCCACACTCATTTACCCCAACAATGAGGCTATGTTTTCCATCCTGTTCATTCGTCTGCTTGTATTTTTGTCTTTTGTTTGTTTGTGAGCAGGAAAATGGAAAAACTACAAGACATATTTACATGAAATTTCACCCATAGGTAGGTTTTTGACATATCCTACAGGTGATAACATTTTGTTGAAATTAAATGTTTTAAAGCATCTAGAATAGAATAAAACAAAGTAATAAGTAGTCGTGAGTAGTGAAGTCACAATGTGGCTATTGTTCCCTTTGTTCCTGTGATGTTCCTTTAGGGGTAGAGCTGGTGGGTCGGTGGGCTGAACAGAGATGCTGAAGTGGAAGGTGCAAGAGTATTTCTTCTATAGTGAGTATAAATATAGCCATATGGGCACCTTAACTACATTCCGCTTAGGGCACCAATTTTCCAAGGAACTGGTATGATGATTGGATAACATAAAAGAAGTAAAAAACATTTTGATAAAGCCTTACTCACTCTTCTACGGTGAAAATGTATCCAATGACATCTTTGGCAATTAAGAAACAGCCTCCAACCACACATGCAATGATCACTGCCATCAGAAAAGGAAACAAACACATGTGGTTTTATCTTAAATGATAAAAAGAGTGTTTTAAAGAACATACGTAGTCATCACCCAGGAATGGTTGAAGAATAGACAAATATTTGAAATGACTTTAACCATTCTAAGAAGTATTTAATATTTAACCGGCTATTAGTGTTAAGGGTTTTTTCTGTGTTGACGGGTGACCCTGACCATCGAAAAAAGATGTTTCATAAAATGTGTAATGTTTGCATCCTTACATCCACAAACAATGGGGACTCTGCAAGACAACTTGGCCTGCTCTAGGTTTCCTGCACCAAGAGCATTCCCAACACGTACACTGGCAGCAGCAGCAATTCCTAATGGGAACTATAGACAAAACAGTAGTAAAAAAAAATGAATTGTGTTAAAGCTTCTTTTTCATGGAATATAATTTAATTGGATAAATGAACGACAAATGAAAATTGCCACTGCTTTTTATAATCAACACGTAATAGTAAATCTGGAGGACTTACCATGTAAGCTATCACTGTCAGCTCATACAGTATAGTCTGAGCTCCCAGCTCAGACTCACTAATTATTCCAGCCAGGAATCCTGCTATCTCAAACATCCACCACTCCAGACAGAGCATGAACATGCTGGGGATGGCCAGCTGGATGAAGGATCCCCACTCCTGCAAACAGTCCAGGGACCAACCTGAGGGTTAAAGGTATGTATGTTTAGGGAGCTTAAATACATATATAAGTAAATAAAGCATGAAAGAGACTTGATCGATGAAAATGGTTATTTTTACTTGATAGGATAAGAGAGTCCCTGTCAACCCCAGAGGAAATTGAATAAATTGTTGCCATGTTGCAATGAAACATCTTCACAAAATAGGCAAACAACTGACCTCCCCATGTGGCCTTATGCAAACCCCTCCAGTGGATGTACGCAAATAGAATCACAGCCAGTAAATACTGAGAGATAGCATTAGCTGCTGCAGATCCACTTTAAGAAAAAAGAGCAGAAGAAGAAACATATATCAGTTAGCAGTTCATAGTGATGATACTAGGCTTCATATACATTGATCAGCCACAACATAATAACCGTAATAATGTTAGGTAGATGTAGGTCTGGGTAGGTCTCCCATTTGCTCCAAAATTGCTCTGACGAGTAAACACCACCAGACCTCTGAAGGTGTGCTGTGGAATTTGGTATGAAGATTTTAGCAGGAGCCTGTTGCTGGTCGACCAGTTTTCTTTCCTTAGACCTCATTTGGTACTTACCGGTGAAAAAAAGGAACTGCTCTGCCCCAGTGGCCAAACCATCACAATTTATTCCTTTAACTATCCTATTTGATGTTGTCTCCAATCATATATAAATTTTAAATTATTCCTATTTCTGTATTTCCCATATGGTAAGGTTTTGGAAAAAACGTTGAATTATGTATATTTTTGTGAGGTTGAAAGTCTTAAACTGAAGGCTATTCACGCTTTTATTTGTATTTTAAAACCTTTTTAAAATTACTGTTTTTATAGCTGTTTAAATATGCTTTATTGTTCTTTTGCACTTTGTTGCAATTTCTTCATTGTTCGTGTAAGCACTATAAATTCCCCCGTTGCCGACATGTGCTCTGTAAATGAAGTTGTCTTGCCTTGTCGAAGTAGCTTAGCTCCTGATACTTGTCCTTTTTTCCATAAACTTGAAGACAAACTGTTCACATGCTGCTTAATGTACCACACCTATAGAAAGGTTCAAGGGTAACTACATAATCAATGTGATTCACTCCACCTGTGACCAGTTATAATGTTTTGGCTGATTAATGTACATGCTGTGGAGTCAGATTCTGATAATTGATGTACTCAATGATAACAAGCATAATAAAAAATAACTCCAAAAAAAAGGCATAAGCAAAGGTTTAAAACTGTAAAATAATAATAACAAAGGAACTGAATATTTGTTTAATTTGTAGGAATGTCATATTGGATCCAGACAGGGACAAAGATAGGGGACAGTTAGTAAAACATTATATGGTCCCTCAGTGAATTGCATGTAATATATTAGATTAAAAGGTAAACTTTAACTTGGCTAAATGCAATGAAATGTTAATCAAAAAGCGGAAATGAATATGCATGGGATAATTTCTCGTGGTATATTTAACATTCTATCAATCATTACACAAGACTAGGCTACAAAATTACTTCACAACAAAAAGATGTAATGAAACTCACGCAACATCCCACTTCAGATGGAGCAGGAAGACATAGTTGATGATCGCATTGCAGATATTCCCAATGGCGCCACATACAACCTGAGGCCATATGATTCCCTATAACCACCGAACAACCTTGTATCAATAATAATTCTGCTAATTTCAGTCCAGTCATCAACATTGATATCAACGTGTTTGAACTATTGTACCTGATTCTGAAGATACCTCCCTTCCAGCTGGTACATGAAAGCAGCCTACGGAAGGAACACACACATTTGGTTTAGATAAATTATAGTTTGCAAGTGAGGATCAAGCAAATGTTGAAACACCTTTATGAAATCTGCGATTATTGTATAATTATATTTATACAGAGATGGTAGAATTCACCAGACTCACCGGAAGAGCAGGCATGAAGATCTTCACATACATCTGGGCGAGACTTCATACAAGAAAAACAACAAGTGAGTGTGTATGTGAAAGTTTTTTGAGGTTGAAATATAAACGTGTATTTGAAATATAAAATTTGAGGTTATTTAGCCATTCAATCTCCTGCTCACCTGTTTGGTTGAGCATATTATGAGTCTCTATTTCGTGTGACTGATCCTGTTTATAATATGACCCGGTGGCAGTATGTAGGGGGGGGGGCATCAGAGGTCAAATGGGCCACTGAAGAGAAGGCATTAATCATGGCTATTGATAAGGTCCTATTTCATAAGTAAAATTTGTTCTGGCATATTGAAGCATGTGAGTTCTTACTAAACAGAGGTGTGTTACTTGATTCAACCAAAAAAGTCTTATAAGATAATATGGTTTTCTAAGGCATTCTTTACCAAAAGAGTGAGCTCATGTAATTCAAGCCAACTATATTCTATGAAATATAGAATTTCATTATGACATAAATTTCCAAAGTCCAATTTTATTTACTGTTTAAAAACATGCTTGACCAACCAATGTGGGGTTTTATGATACATTTAAAGTGTCTTAAGATAATACATTCATAAATAAAACAAAAAAATTAAATATGGAAAGAACTAATTTTTCCTCCGTTTTTTTGTTTGTTTGTTGGTGAAGACATTAAAGGGTTAATCATAATCTGGTAATTAACAAGGTTGTCTCCAAATGAAACATTATAGTACGTCCATATCCATTTTTTATAATCTATTTGCTCACAAATATATCATTTATAATGGTGACAGAGTTGTGTGTCTCCCTTTGGCCAAAAATGATCGCCAAACTTGCAACCAAGCTGTTGCATGAATTTCTTAGATTATCACTAAACAAATCTATTTTTAGCATTACTAATAACTGAGTGGCTGAAGATGTATAGCTCTTTGAACATTGTTCTGACCTGGAAACATGTTTGCTCTGTTTGGCAGCAAGCAGAAGGGGTTTGGTGTTGATGAGAATTGCCCAGCAGGGAAAATAATGATTATAATTTGATGTGAATATTGATGTTGTGATTAAGCATGAAATTTGAAGACCTCATCCTCGACTCCTCTCTGGTCTGATAAACAGTTCACCCCTATACACAAATACTGGACTGACCTGGCGACCTCTGCGCTCTGTTTGCAGGCGAGTAGGAGGGGTTCAGTGTTGATGAGGATGGCCCAGCAAGGGAAGCAGGCCAGCAGCAGAATCAGAATCCCTCTCTGGAGAATCACACCTACACGCTTAAAGTTACCGCTCCCATACGTCTGCAGGTAGAAGCAGCAGAGTTATTCAACTAAACAAAAACTCAAGCATGACTATTCAAAAAAAATTAACTTTGTTAGAAAGGATATCCTAGAGAAAAACATGAGAACCAAGCGGTAGTTAGAGATGGTAATGTGAAAGAACTTCTAGTGAGCTCTACCTGAGATATGAGGGTGTCACAAGTTAACGACAAACCAGTGCCAATGGAAATACCAGTGACGTTAATCACCTGCAAAAAAACAAACACATTGTAGAGAAAAACATGTATATTACTAGATGGACTATTTAAATGGGAAAGAGAAAGAGTTTAGGTCACATCATGATTCATACATCATGTAAATTTGTAAACAAAGCTGTATGAAATAATTAAAAACTAGAAATAACAAACACCAGAATTGCTTATTGTCTGTAATAATTCATAAATACGAGAGCAGTTGTAAAAGATGCCACCGATGTATGTCTCATGTTTCAATGTGTAATGTTGTTGTACATGTTATTGTTGTCTAAATGCCAGGCCTCAGCACCTTTTGTCACACAAAACACCCCTGCACATTATTAATCCATCCATCCATCCATCCATCCATCCATCCATCCATCCATCCATCCATCCATCCATCCATCCATCCATCCATCCATCCATCCATCCATCCATCCATCCATCCATCCATCCATCCATCCATCCATCCATCCATCCATCCATCCATCCATCCATCTGTCTTCTGACTCAGGGGTCTGATCGTAGTGGCAGAAGAAGGGAAGAAGGTAATTCTTTTGTGTTCCCAAACCAGATGACACATATGGACACACCATTGAGTTTTGGGTCTCCCCCAACATCTCCTCCCAGTTGGACTTGAAGGAAAAACCTCTAAAGGGTGGTCTACTGGAAGCCTCATAATCAGATACCCGAACCGCTTCTTTTGATGCAAAGACGCAGTGTCTCCACTACGACGAGCTCCTTCCAGATGTCTGAGCTCTGCACCTTATCTCTAAACTCATCTAAACTATTTTTATCCTTATTCATTCTTGACCTTGTTCTTTCTGACACTACCCAGAGCTTATGACTCTAGTTGTGAGTTGGTTTATGTATCTTGGTGTCTCAGTATCAAATCAGAACAATAATGACTTGGTCAGATCAAACTGGGCCAGATCTTTAATCAAATTATTATAACTCCCATTGACTACATACAAAATACATGAGTAAATCCCCCCCCCCAAAAAAATCCAAATGTTAATGTCCAAGGAACTGCATTCCTCTCTCTCACCCCAGTAAAGGTCAACTTCTGTGGCTTCACTATCCCAATGATACCGGGCTAAAATGGTATCAAAGGAGAGCTGTGAGTTGTTGGAAGAACATTAAGGCTTGTCTGAGTTTACCCAGGGCACACTTGGATGACCCTCAGAACTTTAGGGAGAATCTTCCATAAACTGATGCATAGAAAGGTGATCTGTTTGAAAGACAGGGGTCCCGTGACTGGTCTATCTGTTGTAAATCAACAACTCTGAGGCACAAGGTAGGTCCACCTCTGAATAATTTTAATAGGAATTAAATGTAAATTTTGGAGTTGTTTAGTCAAAATCTGTAAGTGGACCCCACTGAAATGTTTTTAGGGGACCTGAAAAGATCATTTCATATACGCAAAAATAGAAATAATTGGGTGGAGGTCACCCACTTTCTCAGCACTCAACAGTTTCTTTTGCTCAGTACACCATGAACCAGATAGGAGTAGTATTGATGCGCTCAGATAATAACCTCTATTTTATGTTCATTCAGTTTAGAAAGTTTCGGTCCAGCCAACATTTTGAGTCAGGCACAGAATTATCTATGGTGCATGAGATTTGACAGGAAGCAAAGCTGTGCATCATCTGCATAACACTGATGAGAAAAACCTAGTGTCTAGATGAGCTCGCTGAGAGGAAGTGTGTATACAGAGAAAGCAGGCTGGGATGCAAACATAAATCGTCCTCACCGCAATTGAAAGGGATACTCCTGCAAGTTCAGTTTTTCCCAGGTGCCCACAGAACACAGTGCTGACAAAACTGATCATGAAGATCATCGTCTGGGAAATGATCTGAAACACAGAACAAACACTTAACTCATTTTCTTGTTTATTTAAATGTCAGACACACTCATACAAAAATAATCATGAATCGATAATTGAAGGATTTCAAATAAAAAGTAATGACATATAACTGTAGACTTAATATTTGAGATATAACATATATAGAAGAAGACTCTGTTTATTATTCAAACATTAAAGTATCTACAACAATTTAAAAATGTAATTTATTTTCACATGATGTGATGCATTAAAAACAACATGTACTGCATAACATCAGAATTGCAATGACACTTTTCTGAGTGTGGGAAAGAACAGGAACAGGCTTAAGGGTCTGAGTGACTTTGACAAGCACCAAATTTTGACTGTAGGACGACTGGGTCAGAGCATCCTTAGAACTGCAGGTCCTGTAGGGTGTTAAAGACCTGCAGTGGTTGGTACCTACCAAGTTGGTCCAAGCACAACCGGTGTCCTGGTGACAGGGTCATGGGTTACCAAAGCTCAATGATTCTCGTGGGGAGTGAGGGCTGTACCCTATTGTCTGATTTAACAGAAGAGCAACTTTTGCTCAAATTTCCCAAAAAAGCTTATCCTGGTTCTGAGAGAAAGGTGTCAGATCACACAATAACATCAGAGAATTGTTGTGGCAGCAAAAACGGGATCTACACAATATTAGGCAGGTGGCTTTTAATACTACTATTTGTCTACCAATGCTACTTTTTTCTTTCTTTTAAAAGGAAGAAATAAGAAGTAAGATAGAAAAATAAAAGAAATGGAAATACGAAAAAAAGAAATGGTGGCTTCCAATAGAACACTGGAATGGTTTGTTTTCACATACTAACAAACAAACAAACACACACACATGTATCAAACAAACAAATAACCACACGTCTCTCTCTCCCATTAGCATCCACAAAACCGTTACCTGCAACCATTTCTAAATTTAGGTCTGATAAAAACAAACAAACAAACGAGAAAATTAAATATTTTCAGCCGGCAAGACTTGGTTTTCAGATCATGAAATTATTTCTATTTCTAAGATACTGCGATCTCTGATTTTATGTGCGTCTTGTGCAGATATCATGAGTACATGCGTGAGAAAGATTCATTAATACCAGTGCTCCCTCATCTTTAACAAAACATCTCAAAACCATTGATTGTCTTATCTCATCTTCAGTAGTTCATCCTTTAATTTCCATCTGCGAGTCCCGAGAGGTGAGGAAGGGATAAGCGATTATTAGAAATTAATTAAATCCCCTGTTTAGTGCATGAAAGCTATTATCATCAAGCAAACGGTACAAGGCACCATCCCTCTGAACCAGTAAGGATCACAGATAATTTTTGATGACTATTATTTTACTAATGACCAAACAGTGAAATGAATAATTGAACCTGGGGCCTCCAACGGGGATGTTTTTTTCTTGTTTGTTTGTCGTTAGTATTTTGAATGTATTGGCATTTATATGATGATTGCTGTATGGTGCTGCTTTTCATTTCCGTAAGGACAAATATCTATCTATCTATCTATCTATCTATCTATCTATCTATCTATCTATCTATCTATCTATCTATCTATCTATCTATCTATCTATCTATCTATCTATCTATCTATCTATCTATCTATCTATCTATCTATCTATCTATCTATCTATCTATCTACTTTCTTTTTATCGTCTTGCTGGTGTTCTAACCTCTTTCTTTTCCATCTTTTCTTATCTTAACCTCCATCTTTACTTCTCGTTTAGTCTCTACATGGTCTACATCTATTTTTTTCATACACATTTTTCCTCATGTCCACCATGTTTGGTTCTGACTCATCTCTCTTATTTTAGGGTCCGTTGCCTACCATGTGTCCTAGAGTGTACGTCCTAAAGCTGAGGCTATAGTTAATACTGCCTCATATGTATTTAGTGAGTTTGTGAAGTTTCCCAATGTCATTTGAACCCGTGTTTCTAAAGTGAGTTTTGTTCCATGTCTTCATTCTTTTGTTACTGATTTGGATTTGTTAGCCAATTTTTCCCTCTGCCTTTTTGTACAGACCTAGTTCATAACCAACTTTTACATCCACATACAATCCACTTTCTCTTTAACCTACTGATTATTTGTCCTCATGAAAACACCCTCCTACCTGTATCCGGGCCGGAGAGGTGGATTATCCAAACCATATTGATCAGATAGATCATACATCAATTTTCTGTAACCACTTATCTTGTGCAGGGTAAATGGAGGTCTGAAGCCTATCCCAACTGACAATGGCGATGTACAACAAGAAAACACCCTGCAGGAAGGACCTCAGGTGTATTTCAATCCAGAACCCTCTTGTCTGCTCTCAGATTACATACTTAATGAAAATGTAGTCGAAAGAAAATTTAGCCGTTATCCCTAGCTCCCCGGGTGATTCAATGGGGCCGACCTCTGCTCCCTCAGGGCTGGGTCAAATGCAGAGAAATAATTTCACTATGTTGTACTGTGTATGGCTGTATGTGATCAATTAAGGACTTCTTCTTCTTCTTATTCCAAACAGTCAGATCTGATGAAGCACATTCAACCTTCATTAAAAGCAATCATTAATGTCAGCTGTCAGTCTGCTAGTCGGCAGGGAATCAAACTTAACACAGTAACCAGATAATTATTATAGGATTATTCTTCGATATATCTTCACTCCATACAGTGTTTTTGCTGTATGGATGTGTGCATTTGTATGAATGATAGCTCAATGTTTTTTAGGTGTGCTGGGCTGAGCTTAATAACATTGTGTGGAAAACATGGACTTTGAAACAAAACAGATGATTCAATTTTGAGGTGTATCAAGACGATGGTCCGGATCTGCCATAAGCTGCCAGGAAATGAATTGACACTCATTGTGTCAATTAACTCAGACACTTATGGATAGTCTTATATGTTACCGTCATGACAAAAAAGGCATTGGCATAATAATAAAAATAATAATAATAATACATTTAATTTATAACGCACTTTACATTTGGAGCAAATCTCAAAGTGCTACAAAGTAAAATCAAATAAAAGTATCAATAAAAAATATAATAATAACTATATAAAAACCTGACCAAAAAGCATCAATGTTAATTAAAGTTATAGGTTCTGCTAAAAAGGAAAGTTTTAAGTCCTATTTTAAATGTGTCAGTCGCCTGTGGAGCCCTCAGATGGTCAGGGAGTGCATTCCACAGACGAGGGGCAGCAGAACAGAAGGCCCGATCACCCATGGTGCTGAGCTTAGTCTGGGGAAGGAGGAGGTGGTATGAGTGGGTAGAACGGAGGGATCGTGTTCAGGTCAGTGGGGTGAGTAGTTCTTTTAGTTAGGGGGGTACAATGCCATGGAGTCACTGGTGAGTAAGGAGAGAGATCTTATAATCAATCCTGGTGGAGATGGGAAGCCAATGAAGGGAATGAAGAATGGGGGTGATGTGTTCGTGTTTACGAACTCTCATCAGGATCCTTGCAGCACGGTTTTGAACATAGTGATAGTGGGATGTGACGTGTTAATTGAGCAGTTAAGGCTTACTCTTCTCGAACAGATGTTTTCCCTAAATCAAGAGTTATAGACAGATCCCGGTCATAGGAGTACATTTCCATTGTGCAATAATCTAAACTCAGGTGTTGCATTTAAGTAAGTTGTATTCCCTTAAATTTTAAGAGTGAAATTTGAAGGAGCAGAAAGCAAATATGCTCATGTTATGTACATGCCAATTGTACATGTAACAATATTTAAATTTAAATTAAAATACTCTACATCATTGAATAAAAGCACACAATAGCAAATTTCAAGTTGCACTACATCATTATCGAATAGGAAAAGTGTGGGACACTTTAAAACATCTCCGATAAAAAAATCATTTACAAAACTAACGGGTCACAGTTGGAGTGAGTCTTACCACTGGTCCCGCCAGTTTGGAGAGTTGTACGAGCTCATTCCGGTAGTCAACAGGGATGAAGCGCACCATACGCCCAAAGCAGGAGCAGCGCCCCTCACTAGAGCCAAGGACAGCTGGAGCATCTTCACCGCCTTTTAAATCATCCTTCCCTCCCTCCACAGATTTAACTGGTCCGTTATCAGAAACAGCCATGACAAACAGAAAACTGTTCTCTGCAGACAGACTGGGGACTTCTGTCACTGCTCCTCCTTGTAGGTGTCAATTCTCATTGTGGTTTAAGGAAGGCCTACATATTGTGTTGTCCCCAGGAGGAGTCAGGGGAGGGGCCAGGAGTGTGATCCATGTGTAATATTACAACCACGTTATCATGCTGTCTTTACTTTGGCCTTCTTAACATTTAGCTATGTCACAGTGCTTTGCATAATGTATGACATAACATAGAGGAAGTGGTATTTTAATTTGATCGTAGTTTTATTGAACCACCTTCTGAGGACACGTAGATGTATCGCACTTTAAACTCTGTTCGTATTTAATAGATGAAGTAAGTATTTTCGGGGATGCCTGAGAAAATGAGATTGTCTCTCATGGAGCAAGTTATTACGTCAAAAATGTTTTCTTTCATCTGTCAATGTGTACTTGTTCGGTGAGTGAGTTGACGGAGGTTTGTGAATCCTGGTTTGATTTTTGAAGTGCTATGATGGTGTCATTGGCTAAAACTTAAGTATTGTGTAGATCCATTACTTCTTCGTGTAGCGAGATGAGTAAGTCTAGTTTGTAAAAAGACTAACCTCTCACGGTGACTGGACTGTGAGCCACGGGATTTTAAATCATTTTAGCAGTGTTTATCTATATTCCATCATGTTTTCTTACATCTTTGCTGCTCCTTCAGCCACATTCTGACAAGACAGACAGGTCAAACGTAGTTTGCAAGCTGGCAAAAAAGGTTTTATGTAGAACATTGCACATTTTTTCTCACCCCAGTGGCATCACAAACAAGAAGGTGAGCATCATAATCAAAAAACGGTTTATTGATATTATTTCAACAGTTTATTGCAAAAGTAAGTCACACTTAAAAGGAGCTTTACCTGGTATCTTGGTGCAAAATATTCAGTCACAAAAATTTGGGCACAAATAAAAAAGTGAAAAAAGGAAAAATAAATATCTACTAAGAATAGTGAATATGTAGACCTACCTACCTATCTTATCCTGTACCTTTCATGACCTCAGGAGACCTCTGAATAACGTCACTGAAATAGATACCAACGGATTCTTGTCAGATACAAACTAATCTAAAGTCAGTATTAACATTAAACAAACCTGCAAACTAGTTAAACATAAACCATTCTCATTAAACAGTCACATCTCAGTGGTTATGCATCAGTGTGTTGACACTTTTTTGTTCTGACATTTCTTGCATTGCTGAGACTGGCGTCGACCAAAGATGCAGTGACGCGTGTGTTGATGAAGGAAACAAAAACACAAATGTTTTTCATAAAGTTGAATAATGCAAGATGTATTAACAGAATTCCACTGACGTTGTTGGAGAACCTGACTTTCATCAAACCAGTATATAAATGGCTGCAGTTAGTAACTTTACGTCACACAATGACCTCTCCCCCAAGGTCAGGCCATCCATGACGTACCCTGGTTAGCGGAGTTGTAGTTGCTGGGATGCCGCAGACAGAATTTCTCAAGAGAATTAATGAAGAACCAAACCTGGAGTGGGATTTGTAGCAGTACGTACGTAGTTTGGTGTATTTTGCAAGAAAAGGTGTTGACAGCCAGTTGATGATGCAGTTGTGCACCAAGGTACCAACGTTTGAGCACATTTTTCTTTCTGTAGGTTTTAGTTACTTTCTTTTGCCATGAATTGTATTTTAGTCCAAATAGTCCAATAGTTGAGGAGCTCAGGAAGAGAAGGTTAGCTGTCTAATACCAGGACTCTCAATCCCAGAATCAATCCCAGTGTCCTTGAGCAAGAACCTGTTGCCTAATTTGCTCCACAGGTACTAGGGGCTGCCCACTGACCTCGGTTATGGGTCAAATACTGAGAACGCATTTCACAATGCAGGTATAACGACAGAGGTGAAAAGGTAACCTGGCTACCTCCATGGACTTCCTGAATTTTGTTGGTGTGTTGTTCATTAAACTCCAGTTATGCAGTAGTGGAAATTGTGGTTTCTTTGCAGATAAAAACATAAAGACGTAAATTAGAAGGGTTTGGCCAGATCCACATTGGTATCTGTAGCATTGGAGGCGCAAAGACAACTTCTCGCTCAACTTGCACTGCAGGTAGCCTCCTGAAAGTTTTTATAGCAAATTGCTACTGAAGTGCAAAACAAAGGCTAGACTTCTCTCTCAAAGTGAACAGGAATATTTCACCACAATGCATGATTAAACTGCATTGCAAAACAAACTCTCAGTAACAAACATTGATTTCTTTGAAAGAAGTTAATTGAGAAATATAAAAAGAAAAAAAGAATAAATGAAAAGATTAGACTTTATTATTATTATTATTATTATTATTATATCTCTTCAAGATCAGATATCTTCACAATAATTGACTTTGGCATGTTGATTCTCTACTCCCGTAGAGGACATTAAACCATAAAAGATCTTACTCAAAATTAAAACAATACAACTTTCAACCAGGAAGAGAAGGAATGGCTCTTGGATCCTTGTCTTTGAATATTCACACCAGCATGTCAGTTTTAATGGTCAACTAAATCTGCATTATCCTTCCAACATTGACCCATGTAGGACAAATGGCTGCTAATATAACTATGGCACAACAGTAAAGACTCCTTTTAAATAATCTGCATGATTATATGGATCAGCCCCATGATCTAAGAGATTGTTCCTTCGGTCATTCCACACTGCTCAAAAACATCTTTTTTATTTTCTTTTTTAACATTTTGAGTTTTGGCATCAGCATAAATATTACCTAATAGGTGGAGATATAATTTCATAAGTCTTTAGGATGAATCATTTCAACAGGTTAACCAGAATATTACTGGTAATAATTCCAGCCATGAGAATGAGGATCATAAATAAGATTGTTATTCCCCGCCTGAAAACCAGCTGCTTCACTGACAGCTTCCCTCCTGCTGCAGCAAAAGTGGACAGCATTGGACTGTGGACTGAATCGTTCTCTTCCTGGTCTGTGTCCTCCTCCACAGCACTCACAGAGCTGGAAAGAGTTGTATTGACATGGTACTCGTGCTGATCTAGAGGTATGAGGCACAGTTTGAGAATCAATGTTAATTCTGTCGGCAAATCTTTTACTTAATCAGTCTTGTGACAAAATGTGCCCATTAGTTTTACAATATTTAGTTACATGATCCTATTTCAATTTGGTGCAGTTTTAGTCGATCGAAACTTTCACGCTTTACTCATGATAAACTGTCACTGCTCTAGTTGAACAGTATTCGTATCTAAAGACATCAGGTTAATATCCCTAGTTCAGTCAATCTCATGAGACAAAACCAACATTTTAGGTAATTTTATTCTTATTTCATTATTGCAAATAATATTTGTCTCATCATTATTGGATAATAACGTCTTGATAGCCAGTAAAACTAAAAATTGAACTTGTTGTTTAACACCTGCATTGTATGCGTTTTATGTAATTACATTCAGAGTAGGAGGTTGATGAAGTGCCTGAACTCACCTGTATATTCCAATTCAACCATATCTTTATTTTTGGGGATCTGGAGTCCTGCTCTTACGATAGCCTGATTGGGTAAATAAAGAAACTGTTGGCGATTGTGTATCTTAACTTCTTATTCAGCTTCAGGAAAATAGAATGGAGTTACCCACTTCTTCAGCAGCCTTTTTCCAATCAAGTTTGCACAAAACTGTGATAAAAGCAATTGCCTGCAGAGATGCACAGATGGTAAGCCCTGTCCATAGCCCTAGACAAAAACAAGAGAAAAGTTTAAATAGCATTTTCTCGAGTTATTTCACAACCATGAGGTACCGGATTAGAACACCTATTAGCAGTTTTTACCCACAACCCCCATGTTTGCTGCAAACATCAGGGATACACCGATGGGGAAGCCAATGAAGTACACTCCTACCAGATTACATAGAGCTCCAATCAGCTGTTTTCCTGCTCCTCTGAGAACACCTGCAGCCACACCCTGACAACACAGACATGTCACAATTTATTTCAGTGCCTATATTCCACGGTTTATGGAGAAATTGTTCATTATGCATTTTTTCTCACCGCCGTTGCATCCCCAACATGCATGAAACCAAATATGAGCATGACATCAGCAAATCTCTGAAGAACTTCACTGGAAAAGATGCAACAGAGTCTTTTTAGATACACAAATATGTCCTGAAATAACACCGGAAATATGAATTGAGAAGAGAGGATCATTTTTTACTTTGATAGTAAGCTCAATGCATTATAAATCATTCACATAAAAACTGATGGGTGCAATGTAGAAACTACTGCTGATGTTTAAATTATACGCAAACAAAATATTTTCTTCCCCCTACTTACAAAAAGGACCCAAGTCGCTTTCATCACAGTGTTTTTCTGTAACTCAGCATTAACACTAACAAACTGGAAAACTGGTTAAATATAAACAGGTCTCAGTCACGGTTCAACATTTATGCGTCAGCATGATGAGTTTGCTTAATTGTTTCAGTTAGTGTCAGGCAGTGAGGCGATGTTACTCACTTGTCTGAGGTGAAAATGTATCCAATAACATTTCTGGCAATGCTAAGACTGGCGCCAATGAAACACGCAACGATAACTGTGTGGTAACAGGAAACACACACACAAAAAAACAAACAGTTGGTACTAAAGATGACCAATCTATATCTGTGTGTCCCATGTGTCCCAAAGAGCAAGTTCTGCTTATTACCAACAATAAAATCTCAGACGTTCAATATAAAAAATAAAAATAAAATCTAGTCTTTTCATTGGGCTGACTTTAAGGATCTTTGAATAAGTAATTAGTAAAATAAAAAATAAAGACTGCAACAATCAGATGGGATGTATTATTAAAAAAAAAAGATTCATTTACAAACATTAATCCATTTTTGTGTCAAGTATAACTGTGGGAGCAGACTCAAAGACTGGTAGAAAGTGCAAAAATATGATATTGTCGAAATAAGGAATCTGCAAATTTAGAAGAACAAAATAACAAGTGCAAAAAAACCCTTCGTTGACATTATAAAATGGAAAAGAGATGGAGGAGAGCTGTGGCTGAAATATTGCAAAAGATGACAATGATGATAGTATAGCTAGGTGACATACTTGTACAGAACCAAAGGGGCTGAAGCCTATCCCAACTGACGTAGGGCAAGGTCTGCTGATGGACTTGAACCTGTGGCTTTCTTGTGTGAGGCAACTATAGACCAGGCTACTTATAAATTTCTTCAAACAAAGCAAGTCACAGCCAACTCTTATATTAAACTAGATTTTTAGAATCAGCGCAATCAAGAAACAAAAATTTGAATTTGAAGTAAATCTATTTGAATTTTCATAGCTTTTAATAAACACCAACTACCTAAAATGTCCATTTCTGTTTAGTTTTAAGCATCATTATGGCTTTTCTGAGGCTACTCTTGTATGATAGTCTGAGGAATTCCAGCTAAGCCAATTTGCCAATCTTTTTGCTCAACATCATTAAATGTGTGGTTTGAAATCCAACCCCTGCAGCATGTGGTTCAGCACGTGTTCATGATCAAGTTACTGAACCTCAAATTGATTTACCATTGGTGCTTCACTGGCTATTTGCTATCCTTCCTCATCATCAGGTAGCACCAGGTAATGTAGCCTCTTCCAACACTGTGTGAATGTATGTTAATGGTTGAATGATGGTTTTTGTTGTGAATCAAGTGACAGGTCCGTCAGACTAGTGACAGGTCAGTCTGACTATTGACAGGTCAGTCTGACTATTGACAGGTCAGTCTGACTATTGATAGGTCAGTCAGACTAGGTCAATCAGATTAGTGGCAAGTCAACCTGACCAGTGATCGGTCAGTCAGATTAGTGCCAAGTCATCCAGACTGGTGATAGGTCAGTGTGTTCCAGATCCTTAAGCCTGTCATTTTTCCCCCTGCTTCCTCCACATCCACTTCAGAACAAAACATTCCCATGCTGCCTAATATATCCCACCTACTGACAGGTGCCATAGTAACCAGATACATGTTCTTCTCCCTTCACCTGTCAGTAGTTAGAAAGATATGGCTAAAAAGTTTATAAAAAGGCTATCTAGATTTATGACTTTCTGCAGCTAACATGTTCTGCATGCATAAGTTCTTACATGCACAAACGATGGGGACTTTGCAAGACAACTTAGCCTGATCTGTGTTTCCTGCACCAAGAGCATTCCCAACTCGAACACTGGCAGCAACAGAGAATCCTAGTGGGAACTGTGGAGGAAAGTTACGAGGTGATTATAATTGTGTTAATACATTATGGTTCCAGCGCATTAGATGAGAGGAATCAAACAAATTGTATGTAAATATGAAGGCACAACCACTTAGCTTAGCTTAGCATAAAGTCTAGAATCAAATGGAAATAGCTAGGCTGGTTATGTCCCTGCATTCTAAACTCACTGTATAACATTATATGCTATATCTAGTTTGTTTGAGAAGTAAAAAAAAAAAAAACTTTGAAGATTACACAAACTCTGATTGCTCTGATAATATTGAGAAAAGTCAAGAAATTTTTCGCAAACTTATGCACACATTAATACATTTTTTATCGGCCGCTGATGTGTGGGTAAGTGCAGTCAGAGCAACTTACATATACACATTAACATATAACGGCAGTAAAAACAAATGAATGTAGAAAGCCCAGCATAACTTAAATTTCCTTCTTCTGATTGTTCCTAAAAGTTGCTCCACAAACTTTTCTGCCAGAGTTTATATTAAATGTATTTTATATAACTCCAAAATGCACAACGGAGCGCCACAGGACATCCTTCCTGCCTGTGGTCAACAAACTTTACAACTCCTCCCTCTGAGAGACACTTACAGCCACTTTAAATGCACTGGTTTTGGATTCTAATTATTAATTACCTGCTGCACATTATATTTTGCACATTCGACTCTTTTTCATATGCGCATATCTGTTTGCACTAATATAATAATAATAATAATACATTTAATTTATAATGCACTTTACATTTGGATCAAATCTCAAAGTGCTACAAAGCAAAAGCAAAAGCAGATAAAAGCATCAATAAAAAAATAAATAGTACAATAAGTCTTAATTAGTCTTGTATTTTTATAGTACATCCTCGCAATCCTATATAAATATACACATATTGTTTTTTATATTGTTTTCTTATATCTTATTCGTACTCTCTCTTTCTCTGTTTTTTAAAGAGAATCTGAAGCGGACAAATTTCCCCACGGGGATCAATAACATTTTTTTGATTCCGATTCTGATTTCAAACGCATCTTTGGAAGTAGACGATGTCACACATTTCAGCGCAGCAATTAGAATCTGACTCTGATGACTATCGAATGATTAGCAAATTAGCTAATACAGAGCTTTTTTTTTTAATAAAGAATATGGTTACTCGTTACAGAAACTTTGAGAACGCTAACTATGCAAAACCATAATTTCAAAGGAGCGATGATCAACACAGTAGTAGCATCTCAGTATGAAAGGAGTTACCATGTAAGCTACAATGCACATCTGGTATGCCATGGACTGAGCTCCCAGCTCCACCTCACTAATCAAACCAGCCATGAATCCTCCCACTTCAAATATCCACCATGACAGACATATCATCAGCATGCTGGGAATGGCCAGACTGATGAAAGGGCCCCACTCCTGCAAGCAGTCGAGGCACCAACCTGTGGGTTGTTAAATGTAGTTAAAAAACAGTAAAATATGGCATAAAAGATAATCCGTTTTTAAGAGACTGAAGACATAATAACAGCGTTTTAACATCGCAACCTCCACAATAACATTTGGGAATTATCTGACCTCCCCATGTGGGCTTGTGCAGACCCCTCCAATAGATGTAGAGGAACAGGAACAATATCAGGAGGTACTGTGAAATAGTATTGGCCGCAGCAGATCCACTACAAGAGAATCATGTAAGAAACCAGTAGATTTCAGAGCAGGCGGAGAAAATAGATAATTGGTTGATGAATTATTTTTCACATACAAGCATCATTGGATGCTCTCCTGGCAAGTATTACAAATTAATATATTGTATTTCTAGATTACGTATGCAATTAATACAAAAACCAATGTGATTACAAGTTCTAGGGGAGGGGTTTTATGGTCCAGGGGTCCCTTGATTAGGGTCAAATTATCAAGGGAAGTTTTGCATTTAAATATGAAAATGATAATTAAATCAGACACATGCATTACTGCTGATATTACAGTCATTAGAAAAAAACTAAAACACATTGACCATACTTGTGTGAGAGGCTGAATGTTAAAGGTCAACCAAAAGATTATTTGAATACATTGTAATGATAATGGAAAAGAAAAAACTTACGCAACCCCCAACTCAAGTGGATAAAGGAAGATATAGTTGATCATTATATTGAGGACGTTACCAGTCGCTCCAGTGATCACCTGTGGCCACATGATTCCCTGTAAACCACAAAATAATCTCATGTTGGAATAAATGTTTATTTTAATACCTTAAGCCACTATTCATTTTAATTTCCGAATCAAAAGTATCACCTGATTTTGAAGGTACTTCCCTAGTAACTGGTACATAAAAGCTGCCTAATAGGAAGAGGGACAAAATACATTTTTAGTTCTTTAATAATCCTTAAATCATAATAATTTTAATTTCAATAAAACAGATCTTGAGCATGAGGTTGATTCTGACAAACTCATTTTAAAATATCTCATTTTGAAATATACCATTAAATGTAATGATGCAAATTATTGAGCCGGCTTGCCTTATGCTAATAAATAATTTAAAGTCTTTATGCAGCTGTGTGTTAAAAACTTTGATTTGGAGGGTAATTAATTCAACACTACGTTCAGTTATCGACTGATTTTTTGTTTTATTTGAGTTTTTTTCAAATATATATGATGACAGTACTACAAAATAAATGTATTGTCATTTTCCGTAATTATTAGTACATTATTATTATTATTGCAGTAGCTGATACAATTAATACTAACTGCAATATTTATTTTTATTATAACAGCTATTGTTGATGTTGCTGTACATGTGTGTTGCTCCTTTTTGAAACCAAACTTTTTTTTTTCATCTAAAATTACGCAAAATAATTTGGTTTCTGCCACTTTCAGAAAAGGGTTCATGTTGTAGTTTATTACTATGACTTATAAAAAGAAGAGATAATTTGCGTTCAGTCAATGTTAATATTTTCGTTTGAACGATAACTTCTATTATTAAAGTTTTTCCACATTATTCAACATTTGTGCACATCTTGTATACTTTTATTTGTTCTACTTTTATCATCCAAGCTACAAGTGTATTAGTATGTGAGCATTTGTCAGATAATTATGCTTGTGTTTTTTTCCTTTTAGTCTACCAGCTTTTTCCACTACTCCACCACTGCATTAACCCCATGACCTGTTACTGATGTTCATTGGACCTTCTCTGTATCATCAACTTGACATGTAAATAGAAGAGTTCATACTAATGTCACAGGAAGGTGGTCAGCCAGGAGAGTAAAACTCTGGAGGTGGTATCAGCAGATCATGACTGAACGCAGTCTGAGCAAAGAGCAAACTATAATACTAGACAAAATATGGAAAAATATAAACACATTTATTACAAATGGGAAGCAGCAAATTGGCAAAGTCAAAAAAACAACAGCTGGAAATTAAAAAGTGGTTCTATAGCTTTGTCTATAATTATATTTGAATATTAGAATATTTTAATGTGGTGCTTGGAGCATTTCTTATGGTGTGTGTTTTACAGTTTGGTTGGGTCAAATTAATTTAGCAGCAAATAACATGAGAGTGCTAGGAGCAGCTCTCAGGAAGAGTTAGCATCAAACGCAATGCCTTATCCTATTTTAACCTCCGGATATTAGTATATAAACACACACTGACATAGCTTTGAAACGACTTGGAGTTAGTATGAGGTGAAGGGAGAAGGAAAACCTTATATGTAAGGATATATTACGAATGATATTGACATTTTCCCCAGAAAATTGATCGGTGCTTTTATAAATTTTGATCTCTAAACTTATTTCTCCCCCAGGACTCAAACAAACCTCACTACCCAAAAATTATTTTGATAGTTAGGTCTCAGATATATCAATACCATCATACTCTGGGTTGTAAGGGAGAACAGATGGGCACCAAACTCACCGGCAGAGCAGGCATGAAGATGTTCACATACAGCTGGGAGAGGCTTCATGCAGAAAGACCAACAGTACGTTTATGAATGTGGAACACGTAGAACTGAATGATGAGACTTTTTTGGTTTAGAGAAATGCAACATATGGTACAGCATTAACCAATCAGTCATAACATTACTATCACCAACCGAAAGTAACAATTTTGTCCTGAAATGCTTTTGGAGCAAGAAAAATAGACCAGCTTTAGGAGCTGTGTGGCTTTGACAAAGACCAAATTGTGTTGGCCAGGCGACTGGGTCAGAGAATCTCTAGAACTAAAGGACTTGCTGGATGTTACTGGTCTGCACTGGTTAGTACCTACCAAAGTGGGCCAAAGAAGGAAAACTGGTGAACCAGAGACAGGTTGATGGGTGCCCAAAGTTAATTAATGCTGGTTGTGTTCTGCTTCAGAACACACAGCACGTTGCATATAGGACTCTCATACTGGTCAGTGACAATAGTCACCCCTGTCTACTGCTAAAAGAACCTACAATGCTCAGAATTGTAGGTGCTGAGTATTGTAGGTGGAAGACTATCTTCTTCCATTCCAGGAGCCATGGAAGAAGTTTGTCTTATCTGATAAATTTCATGTGCATTGCTTTCCCAATGAGGAAACAGCACTTAGATGCACTATTTTAAAAAGGAAAGTCTGGAGAAGTAGTGTGTTCTGCTGGGTAAATTTGGGTTCATCAAACAAAAACTATTTCCTAATGGCAGTGGCCACAAGATAATTTACCCTGCTACCCTTCAAAAATGCTTTAGGAATTTTTAAAGGAACACAATGAATTCTCAATCCAATCTAACAATTGTGGGATCTACTGGACAAACAAGTCTGACCCATGGACCGACTCCACTTTCAGGGACTAAAAAGGATTTGCAAATAAATATATTGATGCCACAGCAGACCTTCAGAGGTCTGAACAACTCAGTGGATCAGAACCGATTTGATGGCAAAAGGAAAACAATACTTATGATACCAGGAATTCAATAATTATTCATACTTGATAAAACACAATATTCAGCAGGTGGTTTTAATGTTATGGTACATTGATGTGTAACAGTCAAAAAACAATGAATATAATTTGGTGTGAATATTGAGGTTTTGATCAAGCATGAAATTTGAAGACCTCATCCTCGACTCCACTCTGGTCTGATAAACAGTTCACCCCTATACACAAATACTGGACTGACCTGGCGACCTCTGCGCTCTGTTTGCAGGCGAGTAGGAGGGGTTCAGTGTTGATGAGGATGGCCCAGCAAGGGAAGCAGGCCAGCAGCAGAATCAGAATCCCCCTCTGAAGAAATATACCCACACGCTTCAAGTTACCGCTGCCATAGGTCTGCATGAAACATGTGGATGAGTGGAATTACACACGGGGCACTGAGCAAAGAAGTAAAACATCAGCTGAGGATTTTACCTGAGATATGAGGGTGTCACAAGTTGATGACAAACCAGTTCCGATGGAGATACCTGTGACATTAACCACCTGAAATAAAGCGAAACATAAATCAATAGGAATCCAAAAACCCACTTATAAACAACAATAAAAGCAGTTAAAAAGGAAAGAAAACGTTGAAATTGATGTCTCCTCACCGCAGCTGCTAAAGACACGGCTGCCAGCTCTGTTTTTCCCAAGTGACCACAGAACATCATGCTCACAGTGCTGATCATGAAGACCATCAACTGGGAAATGATCTGTACATAAGATTAAACACAACAAGAGTTTTTGTGTTGACAACTTGAAACGCAAGTTGTCAAAAACGCTTCAAACCTCATGTGTAAAAGCCTGAAGACGGTCTGACGGTCAGTCAGCATTCTGTTTGAACATTCCATTTAAATGATTTTGAGTATGTACTAGAAATACATACATCTTAACGCTAATGTACAAATTTGATGATTAAGCTGTACCTTCATAGATATATTGTTCTATATACCGATAAATATAATATACACTTGTCGGCTGATTATGATGTAAACATGACATTTCTTGTGATTTTCTGAATGCAACTCTATTTGAGACATAATTTGTGTCAGGGAGTTCCATCACAACTTACTCGGCTCATAAGTAATTCACCCTATGAGTAAATATTTTCTCCCTCAATTCAATGCATTCACATCAGCTCTTGTATGTTTCTGTTATCACACTAAAATATCCCTTATTATTTCTATCCCAGGTAAACCTTAAATTCTCACAAAAGAAATCTACAGAATTCTCATAGTGACTTCAAAAGGCAAATCTGTTGAACCTAACAGATGTTCCTTAAGAGTTAGGATCAGTAAAAAAGGAAGAATCCAGGAATTTGTTTATTATTAAATTTTTTAACTGTGCAACATACCTTCTTTTTCACTTTTTCCATCTATAAGGCATTTATTACCAGACATCACTTTTTTATTAATGCATATGCATTTTGCACCAACACTAAACTTGCAGGGAAGGTGGGCATCTACAGAGGATAAAATCTCAAAAAGCATTGCCAGGTAGGGCTTTTATAAGCATTTTTTGGAAAGGTTGTTCAGCTACTGGGGAAGAACTCACGTAAAGTGGATTCAGATTTAGAGGTTGACCCATTAGATAATTTCATTTTACTTGGATGGTGCATGTGTAAATAATGGGTGCTCATCTTTATATTCAATGGTTGTTGGAAATGGTCAACAACCAATGACATTTAACTAGTTACTCAAAATTGCCCAAAAGGTGTGAATTCTAGCATGAATGGTTTTTATATTTTATATGTATGTTGGCCCCATGATGAAAGGTGTAACCCAATGCTTACCCATGGTCACCCGGGATAGAGTCCAGGCCCTTGGGATCATGCACAAAATTAGCAATTCAAATAATTATTAACTGGCCAAAGTGGTTATGTTTTCACTCCTGTTTGTTTGTGAGCAAACAAACAAACAAATGCATCCTGTCCTTACAGAAAAAGGACAGGATGCATTTGCATGAAATTTTACCCAAAGGTAGTTTTTTGGCGTATCCTGGAGCTGATGACATTTTGATGATGTAACATGTTTCGCACCCTTTAAAATCCAATAAAATCATCAGCCGTTTGGAGAAGGTGGAGATTGCTGCCTTTGTTCCTTTGATGTTATATTGGGGAGGACCTGGCTGGCGTAGTTTAAAGACTTCCTTTTATATTCCTTTGGGGGGTGGAGCTGGGGGCTCATTGGGCTGGACAAGGACGCTGAAGTGGAAGGCGCAGGGGACAACCGGCTAAAGAGAATTTTAGAGACACTCAGGGAATTTGTCAGAGTTGTTTGTAGAGTTAGGGGTTGGCAATAACTCAGACATTAATGAATAATTCTGCATGAACCTGGCGGAGGTTTGCGCACTCTCTGAGTGATTTTCTTCTTAGTTTTTTATTTTATTATGTCCCTTATATCCCAAGGTAAAAGAGAAAGAGACAGAGAGACAGACTGCTCATCAACGGGCAGACATTATTTTATGATGACAGACTCTGGTTAGTGCTCACTGATGACCATTTTGAAGGACAGACACAGACGGGTGAATACTGAAATCTCCCTGAATTAATGAGTCATAATAAACCACGTCTGTCTAATTCCATAGAATATCGGTCTTTCTTTAACGGCAAATAGTTTTAACTTTTTCAATTAAAAAAAATAATAATGGCAAAAGGACTTGTCAGAGTCAGACCCCCTAAAAGTCTGACCCAGTCAAATTAAAGATGACTAGAATCACGGGCAGAAACGACTTCCAGATCTCTTACCACAGGTCCGGCCAGTTTGACCAGTTCTACAATCTCATTTCGGTAATCTAACGGGATCCAGGATCTGACACGCCTCCATCGGCGGGACACCCGCACCAAGGCTCCAACCCCTCCATCACTCCCAGAAGCGTCCATGCAGTGCAGGATCTGGGGGTAACTATGGTTCATAGAGCAAATTCACCAGATCTAAACTCACAAACGCGGAACATTTCCACTTCTTCTTCTTCAATGGCAGTTGGCAACTAGTGTTAATGCGCAGTACCGCCACCTGTTGGAGAGTTTTCAGTATTATCTATCCCAAGAGCCAAAAACCACACAAAAACCACAACAAAACAAATACCTTCTACTGATCTGTCGAGTTTCTCTCAAATATTGAACTAAACTCTCTACCCTAATGCTGAGTAGGTTATTTCAAGTATGTTTTTCCCTTTTATGCTTTTTATTTCCCTCCTTTCGTCTTCTTTATCTTCTTTGGGATTCCATTCTTGCCGGTGACTTAACTGCTTCCCTCAGGTCAAGTCCTCCACTGGAGTGTAATGAAGTAATCAGATCCTTTACGGGAGTAAACAATGAATGCCATTCTTTGAAAATACTCCAGCAGAAGCAAATGTTGTAGTATGTAAGTATTCATCTAAAAGATGTCCTTAAAATCAGTGATGGACAGTGCTACACACATTTACTGGAGTCTGTACTTATTTTCACAGGTAGCTGTACATTACTTAATTATTGTATTTATGTTCATTTATACTTTTACTGCTCTACTCCACTCAACTCCACGTAATTTGTCTGACAGCTGTATTCCCTAGTTACTTTGATTAGAACAAATATTTTCTCCAATAAATGCCCAATATCTCCTAAAGTGCTGATTATATATTATCATTAACAAAGGCCCCGACATGAATGCTGAAGGCAAAGTAATCCTAAAATGTAGTGCAAACTTGAAAAATACATTAATACATGCCAGAAGTGTGTGAAACAACACGTTGTCAGAATGTTAAATGAATGCTGACGAAACTGAAAACTTAATTTTAAAAACACTGTGTGACCATTTTACGGCACAAGGAATACATTGAGTGTGATCGTTGAAGTATATCTTGATTACAGGTTTCTAATACATTTCTGATACATGCCTTGTTATTTTAGTGGATTATTGTTACACATGGTATAAGTACTTATTGCGGTAATAGATATGACACTTACCTGTCTACCACTGCTTAAAGTATTAGACTTTGAAATGCACATTTTTCATGGAATGGTTCCTTTTAGGATGTTTTTTGATAGGTACTACTGTATATTACTACTGTATATTTTGTATAGATATGAAAAGGTTTGGTGTAATCTAACTACTTTATGCTGTTGAGTAGTTTTTCACTGTCCTTTGAGGACCACGAATCTCAAAAATAGAAATTTAAAATTACATCAGCCAGAACTATATTAAGGTATTAGACATTTTTCAAATAATCCAAGACAGATATAAAAATGTTTTGGGTTTTTTTTGTTTAAAAGGAGGAGATTATTTGTCGTTTCATAAAGATGCATACAATTGTTTTTCATTTAGAATTCATCAAATTCATTAAAAAAAAAGTAAATATGATGATTTACGCCCCAACAAAATGGATGAGAAAAATTGTAATGTGTAACAAGTAACAAGTAACTACAGTGGTGAGACTAATTTAAGGGAGTACATATAAGGGCAGAAGAAAATATTTCTATCTGAGAGAAATTGGAGTAAAAGTATAAAATTGAATTGAATGGAAAATAATTAAGTACCTCTAACTTATTTTTCAACTTAGTTTCTGTTTCTGTTTACCGCTGTACTGTTTGTGTTTTAGTCCAGTTATCAAATCAATTCAAAACAAATTTTGTCTCAAGGTGCTCTCCAAAAAAGAGCAGATCTAGACTGAACTCTTTATTTATGTCCCCGAAAAGTCAGGGATATTATGGAATCGTCAACCTCGTGTCTGCCACCGTCCCCGCTGCAGTTCCTTCATGTTAACGCAAAAACTGTATCCTGGATAATACGCAAATTTAATACCAACATAGACCTCTGTGCGTGGAAGAACTGGAGTTATTTAGGAAAAGGTCAGTTGTATACTTTAAACACTAGAGGGTACTTTATCTCCAAATGTTTTCTACCATACTTTCTCATACGGTCGGTCTGTTTTGGTCCACATTTGGTGTATATAAATCGACTCAAAGAGATCTATCTTGAACTATTAAAGCTATCTTGTTTAACTTTAATAGTTCATATTTAACTCACTAAGGGGAGATTTTTTACAAAAAAACACAGTTTTTATCTTGCATTTAAATAATATTTTCTCAAGTAGTTCATATTTTCCTCAATACGGGGGCTGTTTCCATGAAAAACACGGTTTCCTGTACATTACTCAAAAACAAATATATGGATCATTTTCAAATTTAATGCCCACATATATATTAGAGCAGGGAAGAACTTGATTGATTTTTGGACGGATCAATTGTATATTTCTGACGCTAGCAAAACTTTTTTGCCTCTAATTACTCAAGAGTTGGGCAGATTTGGTCAAATGTGGTACACATTGATCGACTCGAGGAGATCTATCTTGTTTCAATAATATTTTACCCATATTTTAATCTAATAGTTCATATTTAACTCACTTGAGGAACATTTTCTACATCAAAAACACTGTGAAAAATTTAAATTTTTAATTTGAGGGGTTTGATCCGGGGCATCGAATGAAGGGGGATTTGGGAATATCATTGCGGTCCGGGACTACAGTTTAGGTCTACTCTGTGTCCTACAGAGACTCTACAAATCCTTCCAAGAGCAAACACTGGGCGACTGTGCCGAGAAAAAACTTGCTTTTAATGAGCAGAACCCTCTGGCAGATCATTAGTCAGGTTGGACGGCCTACCACCCACATCGGTGGGATTGGAATAGAGAGAGTTAGGGAGAAAGAGAGATAAAGATCATTAGTCGGGTTCTTTCAAAACCTACAGTGCCATCCAGAATTATTGGCACCCTTTAAGAAAAATGAATAAAATGATATGCAAAGAATGTCTTTAAGGTCTATTCCCACGATCTTTAATTAAAATCATTCACAAAAATCTGACACTTTATTCAAGTAACAAAAAAAACATTATATTCTTAACATTAAAAGAAATATTTTTCCCTAAAACTTCTGTCACAATTTTTGCAAAAACAACTTCCTGTTTTACTGGGGTATAAATATGAGGTCACACAGGTCAAATTCTCTTTGACATTTTTCCAAATGTGAAAGCCCAGAGAACCCAGTAATGATGGACAAAGAAAAGGGACGATTTTGTCGAATTCTGGGCGTCACAGCCCAGGACTTAGGTTGGAGCCCTTGTTTTTGTAGTTGTATTTCATCTTATAATGTTATATCAGACTTAATTTTTTTTTTTTTGTTTCATACTTTATGATATGAAACAAATGATATATGACATATAACATAACATATATTTTTTACCCATTGTTGGATCTCTGACAACCCTCATCAGTGATGTCCATTTGGGAAAGGTCACACCAATGTTTAGGCATGTTTTTTCCCAAAGCCTGTACATAATTGATGTTGCTTTTTCATGTCTCCTTTCTGTGACGGAGAGATTTCTTGCTATGCTGATTTTCTTGTGCTATATATAGTAAGCAGGACCCTCCATTGGTGAACATTTACTTTCTTCATATTTGCTGTAATCACAGTATTTTCCGGTGATTACATACTAATGTATATTGTATTCCGTTTGTGAGCCATCGAAAAAAGTGAGCCATCAAATATAAAGACCGTCCATAATTTTTTTGGTTTGAAGTCCCATGGATACTATTGAATCATCGGCATACGGTAGTATATCCCTCATCAGACTTATATCGTCAGATCATTTGTTCCTTCACAGTAATTAAATACATGTTTGAAATTCATCACACAGAAACAAAACAAGATGCTAAGGAATTTATTGAAAGAAGCGCATGTTTTCACCACGTGTCATGGTCGTTGATGATCACATGGCCTTGGCACACACAAAGTAATTATAGTTGTAGCATGACACATTATTCCAGAATCCCCACACTGAAAAGAAAGAGAAAAATCATATTTAATGACATCAGCATTCAAAGACAAAGCTGGCACTTCACAGCAGCACTCTCATTTTCTGCTTTGGTCTTTTCCCAACCAGATACAGCTGCTCTAAATTCCAGACTTTAGACTTTTAAGCAAAATTAAAAATAAAACAAATGTTTTGATTCCTGTAAATAATTCAGAAGTTCTTACTTTCCTTATATGTGCTATATATAACAACAAATCCCTTTCGGTGGTCATAGGTAATTTTTGTCCTCCGTCCATTTTTAAAGCTGGAACCCTTTTGTTTCTACTAGTCTTTCACTTACTTCTAAAGTTTGTCTCGATGCAGTACTCATATCCATTGGATGGCTCACCCTTGTACCAGAAAGTAAAACTAAATGGAGTCTTATCAGTCCATCCCCATTTTCCCTGAAAAAAAACAAAACAAGATGAGGATCAGTGGTGACATGTGACAGACCTTCATTGATGACTTCAAAGTCCAATTATCTAGTCAAGACAGTGTGCCCACCTGATAATCCAGGGCAGATCCTTCATTTGAGTAAGGGACTAATAAAGCAATTGAAAATTACTCCACTACTACTAAAAAATTTGCATTTAATACCTTACTTAACCAAAATTATGAATGTATTATCGCAGAATGTACAGTAAACGCAAATGTAAGTAAAAGTATTCATTGTGCAGTGGAATGGTGCCTTCTCAGTGTTTCACCATAGTTTTAGGATTACTATTACTGATACATTAATGGGTATGACCTTTTTACTGCTGTAAATGTTCATGGATGCTGTTAAGTTGAATTTGCAATATTATCTTAGCCATTTGGTAAAATAAACTTTTCGTGCGATCAGCCTGTTTTGGGCTTTGTTTTTCCAGATTGACCTTGAGAAATATTAGTCCCAAATATTCAAAGTGCAATAAAATGGTTTCTTTTTTTAAACTGTAAAAGTTTAAAGTTGATAGTGGTGGACAGCAACAGAGTACAATTACTCAAATACAGCACTTAATTAGAAATTGAAGGTAATTTCATATTGTATAGGAGGATTTTGTATTAGTTGTCTAGCCTTATAGATCTATTTTACCTCTGTAGATATAGACTGTTAAAGTAATATTATAATATCTGTAGAGTAGTTTAATATATATGAAGATCATCATAGCTGTTGTATTGCATTGCTGTCCTGTGTGAATCATGTATCCCGCAAATTCAATATTTAGTACCTAAAATATTGACTTAATATAATTTAGTACCATAGTAAGTACCTCCTTAGTAAGATTTTTGTTTTTTTGGGTCGATCTCCATTACAGGCAACTACAGCAGAGTCTTAGTCGCATTATTGAACTGGCATAGGTTTTCCAACGATTTCCCTTAGACCGAACCCAAAAAGGTCCCATCGGAACTCGACAGTTAGAAATTATGTTCTGGTCAAGTCAGGCTTGATCATGTCATGATAGCCAATTCTAAATGATGCTTTCAAGATATCTTGATGAAAATACAGGGTAACAATAAATAAAAGAATATGATGTCTGTGTCTCTATATTGGCACGTCAGTTTTTCAGTATTGGAGGATGTTTTTTGCATGACAGCACAATGAGCCCGTGATTGCAGCATTGGCTATTACCTACATTTCAAGCAAAACCATTCTCATGTAGTGGTTGAGCATACACCACCAGCAAAGTTAATGCTACAGACCACCAAAACCATGAAGGGAAACTGACAGTTTGGAGGGATATTGATTTAGTTTTGCATGCAGACTCGAAGCTACGAAGCAGTTACTCGATGGTGAAGACTCAAGTTTTAGTACATTTGTAACTGCTGATGAGCGTTTTTCAAAATGTACCTAAAATTAAACTACTATTTTTTACTTTTACTTTGTAGCACTTTGAGATTTGATCCAAATGTAAAGTGCATTATAAATTAAATGTATCATTATCGTTATTATTACTATTGCTCAATATTGCATTGAATCATTTTTGCTGGTTTGTTCTCTGTTGTTCCTATAGTACTAATCACTTTCTCATGTATAACTCTTTTAATAGCATTCCACTCAATAGAAGAAGACACATTCACTGGCTTTAATTAATATTAAATGTGTTCATTTCAACCATACTCCCTATTTAAAGCAGTTTCTGCTTCCATAATCATCAGTATATCATTCAAGACAATCTGCACTATATTCCATGCCATCAGTCAGAAACCCAAATCCGAAAAGACCTTTCATGTTTTAAAGCTCCGTCTGACAGGATTAACTAACATTAAATCATAAGATCCATGACATAACTTTAGTTTTACATAAAATGTCTCTTTCTTTCTTGAGAGCAATTGTTTATGTTTAAGATGATCCTATCTCTATATCTCTGTGCATGTCATATTAGTTTTGCTGGGCAGGTATCTTTTCATGGCCGTCTCTATCATCATTTAGAAGTTGTTATCATCATTGTACCTGTTTTTGTGATGTTTCTGTATTTACTTTTGTATTTGTATGTTTAATAGTTGGTTGTTGTTTTTTTTATGTCTTGTAATGTTTATTTGTATTGTATGTTAGGACCCCCTAAAACCAAGATGGTTCATCTCATTTGGTTAATCCTTTCGAATAAACCCCTAAAATAACCCTAATATTTTATGTAAAGCCCAGTTAAGGTCAATGCCAGTATGACCTCAGACCTGTAGCACCATCAACTTCCAGTCTAAGTCATGTACATTATGGATACGAATATTTTAGCTGGTTGAACAGATGCAAAGATGTTCATTGTCATTCTTAGGTTTTCCTCCTCCTTTCCATCCATCCATTCACCCATCACCTACCCACCCATCTCCCTGGACTCTGATCACACAGAAGTTCATTACTTACCCATGCTCTTTTACCTCCGATCCAAACAGCCGCTGGTAAGGTATTGTCACTGTATGTCAAACAAAGTACTTCGGCCACCTGTCTGCTATCACTTATAGACACAAGGTGACCTCCTTGGGTGCCGCAAAAAGTCTGAAATGAAAAAAGTGTGGCGTTTGCCGTCTATCATAGTATCATATGTCTATCATTGTTTCTGTAATGCACAAGTATGTTATTGCATCACCTCTGCATCATTAAAGGTTTTCAATTCCTCAAAGTATTTAGCACAGCGCACGGAGTCAATGCGGAACCACCCATCACCGCACGACGCACCCTTGACACATACACCCTGTTGGTATGCAGCTGAGGAACACAGTTTGTGAGCAGTAGTCCAAGGTCTCAGTTATTATAACAATGCATTGGTGATGATATTCTATTCGGGTTTACCAGTCATGCTCAGGAAGGACACCACCAACAGGGCGGCAGTTACCACAGCTGGACGCATGGCTCAAGGATCACTCACTCCTAAAGCACCACACCTGGAATATGACCTGTAATACCGACAGTATTTCAATTCTTGATTTCTACAGTGCGATAAGGTTCATACGTGATTAACCTTCCTTCAGAGCTGCTGGACAGATAACCTTACATAGGTGACAGAAACAGCTGGACCAAACAAGAAATACCAGAGAAGATACAGAGAGAAGAAACAACTCACCACTGATGTGTTCTGGTTTACAAATGCTCCTCTCAATGTCTGGTTGTCTGGTAGCATGCCCACCCACTTTTAAATGGTGTGCATAATGCTGAATTTGTTCATTCAATGAGATCAAACTAAGCAAATGTTTTTCCAAAACGTTGCATTTGTTCATGCAATGAGGTCAAACTCAGAAAGAGGCAAATATTTACCTAAAGATGTGTTTGAGAACAAATATTGCGTAAACTCTCCCCTATCCCATATTCAATCAATCAATCTTTATTTATATAGCGCCAATTGACAACATCAGTTGTCTCACGGTGCTTTCCAGAAAGAGCAGGTCTACACCAAACTCTTCATGTAATTATCTAAACACATTATATACTGTATTTTATGTTTAAAAGTAAAACCCTCACTATACACTGATCAGCGATAACATTTAACCCAGCTTTCTAATATTACGAAAGTCCCGCCAGTGGCATTTTTAGCTTGTGTGGCGCCTTGGGCAACCATCCATTTCAAAGGCCCCAAGCCTTCCTTAAAAGAAAATTGGGCCAGATCCACAGCAGCTGCTCAACACCCTGCTATCATTATGTATTATTATTATTATTATGATTATTTCATGATAGCAGTGTTGTAGCTTTCATGAAGTCAACTTACTATTATTATTTCAAGTAGCCGGTCTACCGCTTGGTTTAATTGCTTTATCAGATCGTAGAATGACGTGTTGTTAATCCATTACTACAAAAATTAACATCAGGACATCAGGACTGAGACCTGGGGAATCTGAAGTCCAAGTCAACACCTTGATCTGGTTGTTGTGTTCCTCAAATCATTCCTGAGACATTTCTCTGCCATTCCATGAGGTTCTGCAGCAATGATCAGTTAGGTGCTATGTGCCAAGGTAACATTACATGAATAGAAGGACCCAAGGTCTCCCAAAAATATGTTCCAAAGCATCACACTGACTAGCCAACCTCGACTTCTTCCTGTAATGCATCTTCCTTATATCTCTTCCATAGGTTAGCCACTTAAATGCACCTGGCCATCCTCATAATTTAAAATAAAACATGAACCATCAGAACAGACCACCTTCTTGCACCACTCCCCACTCCACTTCTAATGCTGAGAAGTCCATCGTTGGCACTTTCAGCAGTGGGCAGGAGTGAGAGGTCAGACACTCTTAATGTCTGTGGCTACACATCCATAAATGCACCACTCTGTGATGTCACAATGTGTTCTGACTCCTTTCTATCAGAAGCACCCTTAGTTTTTTCAGCAAATTGTTTAAACATAAGCTATTTTGTTGGATCAATACAGGCTAGCTTTCACTCTCAACACCCATCAGTGAGTCTTGGACATCAAAGACCTCACCAGTTCAGTAGTTATCATTCCTGAGACCACTGTAGACCAGGAACACCCAGAAAAACCTGCAGTCATGGGGATGCTCTCCTCCAATCGTCTACACCTTACAATCTGGTCATTGTCAAAGTCTCTCATATCCTTACCCTAGTTCATTTTCCCTGCTTCCAACACCAACTTAAGGACAAACTGTTCACCTGCTGCCTAATATAGCCCACGCACTGCCAGTAACCACAGGTAGCTTCTCTAAGACATCCAGTTGTGAGCAGCCCACATTAAATGTAACCTTAATGACACAGCCCACACTGCAGAAAAGGAATTTCAAGAAAGTCTAAAAGCCTTATTTCTCAGAAATATACATCTTATTTTTTTGTCTTGAAAGAGAAATAATTTGGCATACGTTGTACAATGTTTCACACTAGAAACATTTCACAAAAATGCATTGTACTTTTACTTTTTCTTATATTTATATATGATCTTTTTTTGTCCTTATTTTGAGAGTAAGGATTTCCTATTTAAAAGAAGGTTTATTTATTCTAAACTTTTTCTTATAACCTTAACACAAGAGGGTCACAAGCCAGTGTGCCTCTAGTACCGGTCATAAGAGGCATTTCTTTAGTTTTAAGAACGGTGCTTTATTGGCTAGATTTATTAAGAAGAATTCTAGCCAAGCAAAATTTTCTTTTCCCATTATGTAAAGGTTAGAATTTTGGCTGATTGGTGAAGTTCAAAACTTTCAAACTTCCAAAGAAAAATTTCATTTTTTTTCAAACCATAATTGTAATAATTAGGCGTGAGTTCACTGGGTGTACACGCCTCAGGCTGTAAAACTGCTTTTGGTATTACATTAATTCAATATTTGATGACACCCTCCAGTCAGAAATGTGCTGAATCAACTCAAACACCTCTTTGGTTAAGACATCATACAAAACTATTTCATTCAGGTTGTCTTTGTTTAATTTTTAACACGTCTGAAGATTAAAACACAATTTAAAAAGTGAGTTAAAAACACACACTGAGGAAAGGAGTGTTCCAATACTTTTTCACATTACTGTATTGTCAAATAGATTCAACAATGCATCTTATTTTGTGGTGAAACCCTGCCATCCAATCCAACTGACCACCATTTGGTGATCATGCAAATTAATTCACTTCTGCTTTAATGAATTACGACCCTTTTTACCTCCACCAAGGAGGTTATGTTTTCACACCTCTGCATTTATTTGTTTGTATGTCTGTTTATTTGTTTTGCGCTTTGTGAAAAAACATACTGTAAAACTACGTGACGGATATGCATGACATTTTACCCAGAGGTAGATTTTAGCACAACCTAGAAGTGATTACATTTTGGTGATGTTAAGTGGTACGCATCACTTAAAAAAAACGTATAAAATAAAATAAGCTGTTTGGAGTAGTCACAGTACAATGTTGATATTGCAGCTTTTGTTCCCTTGATGTTTCCTTGGGTATTGACATGGGAATGTTTCAAGAGTTCCTTGTATTCCTTTGATGATTTTTTGGGGGTGGAACTGGGGGCTGGGTTAGAGCTGGGCTAAACAGAGACACTGAAGTGGAAGACGCAGGAGAGCCCGGCTACAGAATATTTGAGATACTTAGAACAATCCTCCTGATTGATTACCTAAAGTTAAATGTCCACTTTTTTTTTGAAAAAGCTCCGTCTAGTGAGTAAAATATCTTGTATGCATCTTTTTTTACCCTTATAGATTGCCTTTTACTCACTAGGGGAAGCTCTTTACGAAACACTTTTTTTTAGACATAACTTCCTAACCCACAATTTAGTCCAAATTTAGTGGATATGAATTGCCTTAATTAAATATATCTTGTAAAACACAGTAGTTCATATTTTTCACTCTGTAGGGGGAGCTTGTTTTCTGTAGGGGGAACACTGTTTTCTGGACATTACTCAAAATTTATGTCATGGGCCATTTTGTGAGGAAGAACTGAATTGCTTTTGGGAAAGTTCGGTTGTATTTACCACACTAAGGGGAGTTTTGTCTTCAAAAGTTTTTGGCCCATAATTTCTCAACCGGTGGTCCCATTTAGTCCAAATTTAGTGTATATGAATCAACACGAGGAAATCTACTTTGTTTAAATCGCATTTTACCCATATTTTAATCAAACTGTTCAAATTTTACTCACTTTGGGGAGTTCTTTTTTCTTTCTAAAAATACTTTGAAAATAACTTCAGATGTTATTTTGGGGGTTCAATCAGGGGATTTCTTGTACATGAAAGGGGACTGGGGACTATTCAGGGATACACTTTTGCAGTCGAGTATGACAGCATAGGTCTAGTTTTGTTCTATAAGTCTTTATTTATATTGCCCCAATTCACTACAACTGCTAACTCACGGTGCTTTCCGTAGGTTTAGATTGAACTCTTTATGTAATTATCTTACAGAGACCCAACAAATTCCTCTGTGAGCAAACACTAGGCGGTAGAGGCGAGAAAAAACTGCCTTTTAAATGGCAGAAACCTTGAGCAGATCCAAGACTCAAGGTGGACTGCCTACTGCCATGACTGGTTGGGTTCAAAAAGAGGGAGAGAAACTGAATGAGAGGGGGAGGGCAGACAGACAGGGAAAAAAGCAGTAGTGAATCTTGTTCTTTTCTTCTTTTTATGATGGTTGGTATCCCGCTTCATTGTGTATTACCACTCCTGAAAAATCTTCCTAATTTGATGGTAAGAGAATAGATTTTTTTGTCATTGTTTTTTTGTTTCCCGAAGACATATTATATTTTAAAGTGTATTTAAATTTAATACAAATTCCCGTACAACTATAATAACATTTTAATTGAAGATGTGGCTGGTTGTCCATGTACTTAGGCTCATACTAAATATTTAATATTTGTCTTTATTAATTAATTAATGTGTATTTTTACACATTTTCTGGCTCTCAATGTCTGCCCTGTGACCAACCCACAAGGGGAGGCATACAAGTCCTCTCACCTATTGTCAGTTGTTGTAGTTACAGTAAATATATGAATTACTTCTTGAAAAAACAGAGCTTGACATTACTGAGAATGAAAACAAATAATAAAAAGCAATTAAAGCTACTTACTACTTCAAGTAGTAAATACAAAAAAAAGACTGAACTGAATAGTATAATTGTTTTGCGACTGTTAAAGTTTCTTGTAAGGTTCACTTGTTGCAGTGTGTGCTAAACGTAGATTTTTTCCTTTCCTCATTTGGAGACCGAAGACTGTCTCGGGGGCTTGCCAATAAAAGTTGCTTATAATGACAGCAAGTGCGCTTGCTTGACTGAAGAAAAAGGTCCAAGTAAATGAGAAATAAAGGAATCAACTCATTGATATTGTTTTTAATACTGGGAGTAGAAGATCACAAGGCAAACAGAGCAGACAACATCATTCAGTCATTCAACAATAAAATCCCTGATGAAACAATGCATTATATGCCGCTTTACAGCATGCTTTGTGAGCAGAGATGATTATTTCTAAAAGGTTTCCATTAATAGGATCAATTTCCTTTCCTGGTGATCTTGATGAACATTCATTTTGAATTGGGAATAAAATATGGGAAGAGTCATCCTTGGATAACCATAGAGAACAAAACCTGAAAAGATAACAAAATAATGTTCTAATTGTCTACAATAATACATATTGTATGTATAGAAACAGCACTTGCAATAAGTTGTGTTACTAGAACTGCAGTGGTGAAAGGATTTCTCTAGTGAGCATGCAAGTCCAGTGTGTCTCATCCAGTTTTATTTTAGGAACATTCCAAGTGAAAATGCCGTACAGCTTATTCACATTAATAAGCTCTGCGTAAATCATAGTCACCAATGACTGGCTCTTACTCAGTATGCCAGACAGAAGCTGAAAAAGCACATAAAGACAGTAAACAGTACTACATACCATCTGTGCATATATCCAGTCGCTGGTGCACCACTATTTGTGGTGAGACTGGGAGATTTTTATTAAAAATGCACTTAGTGTAAGTTTCATGGTAGTCCTTCCAGGCTGAACCCAAAACTCAAAGGAAGGTGTGCAGATTCTTTTGATTTTGAAAAGCTTGCAGCTTGCTAGAAATCTAATATTTCTAAAATTCTCATACAACACAATTGGTATCTGTAAGGAAGTGTCTTGAAGAATGGAGATTCCTGTTCTCATTGGATGTGTTTATAATAAATATAAAAACTAGGTTGCATGGAATGCATGGCAAAAAAAAACCCACGCAGGATTTAGTGTTTAAAGTGGTAACTAATAAATTAGAAAGGAACAACTATAAAATAATTTACAATTTAATAAGTTATACCAAGTGTTGTAAGTTTGTGTAAATGACAACAAACTGCGAAAAGATGTACTTTTGTTGCATAAAGTCATGTCATCCACATACATCTGCATTCTACTTAAAAAAGCTCAAGCTTGATTCCTATGATTTCTCACGCAAGTTTTTGGTTTTGTAAACATTAACATTCAACATTCATAAAAATTCTTACTGATTATATACCTATATATGTGTATGTATGTGTGTGTGTGTGCGTAGTGACCCTATCTTCCCAAAGACAGTCAGTCAATCAAAAGGCCTGTGAATGAATAATGATTGAAATACTGATTCACTGTATTTGAGGTTGTGTGCTTATGTGTGTGTGTAAAAGACCCATTAATCTCAAACTACTTATATTTCTAAAGCTTTAAATGTGCATTTTTCCAAACATTTTCCTTCCTTGTCTTTACATTCCTTACTCACTGTAGTATCCGATTAATTAAATAATTGAATAAATAAACATCATAGATAACAGAATACATTCAAGTACAGCAGGTTGTCAATAATGGAATGAAAGCAGCTTCTGCTTTTGCAGCTTTTGCACCAATCCTGGGGTCAGATTGTTGGTTTGTGGGCTCCAGTAGGTGCACAGTAAATTGTCAGTAACCATGTACACCTCAACAATCTCAAACTGGCTCGGATGTTGAGTGTGTTGTGATTATTTGAGTTTTCAGGGAACTTCATGCCCTACTATTCATCCTGGGACACACTGAAGCAAACAGTGGACTCACCCGTGGTCTAATGTGTCTCAGGTGACACACCAAAGGTCGCTTGAAGGTCATTTCAAAAAGAGTTCAGAGCATGTGGTGAACTCATAGCGCTGTGAGGGTTCTAAAGAGCTGGGTGAGGCAGAACACAGAGGCGGTGAGCGCAGTGCACTGTTTGGCAAGGAGCTTTGCGCTGAGGTCCTGGCAGCTTCGCTTACTGCTGGCACGCTCTGCAGCCAGACAAAAGTCCCTGAATGAACGGGCTACATCTGCCAGACCTGCAACTGCCTCGGCATTCCTCCTGTCACACCTGTCGCAACCAGAGAACCAGAGGCATATACCTGCCAACTCCACTAGGGTACGGAAACTGTCAGCGAGGGAGTGAAGCATTTCTTTTGGGCTCTGTCCAATCCCAACAACCTTCTGGCAGCCTGTCATTAGGCGCCGTGCCTCTGTCTGCAGCAACCGCTTGTTCTCTGTAAAATGGATGGGGCATGTGTCCCTTGAATGGCGACCTCCTGTCACAGATCTGTCAGCACCACTACTCTCCAGACTGGAAAGTAGCTGGTCAACATCTACACGGAGTACTTTAAAACCTGCTGGGGGTTCTGGGTAGCACTGCTGGCCCAGCTGACTGATGAAGTCCTTAGGTGCTTGAGATAGAAAACAGTCTGAGGCATCAGACAGCGGTGAGAGGAGAGGGCTGAGCTCAGAGGTAGAAGAGGAGAACAGAATGGAGTGTGGGAAGGAAGGTGAGTAGGGCGGTGAGTTGGAGAGAAAGGAAGAAACAGGTGGAGAAGTCAAGAGCGGAAGTCCTGCTCCAGATCTCTGAGTCATACTGCTGCTCTGTGTACGGCAGGAGAACTCATAGACCGTCAGCTCTTCATCAAAGCTGCCCCCTCCATTGAAGCAGTTGGTGTAGACTGTTGGGCAACCACAAGCATCCAGTGGAATCTGCACCCCCTCCATGACTGACTCACATCCAGATGTTAGCATCGAGCTGCAGCCAAAGTCAGACTTCAAGGGTGGAGCAGTCTCTGTTTGGATAGCAGTGTTTGCCTGAGATGGATCCTCACAGATGGTAAACACCCTGCAGCTTGGAGAGAGGGGTTTTGGTGGGGCTGAGTTCTGCCCTGTGGGGCTACAAAGATCCATTAAAGGCCTATCACTACTGCTCTTTTTCCCTTTCAGTGACTGACTTTGAAAAGAGAGTCCTGGCTCATTTAGATTCTGTGTGGTCACCACTATCTGAGGTGGGATAGAAAGTGAATAATCTTCTATAGGACCAGGAGTGTTCTTTTTTAGGCCAGAAGTGACTTTTAAGAGGCTGCTCACCAAGGACACTGGAGGTTCTGTTATTGGTCCTGGTGTATCCCTGAGTGAACCAGTGTACAGAGGCTCTATCTGGTGTTGGGATTTGGGCTCAGTCTGGATAGGCAATGCGGAGGATACTTCCTTGCCATCTAGTACTGACTGAAAAGTCTTTTCCGAGGACGGCTCTATAAAAAACTCCCCGTCCGTCTCTGATCCTGTAATCGTTGTATCAGAGTCATCTGACTCCAATGATTCTGCAGTTGTGCTCATTTCAAGGTCTTTTGTTTGTGTGATGTCATGAGCATCTGTGATGGCAAATTCCACGTTGTTCTGATTGTTCTCCTCAGCTGAACTCGGAGCCACATTCACCGACCCAGCTTGGTTGAGGGATAAATATAGAGGCAACTTTTGAATCTTCCCCCTAAGTGTCGAGGCAGACAGGAGACCCATAAAACCCGGGGAACAGGTCTGGAAGAGAAAGGGAGTTGGGGAAGGAGGGTCTTTGGAAGGAGTGTGGATTGTAGCTGTGTTAGATGTTGCTAAAATACAAACAGGTAAAGAAATGTTATCTTTAGAACTTGGCATGGTGGAATCACTTCTGGGTTTTTCTTCATTTTGTGAAGCAGTTGGATCTGTTGCCTCACTTTTTGATTGAGTGCCTGAATTAAATGTAGATGAACCACTGGTTGCAACTCCAAGCTTTTCAGTGATGGAGTTTATAGCATGAGTATAATCAGAATCAATTGAGTGATGTTTGGCTAGAGCGTCGGTGCTGCTTTGAGACTTATGAGTCATTTCAGAACCATCTTTACCAATGGTAGCTGATTCAGCACTGATGCTATGCATTGTAACTACAGTCTGGTCACATTTATTGTCCCTAGAACTAGAATTTAAGGATTTACTTAATTCATCATCATAGAAAACATTGTCCGAATTGGTGCTGTCAGTGATTTCATCGCTAGCGGCCATAGCTGAACTTTCAACACTGGCGGCTTCATCCTCATTAACACATGTAGTAACTTCTAAATATAAATCTGATTTGTTAGTGCGATCTTGTTGACAAAATGAGATCTCTTCTGTATCTGATAATGAAACATGGGTTGTGGTTCCTATGTTTTCCCAATCTTTGCTCACCAAACAGTTCCGTTGGGATATGGGAATATTTGGTATTGGAGATAGAGGAGATGAGGGTGGAGGAGGTGGTGGTGAGGGTAAACCCTCAAGAAAATGTTCCTCTAAGTCCGAGTGTTGCTCTAGGACAATCAGATTGGCTCCGAAAAGACCATTACTACTCGTTTTTTTGCCATCTGTCAAACATGACGGTGTCATCTCGGCCTCCGGCTCCCTTTCAGCCCCAATGAGTGGTATCCTTGAACGGATTGATGACCCTCTCACTTCCTCCTTCTTTTGCTCTTCCCCCATACCTTCTTCTTCAGTGATTTCTGGCAAAAACATATGACTACCGAATAATCCATTTCCTGGTTTATCAATTATCTCTTCCTTCTTTGCGTCGTCTTTACCTTCACCAATTTCCCCCTGTTCCACGTCCTCTTTTCCACCATCCCTTAGATCAGTACACTCATTTCCGTCTGGATTCACCCGGCAGCGGACTATGGTGATAGTTTGTGATGCTAGCTTCACTACATCAAAGACGGACTTTGATTCCATTGAGTCAGGTTCCATTTCCATTTCAGGGTTTCTGGTCCTAGAGGGGAGCTGTGGGTCTTTAGACTGCTCATGAAACCGTACACTACTTGGAGGGCCAGTGCTATGCAAGCAGGGTTTTGACAGGATGGGCTTTGTTTCAAGTTGAGCCGGTTCTCCTTCAGAATGAGTCAGGGATGAGACAGTTGGACTAGGATTCTCTGTTTGCTCTGACGGTTCAGGATCTAAACTAAACATCTGTGCATCACTGGCTTCATGCAAAATGTTGTTATGATGTCTACTGAACCCAAAGTCATGTTGTGGTTCTGAATCTGGATATGAGACCGTTGAAGTGTAATCAGTTTCCATGAAGGAACGGCGCTTACGAGATCTTTTCCTGAGCTGGAACAAAGTTTCTTCTGCACCCCCTTCCTCATCTCCTTCGTTTCTGTCTTCATCCATTTTGCCATCTTTGTCTACATCCATCACCGAGACTCTGATGTCATTGAGGCAGACTGTGTTCAGGTCCAGATTCACCTCTGTGCAAAGATCTGGAAGATAATAATAAATAGAAAATGAAATCCATACATAAAAATAGTTATTTTTTCCATTCCAGCGTGTCTTTTAGTTTGAATTGAAAATAAATGTGTGTCTTTATATTAAGTTTAAAACGAAGAAGAATCAGATTAAATAATTTGTCACATTGTAGTAAATATGGAAATTCAAAGTCTCATAAATGATCAGGTCTCTACCCAGGAAACGAAGTGTAAAATTAAGTCTGCAATATTCAGCAATGTATATGAATTGATCAGCCAAAGTCAAAAGCCCTTTCTTCATATTATCCCATCTCAGAAAAAGATGCCTTTATTTGTAAAATTCAATCATATAAGCAGTACAACATAGCAAATTGGTTCTCTCTGCATTAACCCATCCCTGAGGAGCATGGGCAGATTCAGGTTCAGGATCTTCCTCAAGGACCCTTTCACATATTCATTTACTGAGGCTTGAACCAAATAACTTCCAATCTGATTGGGATACAGCCGCTCTACCCACTGAGCTACAACCTAGAGGATTTTCTTCTATTGTCTTGGTGCCAGCTTACACATTACACCTTCAGAGACCTGCTGGAGTCAATGCCTCGATGGGTCAGAGCAGTTTTTGCAATAAAAAGGGGGATCTACATAATGATAGACAGGTGGTTATAATATTATGACTGATCAGTGTATTTTTGTTATTACATCTGGTAGATCTCAGCGTAAGGATTGGACCTCCATACAGGGCTACATGTTATTTATTCATGATAGAACAGCTTTAGCTGTTTGGGTGAAAAGATCAACAATTTGACGAGGCTTTTAATAACATTTAAATGAAACTATTTTGGAAGTTTCGAGGTGGGAACTCCTGTGTAACATTGGACAAATAGCTCCAATCAGGAAGCTATTTTTTATAAAGTCAGGTTACATGCCAAAATGTTTAGGAGCAAACCATTTATCTAAACAGTAACTGGTACGCTGTCAAAATATAAGTACAGTAATGTCCTGCAGAAGTAAAGAAGCACAACTTGGAAATACTCAGGAGTGAGAATTTTAAAATTGTATGTAGCATAGTACCTACATCCAGTATCAGCACTGGACTAATAAATATCTCAGGACTATTGAGTTTAATCTATGAAATAATTTCAGGCCGGAGAGCCTGATGACCCTGACCTCTACAGGCTCTAATCTGAATCGTTCTGGTCATTATACCACATCCATCTTCCCTGTAACAGTTGATGTAGACACAAAGTGTTCTCCTTACATACTTGTTGATTACATTACATTGATCTGTAATGGTATGTTTTTTGCTTTAGTGAAGAAACAATGTTGACCAGTAGATAGCAGCAGAATCTATACAGTTTACAAATGACAGCGAATGCAGCTGAGGAACTCAACCTAAAACTAAAAAGCAACTCACCTCTTGGCATGGCGGTTAAGGATGGATCTTCAGGTGAGGTGAATCGATCCCTGGCATCAAAGAACTCCTCATCAGAACTGCTGTCTCCAAAGCCAGGTGGTGGCTGAAGGATTGGTATAGGCTCCAGGTCAAAACCCTTGGACTGCTCTCCCTCCACCTCCTTCCTGTCTTCTCCCTCATTATGCTGCACGGGGCAAGAGAGGCTGCGAGCGCTGTCGGGGGTGATGTTGGAGCAGAGTTTGTAGTAGCAGCGAGCGTCGTCTTGGTTGAAGTTGAACACAAACTCCATTTGGGAGGGGGGAGAAGACGGGGATGATAGGTTTTCTTTAACATTATCCTCCCCGCCTACGATTCTATCTTTACCTGCTCTTCTCAAAAACTCATCCGCATCTTTCAACATTGTCCTCCTCCTCAAGTCCACTACTTCATCTTCATCCTCGCTGGCCTCTGGAGGGCTGGGTAGGAAGTCCACAAGGCGGGAAAGCTCAGCGAAACAGAGTGAGCTATCATCAGAGCAGGGGTTACCTGAATATTTGTGATCATGAATAATGTCCAGGGAGGGGGAAATGGGTGAGAGGAGTTGTAGATCGGCTCCGTCCCCTGACCTCCTGAAGCGACCTTCTTCCTGAGTTGTAAGGGGGATAAGGGGGTGGTAGTGAGCTGGTGGAGGGCTAAGAAGGTGGGGCTGAATGTGACCATGAGAAGGTGGATGAAGCTGAATGGCAGAGAGGATGTGGATTTCAGATTGGGGCCGAGCATTATGGTGGAAAGAGGACGAAGAACATGAAATCAAGTCGTCTTCCTCCAAAGCATCAAGGGAGTCGCTGGAGGGACTGGTGAGGACACGAAAGTCAGACTGACAAGAATCTGACGATTCCGATAACGGTGGGTGCTCCTCTGGTGCTTGCAGCTTCTTTCCACCTCCTATTTTACCGACATCTCCCTCGTTGTCCTGTTGTTTCCCCGAATCATTTGTTTTAATCTCAACCTCTTTCTCCTGACCAGCATGCACCCTCTCTGTAACCTCCCTCTGCTCTTTATCATTCATAACTTCTCTATTCCTCTCTAGCACACACTTTTCCTTTTCTGAGTCAGTTATCTTTTCTTCATTTTGCCTTTTTTCCACACAAAGTTTATCTCCGGTTTCGTTGGCATCTTTACTTCTCCTTTTGTGTCTGTCTTTTCGTTTCCTTCCCTCTGGGTCTGATGAGGATCTGAGACGAGGGCAGGGCTTCTCTTCATAAGACACCCGGGCAACCAGCGGATCCATGTCCAAGTCCGAGATGTCCGAGTCACTGCCACATCTCGACACATAACCTTTCGACATACACCAAGGTGAAAACAAGGCAGTTGATTTATTATTTAGTAAATACATTTGTATGGCTGTCCATTATAATGTGTGTGTTTTTTTCAGCACCTTCCTCAGCAGATACTCTATGTGTCTTAGAGTCATCAATCCAGGGAAAGACGTTGAGGTTTGGGTCAACAAAGACCCGGCAGTACCCTGCTATTAGACAGGACATGTCTTTTGCTGCTACTGATTCTAACAGCAATGTGATGGGCTGTGTATGACAGTGGAGAGAAAAGAGAATGAGATGAGACAAGGAAAGAAATGGGTGAAAGAACACAAAAGTTTCAGATGATGAAAGTACTTCTTCTCATATTGAATATGTATAATAGCTTTGGTTTCAGTTTATTGTTTCTTGTTTTCTTATAATACTGTATATTTGATCATTTTCATATTCCATGTCAAGTCTCTCTTCACACCACTTACCGAAAGACTTGTGTAGTCTTTTGTGTTTTTTTTGTTGTTTACCTTCTCCATTTCCATCTGACTTGTCGCTTGTTTATATATTGTCACAAACTTTTTCCACCCTCCACTTACTCTCTGCTTGTTTCAACTTCATCTTTATGCATTTTTTTCTTTATTATCGCCTCCGTGTTTAAGTATATAAGTATGCATTTTTCAAGAAAGAGAAACAGGTTTTTTTTGGTTTTTAGATTACGCATGAGGACTTGGTCAAAAAAACTAATATCACGAACTAGAAAAAATTAATAAAATTCCCGAAGTGCCTACGTTAGTAGTTAACTGTATAACATTTTCATTGATTTCAACAATCAACACCACAGAGAAACACTACGCACTTGCCAACTTGGTTTTGTCATTATTTTTTTATGCTGTTTTGTGTGTTCGGCCATTAGGCTAGAAACTTAAAAAAAGGAAAACAAAAATTTAGACTACCTGTACCGTTCACCGGTTTTGATTGCTCCAGAGAACAATTGCCATGTGAACGAAAGGCAAAACCTCACTGTTTCATGCAAAAACACAAAGGTTACCATTTTATGTGAAACAGTTGTTGTGTAAACAGCCCCTAAGTTTGTGTTTCAAGCTTTTTTCTTATGTTCCTACTGACATTGATTCTTTCAGATAGTACTTGGCATTCATTTTTCTCTGTCTCTGGCATTTTGCCCTTTTTTTTTAATGGATTTTGGATTGTTTTCTCTGGATTACCTGTACTGTATCTGTATTGCCTGAATCAATCAATCAATCACTCAATCAATATTTATTTATATAGCGCCAATTCACAACAACAGTTGTCTCAAGGTGTTTACAAAAAGACCAGGTCTAGACCAAACTCTTTATATAATTATCTTACAAAGACTCAACAAATTCCTCCTTGAGCAAGCACTTTGCGACAGTGAACTCTGCGCTCCCAGCATGCAGGGTTACTGGTAGTCCCTAGAGTCTCCAGAAGTAGAATGGGAGCCAGAGCTTTCAGCTATCAGGCTCTTCTCCTGTGGAACCATCTTCCAATCTTAGTTCGGGGGGCAGAGACCCTCTCTACATTTAAAAGTAGGCTTAAAACTTTCCTTTATGATAAAGTTTATAATTAAGGCTGGCATAAGCTAGCTCTTAGCTATGCTGCTGTAGGTTTAGACTGCTAGGGGATCTCCCATGATGCACTGAGCTTTTCTCTCTTCCTCTTTCAGTGTCCCTCTTTATACTTCCACTCACTTTAATGCATGTCACTGGATTAATACATGTTAAATGGTCTAATGCATGTTAAATGGATTAATGTGTTTTAATTAATTAAATGCATGTTACTACCTTGACTTCTTCCCTGGAGTCTTTGTGTTTTCTCGCCCTGTAAGGTCACATGGTTGGTGATTGCATCGGCTGCTGTGGACCTGCTCGATGTCCAATGATAACAAGTTGCTCAGGATGATGATTGTTGTTGTTATCGTTGTTATTATTATTGTATAGTATGTCCCCATAAGCTATCACTATATTTTTGATAAACATAAAATTAATATTAATGTTATTATCAACCTGGGATCCCTGCTGCTGCCGCGGCCCGATCATGGAGCGGTTGGAGAAAGTGGATTATAGCTGATATCTTTGATGCTTTTCCTCCGTCTGTATCTCTCCTCACCTGTGTCTCTCCCTTTCTCGCTTTCACTCTCTTTTTTTTTAAACCCGACCGGTCATGGCAGTAGGCAGTCCACCCTGAGTCTTGGATCTACTCGAGGTTTCTGCCCGTTAAAGGGCAGTTTTCTATCGCCATTGTCGCCAAGTGCTGCTCAAGGAGGAATTTGTTGGGTCCTGTAGATAATTATATAAGAGTCTGGTCTAGACCAGCTCTTTCTGGAAAGCACCTTGAGGCAACTGTTGTTGTGAATTGGCGCTATATAAATAAAGATTGATTGATTGATTGTAATCATAACATATGCAAAAAAAACCAGAAAACAGAAAATAGTGAACAATGCTAATGGCGGCATGATTTTCTACAAACCATCTTTGCAGCAGCGTTTACAATGTTGATTCTTTACTTCAAAGTTAAGGTGCTTTATGATGACATTTACATTACTTTGCCCTGTGTGCTGGCTGTGTGACATTGTCTATAATAATACATTTAATTTATAACGCACTTTACATTTGGATCGAATCTCAAAGTGCGACAAAGTACAAGAAGATAAAAGCATCAATAAAAAATACAATAATAACTGTATAAAAAAATTACCAAAAAGCAGCAATGTTAATTAAAAGTTATAGGTTCTGCTAAAAAGGAAAGTTTTTAGTCCTTTTTTAAATGTGTCAGTCGTCTGTGGAGCCCTCAGATGGTGAGGGAGGGCATTCCACAGACGAGGGGCAGCAGAACGGAAGGCCCGATCACCCATGGTGCTGAGCTTAGTCCGGGGAAGGAGGAGGCGGTATGAGTGGGTAGAACGGAGTGTGTATATATTCTCACCTTTATGTCCTGCAGGTATATTTTGACCAGGCTGACCTTGTCAGATTCAGGTAGCAACTCGATGCGTGTGATGCTTGGGAACTCTGTGAGGGTGGACAGGATGCTCAGTTTGTGGTTGACAACCTGACTCACGCCATACCGCGCCCCCACCAGCAAAGTCACCATTGACTCCCTGTCCTGGAGCTTCGGGGTGGCCAAGCAGGTGAGGGAGAATGAAAAAAAGCTGGGAATCATATCCATAAATGTTGGTAAAAATAATTATAAATACAGTAAGCATTGTAAAAACGTACCATCATGGTTGCGCTGAAGGATTTTCCTCCAAATGACTTGAGGTCACTAAGCTCCTCCAGGTAGTTTATCCGTGCCTGATCAACTAACAACCCCTTCAGCTTGGGATCATGATGGGTTTGACTCTTCTTCATGTGGTAGGCTATGGCCTTTCTCAAATCCTTATCTCGCATGTTCCTCAACAAGGTTGATGACACAAAGTTCTCAATGCCCCACGTCTTCCTGAAGCAAACACAGACACCCAGAGTGAGAGGGTCTTTCAGACAGCCGCATTTTGCATGTGTTGATTTACATTCCATATGAAGCAAATATAATCACTTTATAGGGGGGCTGGAGCCTATCCCAGCTGACATCGAGCAAGAGAAGGGGTACATCCACGATGCGTCGCCAGTTCATCACAGGGCCGACACATAGAGACATACAACCACTCACAATTACATTCACCCCTACGGGCAATTTCAGTGTCACCAATTCAACTATATTGCATGTTTTTGGACTGTGGGATGAAGCGGGAGTTCCCGGAGAGAACCCACGCAGACACAGGGAGAACAAGCAATTTCGCACAGAAAAGCCTGCAGAGATATTGTGTTAGGTGTTATTCAGTACCTTCTTGCTGTGAGGCAGCAGCGCCTACCCCTGTGCCGTTCCCTTAATTTTGTCATTATTTATTATTATATTCTTTTCTCTTTATTATTCCCTTAAGTCCCCATGATTTGGAACCATCTTTTATCTAGCAGTCATCAAAAATAACCATAGAAATGCATCCTAGATGGCTGAGTACCACAAGGCCGCAATTATAAAATACAACGTGTGCAGCGGTGAGACTGTTAGGTATGGTGCTGCTTTCAGAAACATGTTCTGTTAATATTTAATATTATTTCCTCTCAATGGTTGGACAAAGTTTTTTTTTTTATAAAGGAGTAAATTAATGTGTAAATTAACTATATAAAAAGTATATGAATATTGTAGAGCCCCCATAGTCTTGTTTGAGAAAAAAAAAACTACCTGTAAATCTGTACTTTCAGTTTAGTTCAGTTGTCACCCTCAGTCACATCCCAATAAAATTGCAGGTTCTGCTTACATAAAAGCAATACATGCAATTTTATTGTGAAGTGAGTGATTATTTATATATTTCGACAGATTTCTTTGACACAGTAGGAGATCATGACAATATCAGACTATTAGATAAAGCATATGTGCATTATTGTGCATGTATTTGCAAATGCTAATGTATTAATATGCACTGGTGAGTGTAGGCGCCTTTGGATATCATGTTTTATGTGGTTGATATTTTATAATCTTTGCGCACATGTAAATTGTGAGCACGGATTGCAAATTTGCGAGCACAGATTTACAGATACATTTATTTTTTTCTCTCAACTGACACTATGGGGGCCTGGTATAATATTATAGGAATTTAAGTGAATAATATTTTTTTGTGGCTTACGTGATAGTCTTCAAGTTGGTCTTAGGTGAATGTCCACAACTTGCCAGTCTCTCCTGGATGTGCAGTGCAGCCAGCCGCAAAGCAGTGTTACACCTCATCTCTATAGCAAAACGCTCCAGCAGCACATCGTTCACCCCCTGGACACACACACATACAGACAGAATAGTAGAGATAGTAAAACTAGTACAGTAGAAGGGATTTGTTTATATGACCTAAGGGATGATCCTCTTACTCTTTAAACTTTTTTTTCTCGCTTAATTATTCATCCTTTGTATGCACTGGTTAACTGCAATCTGTTATGCTGATAACTTTTTTTTTTTTGTGTGTATTTCTGTATTTGTTTCTCATGAGAAGGGTTTCTGAGAGTGATGGGGGGGGTAGGGTTTATTTTTCTAACATATTGTGACATTCTTTAAGTGTATTTTCTGTATCAAAAATAAAATCAATGAAGATATTTTTGATTAAAAGATAGTCTTCACGGACACAGATGCTTTGTCATTTGAAAAAATTGCTGATGTGGTTGGACCATAACCTCTATCATAGGTGAATGAGACCAGAATGAATTAAAAAAAAACATTTCAGTTCAGTTTGCTTAAAAAAAGGTTGAAATGAATCACCAATCTACCAATAAATCCCCTATCCCTCCTTTTCCCATGGTCAAACCATCTCAATCTGACCTCTGTTACTTTGTCTCAATGAAATCTGAACTGGGCTGTCCCTCTGATTTTCTCGTTTTTCTAATCCTGTCCATCCTCGTCACTGAGGAATGTCACAAGAAATTCTGAAGATCTTCAACTCGTCCACCTTCTGTCCTTTGGTCATAGCAATCGTCTCTAAACCATAGAGGAGGGCTTCTCTCACTACCCAATTGCAAAGCTTTCTCTTCATTCTTACTGCAACTCTTCCGTCACATATAACTCTTGTAACTCTTTAGAATTTCCTCATGTGTCCCCCAAAAATAGTATTTTGTAAAAATGCAGGAATAGAAAACATGATTTTTTTAACTATGAAAAACTGATTTGTAATATGAAGACTAAACTGTTGTTGCTGGGGTATTATTGTTCGGTGAGATCATCATCCGTGTACCTGCTGGTAGAGGTACAAAAAGGCAATGGAATCTTCCTTCAGCAGCATCTGGAGGGTTTGGGGCATGAAAGATACACGGAACAGACATCTGTAGTCATGGGCCTCTTTCTTCTGCACCACCTGAACACACATACACACAATCTCTGCTTCAAATAAACACAGTTTAATGTACATTAAAGCTCACTAATGTTAGATTAAATGCCCGTTCAACAGGTACAACTGAAGGAACATGTTTCTCATGAGTGCGTGTACCTGCTGTATTCTTTCCTCCTCGTGTAGCAGCAGTAGTTTGGTAATGCTGTGTTGCTGCTCCAGCACCAGGGAGAAATGTTCGATACGGCACAGAGAAAGCTTTTCCTTCAGTGTCATCACAATGTCCTGATGCAGCAAAAATACAATTTGAGACAATAATATCATAACACCGGGAAAGAGCAGCAGAAATTAGCTGAGGTTTGTAGGTTTCAGCGAGAAAGGTCTGCGTGGGTGAAACTAATAGTATAGTATAGAATATGAAACTAAGATACAGAATATCTAAATTAGTTTGCATCAGAGGGAGTGAGTATAATCACATTAATTGTGTAATTAAATTAGACTATAAATTCAACCGGATATAATGATGATGCTTTGTGCAGGCTTGGCAACATATCATATTATTCTAAATTTATAGCGCAGCCTCCTTCCAACAATGAATTTGAGTTATTAGACTCGATTAAGAGACAAAACATGAACCTCGATGCCATTTAGGAATCCACCATTACAAACAGACTTTTTGCAGTAGAGAAAGAACATAGATAGGAGTAGATATCAAGATGGAACACTGTACCTTGACGGTGGTGCTTGGTTCAAATTTAAAGGCCTTGGTCTGACCGTTCTCAAGATACACCTTCAGAACATTGGGCAAGAAGAGCAGCGAGTTGCCCTGAAAGTCAAACATGTTGTCAGACAGAGGTAGCAAAAAAACCTACAGGCTCATAAGCTAATCAGCTATAACAATATAACCATTGACGGGCAAAGTCTGAATAAAAAGGATTATCTGGTTACCATGGCACCTGCTACTGGGTGGGATAGATTAGGCAGCACGTGTACATTTCTATCTGGAGTTAATGTGTCGGAAGCAGGAGAAGTGGACAAGTGACAAGGTACAAATTCGGAAGGCTAGAAGACAGAGCTTCTCCAGAACCGCTTGTCTTGTTGGGTGTTCCTGGTCTGTGGGGGTAAGTACCTACCAAAATGGTCTAAAGGCGTACAACTGGAGAACCAGCATGGAAATCAAAGACTCATTAATGTGTATGTAGCAGTGAAGGTTGTCTGATCCCACAAAGTGATGCTGGTACTGACAGAAAGGTATCAGAAGACACAGAGCTTGCATCAGAGCTTGCTGAGTATGGGGTTCCTCGGTACGAGATGGCACCTGAATGCACTATGGGAAGGAGGCAGGCTGGGTATGGTGACCTGACAGGCCAAATGTGGAACAAGGACTATTTTCATGTGGAAGAATGTGGGAAACCAGTTAACAAAGCTGAGCAGTAGTCAACATATTTTTATATAATGTATTTCTAACCTAAAAAGATAAATGTACAGGGAGTCTATGCAGGTTACAGTTAAAGCCTCGAGTGAAAGACTGATTTGGACAACAGCTATTTGATTAAAAATCAAGTTTGACATTTATTCAGATTCATGGGAAAAAATCTGCTTGCATTCCCCCTTCCTATCTAAAATACTGTTAAAAAATAGAGTTCCTGTTTTCAACCTTGAATCTGACTAAAGTTTTTGCGATACAACAGAAAAGACGGGGATTGAGATGGGATTCAAGTCATGGCTTCCATTTATTCACTCAGTGGTTCTCGTGTTATATTCTAAGTGACACAGTCTAGTTTCTGCAACCACAGATTGGTTGATATGACTGTGCCTTCTTAATACAATAATAATAAAGATCTATGGACTCCTCTTGTAGACCCAAACACTGAACCACATATTTAAGTATACTATTAACGTCTGTCCTAGGTCCTTTCTGTGTTGAGTTTGCATTTTCTCTCTGGGCATGTGTGGTTTTCCTACGGGTGCTCCGGTTTCCTCCCACCATCAAAAAAAACATGTGTGCTAGGAATCGGATCGGGTTGGCCCATAGTGGCGGCACGCTCAGTCAGGGATTGACCCTCCATCTGACCATCGTAATTTCATTGTACACTGTATAATGAAAAAGATAAAAATCTTATCTTATTCATTTTTTCTTAATTGGGTTGTTCTTATTGCTGACTGAACAACAAATAAGCCCCCACTGAAAATAAAGTTTACAATCAATCTTGATGTATAGAAACGATCTTCTTCTATTCTAAATCGGAATAGAAAAGCCATGTTAGTCTTAAAATCCACCAGATTTGCGAGTAAAGCACCATTGCTTTACCAGCCCACATTCCAATCTTTCGATGAATAAATTAAGGAATAAGGAATAAAGTATGGTAGACTTTATTTTTCGTTAAAAGTCTAGCTGCTGCATTTATATAATATTCTTTCTCAGTTTCTTTTATACTTTCACTACTGCCGCCATTGTTTGTATTTCTGTTACTTGGTGCATATGCGCAGTAATACACAGCTATCCGAAACTAGAATAAGATGTTTCTTTTAGACTATTCAACATAGACAATCAGTTGTGGTGCTGGACAGAAACAATAACAACAACTACAACTAATTGTCGAAAAATTTAATATTTTTTTCCATTTTGTTGAAAAAAACAAAAAATGTTTGTTTTTTTCAACAAAATTGGGTTTGGTGAGAACACTGTCAAACATAAAATCATTTCACTTCAAATGCCTGATAATAGCTGAATTGAAAATGGGCAATCCGGCAGATGGAAAATGTATCTAATGACAAATGTATTATCGGAATTCCTTTTAAGACATTTCCGAAGCATTTCTGCTTCAACCATCAACGGTAGTTGGAATTTAATTACTTGGGAACCAACTCAGCAAAGTAATATCTTTATATTATTGCACAAAGAGAGAGGGAAAATAATCTCATTGCATTTTCAGCCCTTCTCACAGATCATGTGGTCTGTTCCTGCCTCATTGCTCTCCTCCTATCATTTGAGAAAGTGTTTGAGACTGTTCTGCAATGCATCATACATGTTTCTATGTATTCAAGTATGTGACAACCCCTCCCATCTTGCTCATTTTTCTCTCTCCGGCTACTGTATTTCTATTGCTACTTCTCTCCTGAATCGGATGTGTGCTGTAATTACAGACATTAGGACAGGAGGACGAGGCAGATATCGACCAGTGCGTTCTCTGTGATTAGTAATGACCACTCCAGCCTCTGTGGGTTTCCTCACTCAGCTAGATTCACATCAGATGGTAGGATGATGACACTGACCTGCCAAACCCAAAAGTTCATACTAATATTAAATAATGCAACTAGCTTTATTACATCCCTCTTCCTCATTGTGCAAAAATACATATGATTATAATAAATCACTTTTCCACTTTCCACAAAACCTTTCTGTTGTATTAAAAAGTCTGACTGATCCAGAGCTCTGGAGGTTTATTCACACTTACTCACAAAGACACATTGTGTGTATAATAATTAGGGATATGTTTAATGCATAATCTTCCTAATGCAACATAAGCAAAGCTTACTGCTCATCCCCCTACACCTATTAACCTTATATAATGCAGTCAATGAAAAAATAACCCCATCTTATCTTCTCTCTTTTATATTTGTTTTTTTAATAAAGCAATGATGAATATAAAAATGTGATTATCCGATTGGACCAATATAGGTTTGCCGAGGGGGTTCATGAGAATTTGTTTAACATTTGTTTAACTGGAACTGGAAATGGTCTTCGACCCTGTTGCCCTCTGAGACCTGTTGGAAATTCTGCATGAGTATGGGGCCCTTTGCTATGAGCCATCCAGTTCTTATATTAATAAAGGTTGTTTTTGCACTCTTGGCAGACAATCAAAACAATAACTTAATGGTTGCGTGACAGGATCTTAATGTGCAGTTAAGGTGAGCAATGTATCTCGGCGAAATTAGAATTGCGTGCCTGCTGCCTGCAGATGATTTTGTACTTATGGCGTCATCAGTCTGGGATCTTCAGTAGCACTGGAGTGGTTGGCAGTGTTTGAATTGTGAAGCAACCCGCATGAGAGTCAGAACCTAAAAAATCTGAGGCTGGAAACGGTGGATTGCCGTTTCCGAGTTGGGGGTGAGTTGGTGCCTCAAGTGAAAGAGTAAAAGTGTCACAGCATTTTTTCCCCAAATGATGGGAAAATGGAGTGTGATGTGGACCAACGGTTAGAAGACGCCTGGACATCAGGAGGAAACTTAAAGCTGAGCTGCTGGTTATTTACATTATGAGAATCCAGTTGAGTTGGACCTGATTATTGGGCACAACTGGAAATTGTGTTCTCCCTAGAAAATGTTGCTGGAAATTATTGAGATATCTTTAAAACAATTTGCTGCCACCATTAATGGAGCCAGATGGATGGTCTAATATGCTGCGGATTGATATGTTTCTCATTTACTAAAATAATTAACAGATGCTGCCATTTAAACAAAACGGGGACTTAATTATAGAAAAAATGCTTCATAACTCTATTAAGTGTTATGAAGCTTAACAGTGTTATGAATAGTAGTAGTAGTAGTAGTGTTTGCCTGTAATGCCACTGTATCATGCTTACGTACAAACTAAGTTCAAAACATGCAAGTCAATTTGAGTAGTTGCAAATTTGTGTTGGACGTGACACAAATGATAAAAAAGAACCTAGTTTCCATTTACTGGTATGAAAATATAATCTGTATTGTTATGTCCTAATTCGAAATGTATGTTAATGAAAGGTATTCAGTAAGGCGTGAATGTTATTTGTAATTATCACCCAATAATCAAATTTGTCTGTAATGTAACAACACATATTGTATAAACAGAAGTAGAAAGATGTTGATCTCTCTGCACAGCAACACAGCAGTTTCAAGTATTTAATTTATGGGGTTAATACCTGCTGTCTCGGTGCAAAGCAACAAAACAGATGATGAGATGATATTGAAGAGCGGCGGATGTTAAACTCAAAATTATGTGTAATCATTTTGCACAATAACTTATTCCATGTTCTCTCACTCACCTGACATTGTCCATTGACTTCCACCTCTTCAGCAAAGTGAACTTTCACAGGGTTGGACCTGAGCTTGGCCCTCTTCTCTGGCGTGATGAAGGATGATTTTGGGCCCTGCATGGAAAACAACTCCGTAAATCAAATTGTTATAGAGATTCTTATTTAATTTAGTTTACAGACTTAATCAGGACCAAATTGGTTGCAGGGTTACTTTTTATTAAAATGCAGTGGTTATCTAACAGAAATGAAAAGATGCTAAGAACATTGCTTTAGTTTTGTATTTGTTTGAATAAAACTTTGAGGCATTTAACCTTTTTTGTTTTTTTACAATGAAGTTTTCAGCCGAAGAGAAAAAAATGTAGGATTTAATATTGACAAACAATGCAATCAAAAATGGGAATGAAAAATACCAAACAGTTGGCAGGGCAGCGTAGATATGCATTTTCTATCCTTCTCAAGTCATATTCAATAACTCTAAATAATGACTTCACATTAAAACTACACAGCAGGAAACATCATTTTCCCAGCCACAAAATCGCTATCACAACAAAATCATTCAATCTTGGCTCGTGCGCTATAGTCTTTTTTATTTGTGACATTGTAGTATGTTATATTGTTACTAATTTTTATTTTTTTTGTCTTTCGTGTGAACCCTAAGAAGAGAATTTGTTACCATGGTCCATACTAATAATAGTCTAAACTATTATTAGTAAACTAATATATATAAACTAAATTAACTTAAGCTAATACTAACAAAACTAATCAAATAGTCAAACTTCAGACATGTATTAAAGAGATTAAGACCTAGTTGACCATTAACTTTTTAATGTTAAATTCAGACAAAACTGTCGTTATTATACTTGGCCCAAACCATGTCCCACAACAGCTTTCTAATCAGACAGCTACTTTCGATGGCATCGCCTCAGCCCCCAGCTCTACTGTCAAGAACCTACGAGATATGTTTGACCAGGAAAAGTCTTTCTAAAGTTATATAAAGCAAGAAAGAAGCTGAGAAATTAGCCCACGCATTTGTTACCTTACGACTTGATAATTGTAATTCCCTATTATCAGGGTGCCCCAATAATTCTGTAAAAAACATTCCAAAAAATCCTAAATGCTGCAGCACGACAGGAGCTAGAAGAAGAAGATCACATCTCTCCCGTCTTAGCTTCTCTTCATTGGCTCCCTGTAAAATCCACAATAGAATTCAAAATCCTCCATCTTACTTATAAAGCTCTCAGCAACCAAGCCCCCTCATATCTCAAATACCTCATATTATCATATCATCCTACTTGCCTACTTGTAGTTCCCAAAATTTCTAAGATTAGAACTGGAGACAGAGCCTTCAGTTATCAAGCTCCTCTCCTTTGGAACCAGCTCCCAGAGTTTTCTCAACATTTATGACTAGACCGAAAACCTTCATCTTTGATAAATCCTATAGTTAAGTCTGACTCATGTTGCACCTGAACCCTTTGGTTACGCTGCTATAGGCCTAAACTGCTGGAGGACTCGCATGATACCCTGCATTTTTCTCCCATTCTCTCTCTCTCTCTCTCTCTCCCCCGCTCTCCATGTAATGACATCACATCACTGCATGCTCCTTTTTCACAATGCTTATTGTCAAGTCGAACTTCGATGTCATCGTACGTACATTCACAATCACATCTGCCACAATATGGAACTACTCAACGAAGAGCGCACCACCAGCCGGAACCAATGTCCGTCTGAGCAGCCCGAACCATTAAAAGCAATGCACAGCGTCACAGCGAAAGGAAACCGGAAGATAAAGGGCAACATATTATGACGCCAAACAACTCAACGTTCGATAAAACTGTGTAGAACTGATTAGCTACAAAGACCAGGGAGGCATCCGATTTTTCAGCTAATGCCTAATGTCCTGCAATTTAAGTTGAATGAAATAATTGGAAAAGGATAAATGGACTACTCATTGAGTGAATCCCATCCTAAAACCTGAGTGTTAATTATGTTAAAACCTTTCCAAGTTGGGAAGCGGCACGAAAACTTAAAGCAACTTCACAGTGAAAAACCGGTTCAGCCACAAACTGGGTGACCGGAAACTGTAGGGCAACACCTTTTCTACACCTATTCCACTAACTGCATCGAAATATGGCCCACCAAGCTACCGGAAAGTCATTTGAGCAACTAAAAATGGAGAGAGCAACTACAAAAAAGATCATTCTCATATTTTGTCAACGCCGTAACCAGGACCTAATCAGGACATTAGGCATTAGCTGAAAAAAAACATGTCTGAGGAGGACCTCAATGATGGTTTCAAAAAATCTCAGTGTAGAAGTTAAAAAGGCATGGAAGCCAATGATGAAGATGACGTTGGATTCACTGCAGAGCTGGAGACGGAGCTGAACAAAGAGGAAGAAGCTCTGTTATCAGAATAGCAAAAGACCGAACTAGTGAATACTGCGAAAGAATATGAGGGGGAACTTAGGGAGGTCAAACTCTAATTCAGGAGACACTCTGGGTCAACTTCGGAGCTGTTGAAATGTCTGTGGCACTTTTGGCGGCAGAGGCTGAATATGAGCGCGTTGCTTCTGTTCAACCCAATGGTAACCCAGAAGCATATGACTTTATGCTCAACCATCTCGAAGGACTGGTAAAGGTGGCAAAGGAGGTGCACAGTCAGTGGAAACGGTGGATCCAACCAAGTGAGCAACAGGGCCTTCCGAGAGGATTAGAACTCCATCTCCCCCCGGCTGGTTTCCAGGAAAGCGGAGTTCCTCATTCAAGCCAAGATATAGGAGGACACTGAACTGCTGACACCAACAGCAGTTACCTCCAAGTATCCCATTTCAACCATCAAACTGAGACGAACAGACCTTCCTGTATTTACAGGCCATTGCAATTGAGATTGTGGAGGAAATGCAAAGAATGCTGTCTGGTTTGAGGAAATCCGCCATGGAAAGTTGTGGAACTGTTTCAAGCTGTTGAGAAGGCCCTTCAAGACTTGGGCGGCATTGGAGACACGGGAGCTATTAAAAATCCACTGGTAACAAACTCAATTGAGGGGAAACTTCCAGAGGCTCTTAAAGATGAGTGTCTTGTCTATGCAGTTGATAGAAGAAATGCTGTGGCCCCAGAGAATCGGTTCAACAGACTGCTGGCATTCCTCAAGGAGCAGGAGAGCATATATGAACAGCTTGACCGACTGAGGGATGAGGAGCCTAGTAGAAAAGAGACCAGAGTGGAGCCCAGACAAGCCAGAACAAGGTCTACCAAGTCTGTCAATGGCCAAGTACTGTGCGTTGTCTGTGGTGATGGAGGCAATAAAAGGAAGCTGTACTTCGTACTTCGTACTGTACTTCTGCGCTCAAGCTAACTGAAAGCAAGGCTGCAGTACAAAGGTTGGGACCAAGTGAAGAACTAATGAGACTCAGAGAGATACATCTGCTCATAAGCCACAGGGAAGGCCAACTGTACCACCAGAAGGTCAAAACTGTAATATACTATTGCTGAGGAGAGGGAACTTGAAGTTGTAATAGAGGGCCTCTAATATGTTATGGAGGACGATCACAGCAAGGAACCTCATTGGCATGCCACATACCCAGAGTCAGATGATCCAGTCTCCCTGCTGAACAATAAAAGAACAGGGGAGGGTACATTTGTCAGGACAGCCAAAGGAAACTGGATTGGAAGGCACAAAGCATTAAGACGGCAAACAACTCAATGTTCGATAAAACCGTGGAGAACTGATTAGCTACAGAGACCAGGGAGGCAGCCGGGTTTTCAACTAACCGCTGGACGCCATTTTCTACTACCATCACAAATAATCATTTATCTAATACTTAGTATCACTACTACTATTGTATGTGTATGTTGTAGTCCCACTACTACTGTATGTACTGTAATACATCACCACACACCATCCTCATAGCTATAACTGTATACAATGTGTTTATTCTTGGCGATCTGCTTTGTACACCAATATCTATTCCACCTCTGTCCGTCCTGGAAGAGGGATCCCTCCTGTTTCTCTTCCTGAGGTTTTTTCACGTTTTTTCCCTGTAAAAAGTTTTTTTTTGGGGAGTTGTTCCTTACCCGGACCGAGGGCCTAAGGATAGAGGATGTTGCATCATGTACAGATTGTAAAGCCCATCAAAGCAAATTGTGATTTGTGATTTTGGGCTCTATAAATAAAATTGACTTAAACTAAACACCACATATTGAAGGGTTTAGAGAAAACATTACTAGTAGTAAAAACAACAGCATATAATTTCCAGCATGACGCGACCATTCAAATAAATATTGTATCACAGCGTTTTCATTTAAGAAATTAAATCATTATCGTTATAAATAAAAGAAGAGAAAAAATAAAACAAGATAAATTGTGTGAAGTGCACATACTCGGTAAAAATTACTACACATTATTTATACGTTTTGTATCAATACCCCCCTATTCCTAACCCTACAATGCTGTCAAACAGACAGAGGTTACTGCTCTCTTGGTCAGGCCTAGGTTCAGAACCCTTCTGATGTTTTTTACATAAAAAGAGTGGGTATGGTGGAATTGTTGGTATTCAGATAAGAATCTCTGAGGAACAACTTTCTGTTGAAAATCTATTTCAACTTTATTAGTGTGATGGGACCAGAAAGATGATGTCTGGGCAGGTCAAAGCCAGGGTCAACTCTTTAAAAGAGCCTCTGTGGTGGAAATGAAAATAAAAAGGTCCTCTTATCACCTAAAACCTCTGAAGGGAGAACCTAATTTTAACCTGATTGCTGCTGGTGTAGGAGAACAAGCTAGTTGTAGGTTCTCTCTTAGGTAAGAAGTTTTGCCCATTGGCATAGAGCCAGAGACATGCTTCCATTTAAATAAGACACTAGAACATGTTCCATGCCACAGTTTATTTCTTTAAATTACATCATCAGACCAGGCATATTCTACAAAGCTGAATGATTCAGAATTATGTTCAACCTGTTTTTATGAGATGATAAATCAAGTATAAATTATACTACAATGTAAAATAACCAAACATATGTGTTTGGTCTCAAATTAAATGTAACTAATAAGATTGGCTAAAAACGACGACGAATGAGGATATGACTAAATCTTATACAGATTAGTATGAGATTTACCTGGGGCTTACAAAAATAAAAGAACATTAGAAAAATAGTTGACTGAAGTTGATGAATCCTGCAAACACACATCATTAATGTGTAATATCGGGTTATGTTTCACGAAAAACTATACTTTTACAAAACTTTGTTCAAACTCAGTATGTTCGACCTTTGCACCGCAAGCTAAATGAAACAGAAACAGAAACAAGTGTGTGTAGCAACATTTTGTTCAAAAGAGGCTTATTAAGGATGGCACAGTTGATAAAAACATTACAGTTTGAAAATAGCAGGACAGAGGTAAAATTCTCATGTCATCAGATTTCATCATGTCAGATTTTAAATCTCTTTTGCTTAGATGTGACCTTTATAATAATAATAATAACACATATATAATGTAACAAAGGTAAATGTTATCGTAAGCCAAAAAGCTGTAGATGAAGAAACACATATCAGACCATAAACATGTTAACCTAAAAATGTCTAATGTTAATATTTTGAGTATATTCATAGCAGTGATTAACCTGTGGATCAACTGTTTTTATTTCTATAAGCCAATTAAAATGTATTTGATTATCATCTGGGGAAGAGATCAGAAACAGAATGTCCGCTGTCATCAACAGGATATCTTCTCATTCTGATTCTGATTGGAACAGAGACCAGCTGCCAGTGATGATTTCATTTAAAAATCAAATAAGTTTTGGTTTGGTAATTTCAAGTCAACATTCTTATATTCCAGATTTAATTAGCAAATTTGATCATTTAAAGTTTTTTATGAACTAAAAAGGATTAAATAATTGTGTAATTGTTGGTGAGTTCATTACAGGGCATATAAAATTATCTGAGAATCTTTGTGAAAGGTTAAGGGTGAAAATAAGAATTTTCACGGTGTTCAGATTTCCATATGTATCCACATTCACGGCGGTACCAAGCCCTGACAAGCACGCAAAGATTGAGTGATCATGACGGAGTGTATGTCGTGGAAAATGCTGACGCTGTGCAGTTGTGGCGACAGGAGGCTTGTTATCAATGACACCAAACTGAAAGCCTTATTGACTTGCAGATCAATGTGTTTGTTGACTCTTATACACCATACAGCCATAACATTAGAACAACCTGACTCATATTGTGATGGACAGTTACTCTTCTGTTGGATCAGACAGTGAAGACTAACATGGGTTGGTCTTCACTCACCTCACGTATCGATGGGTATTGGGAGACTCTGGTTCCTTATTCGTCTTTTCTTAAACTACTTTGGTAGATACTAACATCTGTAGAATACCCCACAAGTGCTGCAGCTCTAGAGTTGGTATTACCCAGTCATCTAGCTACAACAGTTTGGTAGCTATTTCAAAGCTAGAGCGCATACACATAAGGCCAAAATGTTCACTTGCTGCCTAATATATCCCACCCACTGTCTCATAGTGCCATGGCAACCAGTTCACCAATCAAAGGTAAACTGACTTTACCCGTCAGTGGTTATTATGTTATGGTGAATACAAAACTGTGTTTATCAAATGATGATTCAATGAACTGAGTGATGGTGGAATTGAGCAAGCAAACCGTTAAGTGTCCATTACTGTGTCACTGAGTGTGTAAAAGTGTGTTTGTGTATGAGTGTAGTTAGTTCCAGCTCACCAGAATTGTCCTGAGGACAGTCATTGTCAGTGATTCTTGACACTCCCTGAAAAAGAAAACAGGTGACATGTAGCTGATGTGATGTTTGGTAGCACAGGTATGTGGAGCATGCGCATGAATCTATGAATGCAGCAGACCTGATTATATCAGCAGCCTGGTCTGGGGTCAGGTCATCGACAGACACGTTATTGATCTTCACAAGCTGGTCACCAGGGATGAGCCGGCCATCTGCAGGACCACCTTGACACACAAAATGTCCTTATGTTGCCATGTCTGAGGTTGTTCAATAACCCTCCATTCATGCTGCCACTGAGGCTGATGACACATGGTAGCTTCACTAAATCTCCTTTCATCTCAAACTAATACATCATTTTTCATACAGCTCTCTAAACCTAACCACCACACTGCATACAATAATAATAACAACAACAACAGTAATACTACTACTAGTACTAATAATAATGCAAATAATAATAATAATAATAATAATCACACTGCATCCTCCATGTCCGACCGTAGGTATAGTGTGGTATTTGTGGAATGCTGTTTTTTGGTTTTCACCATATGTAACGGGACCCCTGTCTTCCAAAAAACCCAACTCCTCACTCATCAGTGCACAGAACACTCTTTCAAACTCTCTTTTGATCATCAATGTGTGTTATAATAGAAGATGTAGGACGTAGTTAGGGGATCAAATACTTAATCTGACTCAGACCAAGTTGGTATTAGAGGACGTTTTCGGTTCATTGAATAAATCATCGTTCCGGACTTTTGTTTTGTATTTACTGATGTTGTATTTGTTTTATCTTAAAATTTAGTTTGAAGATTGAACACAAGTTAATATGAGACAGTTTTGAATATACATACTGTATACTGTATAAATGGAGAGGGATAAGGAGAGGGATACAATGAATGAATAACTACAACATGTGAACAAAAGTGCACTGGAGTAGAGAAAAGGAGTTACGGTGCATGTTTTCGTCATTTTATAGCAAATTTGGCTTAACAACAATTATACAATGGTGGTTAATAATACTGTGTAAATTATAAGTTCAGCAAATTTTGATGTCTGTCTTATAGCAATTGTTTATTTAGGGGTGATCATTCTGTTTAAAACTAATATCTCTGTTTAAACGCAATTATAATGATCCGCTGTGGTGACCCCAAAAGGGAACAGCATTTAAGTGATTTGAGACAAAATCACAAATCAGTTTGAAAACATGGTCCAAGGTTTTTATGTATTTAATTTGGTGCTTGAACTGTCATTGTTGGCCAGACAAAGGATGTGTCCTCCAGAGTTAAGGTATTTTAATTACAAATTCCTCTTTGTGATTACTATACCTTCACTGCAGCACACAACAGGAATGTCACCTGGGCAGGAACAAAGGCGTGTGGTACTAAAAGTGTAATACACTATAAAAACATATGAAAAAACACATGTAATTCTTTTTTCTTACAGCATACTGTTCATGTATCGGCTTCTATTTTATAAACATCAATAGCATCCTCAATATATTTAATTTTTCTTTATGCATCACGCAACCTACAGTTATGTGCGGGAAAGATTTTATTAATTGATGTGAGACGGAGAATAGACACTGACAGATGGATGAGAAGCAGATAACTCTGAAAATGCTTTCAAATAAAGGATTCATGTTTCACTGTCAAGACGCTACAGCCTTTTCCACAGAGATGGAGGAAACATTTAGCCAGACCCAAGGGCTGGAGACAAGAGCAAGAGCGTATGTGAGTTTGGGTCGGTGTGGGTGTGTGTGTGTTTTTGTATGTGTGTGTGTGTGTGTGTGTGTGTGTGTGTGTGTGTGTGTGTGTGTGTGACTGGCAGAAACGAATGGTGTTAGAGTGGCTTTGAGCCTGCCAGGAGGAAATAGTTTAATCAGGACCTCAGGTGAACTCAGATCATTGTCGCTCTGCACCTCGGAGGTCAGATGGAACAAAACAATATAAAATGTGCTTAAAACAAATATTGAAGTGAAGTTGTTCAGAAAATACCATAATTATATTATATCTTAAAATTTTCATTTACATATACATAAACCGCGAAAAGGTCACATGCTGAAATAAAAATGTTTCTAAATATTTTTGCCAGCTGGTTATAGACAAAATGTTGTTGACCCACTCATTAGCACAATGAGCTTCATGTAGTCTATAGTTTATGTAGGTTATTTTTATTAGCATTTGAGAAAGCTTTAGTAGAAACCTCCACGTACTTAATTACTAACCATTAAAAAAAAAACCTTACCCAGGTGAACATTAGCATGTAGTTTTTGACATACCCTGTAAATTATTGTAGGTGAGGGCTCGTTCTGCCTATGTAGAACTTTCGACTCACATCTTCAGCGTCCCTTACTATTGTAATGCATAACAGGAAGTAAAACATTCATTTGCCTTCTGGGAAGTATTGCCTGAGAGCGCCAATAAAGGGCAAAAACACCCTTCCTTGAAAAGCTCCTTGTGCTCTCTAGTGTGTTCTCTCTCTCTCTCTCTCTCTCTCTCTCTCTCTCAAACACACACATGCACGCACAAAGACATACACATGTCACCATCATCATCATGAGTACTCCTCTCCATTTCCTTTGATATTGTGATTTTGTCTGCATGTATGCACCGTGATGATGCAGCATCATCATCTCCCCTGCAATCTTAACTTTTACGGTTTGATTTGTGCATTTGTTAGATAATTGCAGTGTTCCGGAACGACTCCAAGGCTCGATTTTCTGAGGAGCCTTGTTTTAGTAAAAGTAACAGCAGGGAATAAAGACAAAAAAACTCTGTACACTAGCAAGATACATTTAGCCCCAACAGCCTCTTATGAACTATAGTATGTTTATAATGAAATTAAAGGGGGTGGTGCTTTCAGTCAGAAATTGGTGTTTCAGTATCAAAGACAATATAATTATATTTAAGCTAAAAAGACACTAATGCCTCTGACACACTAGGCTGACAGTCAAGCCAGCAGAAAGCATCTATCACCCTAGTTTCTGACAGTGACCGACTCTTATTAGTGGCTTTTAAACTGATTGCGCATTTGTGAGTCCATGCTGCACTCTGTTTGAGACACTCTGATCATTTGTTCTGCTAAAATAAAATTAGTGCCAAAGAGGAGAAATATAAGTACGGAGGGAAGGTAGTAAAAATATTGCAGTTACAGGTCACACACAGAAGACGTATCAGTTTATTTGTATTCGTTATTCCAATACATAAATGTTGTCATAACAACATGGTGATCTGAAATAAAGCAACTGAAATTAAAGTTGCGTAAATTGTTAGTTAAATGGAATAAACCACTACTTTCTCCTAACAAAGGTTTGTATATATTTGAATACAAAACCAGGTTCCTCCTGGACTTCCTGGCTCAAATTTCCAGTATAAATACCTAACTGTCAAATTCAGATTATGGTGACGCAAGAGTTTATCTTTGCATACACCTTTATATCGTTTAAGATGACATGGGTTTGAGTCTACAAATTCTCAATATCTATATTCCAATGTGGTCAAAGGTACACATCTTTGACCACATTGGTCTGAGCTCAGCTTTAGAGATAGGGTATGAAGCTCAGACAACCGGAAGGAGCTCGGAGTAGAGACGCTACTCCGTCATGTGGAAACGAGCCAGTTGAGGTGGTTCGGGCATTAACCAGGATTCCAGCAGGACGCCTCCCTCTGGAAGTTTGTCAGGCATGTCCAACTGCGAACGGAAGACGATGTAGACCCAGAACTTGATGGAAAGACCTACTTTCCCATCTGGACTGGGAACGCCTCGGGATCCCCCAGGATGAGCTGGAGAGTGTTGCTGTGGAGAGGGATATCTGGAAGTCCCTTCTTAGCCTGCTGCCAGCGCAACCCGTGCCAAGATAAGCGGAAAAAAATGGATGTATGGATGCATGGATATAATCCAATGATACATAGTTCAATTATATCACTAGTTGATTTCGTTATATTTGAAAAAAATGAATGACTACACATTCATATGGTGTCCTCTTAGCTTCCTAGCTAGGTTAGCTAGCCTTTCATCCACAAAGAGATGAGTGATCTCTTCTGTTCAGTAATACACAAAGACACAAGCTTATAATGTGTTCTGTGGATTACTGTGAGTAATTAGTGTCATGGTCTCTGTGGGCATTGCTGTTCAGATGGTCACTGATTAGTCATAACATTGAAACCACCTGTCTAACATTTTATAGTCCCTGCTTTTGTCACAAAAACAGTTCTGAGATGCACTGTGGGTTCTGACCCCCTTTCTATCAGAATAAGCATAAACTTTTTCAGCCATTGCTACAGCAGATTTTCTGTGGAATCAGACAATATGGGCTGGCCTTCACTCTCAAAATAAAAAAAAAGGTTTCACATCTCACATCATATCAGCATATCTTTTTTTTTTTAAATTTTCATTTATTTATTTTATTTTGTCAAATGTTGTGAGAAGGGTTGATGCCGTCTGTGAAGGAGTCTGATATCAGACGTTCAGGGGTGCTTGAACGGGACCTGGGTGAACGCGTATCTTGAAAAGGAAGTGGGTGCATGCGTGACTTGAATGGTGGGTTCCCCTGCAGGAAGGCGCTTGCTTCGAGGTGCCAGGTTGTCCCTCAGAGGGTGTGTGCATTAGCAAGAGTTTATCTGTAAATAAATCATTTGGCCCTTGATGCGCTGGTCCAACTCTGATAATTGTCAGAAGCCTAACCCCCATCAGTGGTCACCATCTATCTTCTGTATTCAGCAAGGGTTGTTTTAAACCCGGGATTATAGATCAAACCACTTTTTTCAGATCCTCTGAAATGCCCCCCTCTCCAGATACTGCAATAGCCTGCAATAGCAACCGATTGCCCCTTTTTTGCATTCAATGTTATTCTGATTTCATTCGTCAGAGAGTATAATGTACGCTGATCCTTATACGAAGTACCAACGAATTCCAGAAGCGGCATGCATCTTCACACCATACATACCCAAAACAATCCTGATACTAGATTGAGTACTATAGATAAAATGAAAAAAAAAAAGGTTAAAAGGCGAACAGCTTAAAAGCCCCTCAGGCGTTGGAGACTGGACTCTTTCCTTGTAGTTATGATCCATTATAATACTTTATTTAAATGTATGTGTAGTTCCACTTTTTATTTTGTATCTCATCTTAATATATTTATGTATTTTTGGTCTAGAATATTTCTATATTCTATATGAGTTTATCTATCTCTGTAAATGTATGCTTCTTATCGCAGTTTTACTTTTACTTACTTTTAACGCCACTGTCACTTTTCTCACATTTTGGAGCCATTTTGGTGTGCCGTTTGTAGAAATAAAACATTTTGATTTAAACAGCAACATTTTTACCACATTTAACTGTAAATGTTAACTATAAATCAAAATGTTGTATCTAAATGTTTCGAAAATATACATTTTACAATGACTGTAAGTACCAAAATAAAATAACCTGAAAGAATGTATCTCAAACAAGTAATTTTAAACATCTTTGGTTTGTTGCTAAAACGTACTATAAAGTTACAAGTTTTTTAAAACAACCTTAATGCAAAAGGGGCAGCGTTTTGGATAAAAGTAGATTTCTTCATCAATCCTTTATTTTGGAACTTAACGTGACTTTAAATTGCAAATTTTCGAAAAATTTAGCTACAAGATTTAGATTTAGATTTAACATATAGATGTAACTTTTAGATTTATATTTAGAATCGAAATTTAGACGTAAAATTTAGATTTAGATTTAACATATAGATGTAACTTTTAGATTTATATTTAGAATAAAAATTTAGACGTAAAATTTAGATTTAGATTTAACATTTGGAGCTCAATGTTGCAAAAATGTTACTGCTTAAATCAACATTTGCTAATTTTACAAATGGCAAAGATCCTGTCTGTCTGTGTGTCTGTCTTTCTGTCTGTCTTAGCATGGTGTGACTGTGTGCCCTTAACCCTGTTGGTAAGGGCACACAGACAGACGCTGACAGTAAGAGACGCTGACAAAGCAGAGCCAAACACTGCAGATCTTGGCAATGGAAAACGCAAAATGAGATCTCCAAATGGGATTGGACCTGAGCTGGTACTAACCAGATATAACTGGGCTCCGCTAAACCTGCAATGTCTACATGAACTACTAAAAGCTAAGTGCTGCATTGGTGTATGGAAGAAGAGTGTTAAACAGTTTGTAAAATGGTGAACAAACAAGTGAAAAGTGGCATTCCTTTTTCCTTGTCTGTCTTTACATTTCATAGATTTTGTTGTACCTGGGATGACCTTCTGCACCAGGATAGGTGTCTGAGAGGTCAGAGTGAAGCCGTGAGAGTTGATGTTTGGGTCCCGTTGGATCTGAACATTGAAGCGGAATGGAAAATTCTTCTGATCAGACTCCGCTGTCTGCCCATCCACCTCAACTCGGTCTCTGCAGATGAGTAGGTGAAAAAAAAATGTGCATGTGCAAAAATTATTCTTTCATTTAATTTTTTCATTATTATTAAATTATTATTTCTGAATAACATCTTATTTCCAATTCTCAAAACAGAATTGTAATACAAATGTATTACAAATCTGTTCTTACAGTTCGATCAGTTTTGAGGCTAACAAGTTTTTATTTGATTGTTTGTCTGTTAGAAAAATGAAGAATAACGTGGTCATTAATATGTCAAAGAAATATGTTCTAGACCAGCCTTTCTCAACCTAGGGGTCCCGACCCCCAACGAGGTTGCGAGTTGACTTCAATGGATGATTGTGGAAAAACTATAGATTTACATAATACATTTTAAATTGCATGATTTTAAATAGGGACTGTATTTACACACACAAATAATGTTTCATTATTTTCCAGAATTAATTTTATCAGCTGAGATTGTATGAGTTGAATTGTGCGCGCATGAGATTCTGTTCAGTGACATACAGCAGATAAAAAGTAACAGATTCGCGATTTGACGGAACTCCCCCTACCTCATGAAAGGGGGTGGCACCGGCAATGATCCCACACTATGATATCCTTGTTATGACTTTACTTTTTCACGAAAGTCAAGTTCAATCGTCTCCTTTTATTTACTTACTGAAGGCAGCACCTCATAACTCATCCTACAATAGGTTTGCAGACTGCATTTTTGAAGAAACTCTGACCCAGTCATCTAGCCAGCACAATTTGATCCTTGTCAAAATTGCTCAGATCCTTACGCCTCGCGATTTTTCCAGCATCCACCACATCAAATTCAGGAGAAAATGTCCCCATACTACTTAATAAATCGAATGCACTGGCAGGTGGCAGATAAAAATGCTAAATGGCCTTTACTTATATAGTGCATTTCTAGTCTGCTGGACCACCCGAAGTGCTTTAACAACTCAGGTAAGCATTCACCAATCCACAAAATTAATCAATTCAATGATGACAGAGGCTGCATGGCATTGGGCCAACTGCTCATCAGGAGCGGTAACTATTCAGTCCATCCTTCACACACCAATGGAACAGCCATGGGGAACAACTTGGGGTTCAGTACCTTGCTGAAGGGCACTTGGACATGTGAACTGGAGGGGATGGGAATCAAACCACTGATCTTCAGATAAGTGGATGACCTCCATACCAACTGAGCCACTGCCGCCACGGTAACCAGATCATAATTAATATTCTTAATTCTCTATTCATCTTAATATTCTATGATGTTATGGTTGTGTTCATTTTCCAATGTCCAATGAATAAGACAAAGATGGGTTTACCTGCTTAGAGAATGGGACCTGCTGCCCAAGTCTCTAGACCGTCTCAGCCATCGTCCCACCACCTGCTCCACCCGGCTGGTCCTACGTGATGGAGAACGGCTTCTGTCCTGCACCTCCATTTACCTACGGCAATGTTAAAGATTAAGAAACTACAATTTCAATCAGTGCCATGCAAGTGAAATGTTTTGAGTAATCTAACCAAAAATTATAAACAAGTAAAACAGAAGAGTTCAGGTGCTATAAACTGTGAATGACCGAGCAAGATTTCCTTACATGGAAATGAAAGAAGTAGTGCTTTTTCTTATTTGATGGAAATCAGAAATACATAGAGAAGGTGAAAGGTTTTGATTTTTAAATGGAACTACGATCGATCTTTGCAATCAGAATAACATTTGTTTTTGAATGATGGGGTTGATCAGAGGACACTGATTACACACCCACACACACAGACACATTAGGCTTATCAGTGGGACATCTGTGCATAAGACATGGGCCAAGGCCAACAATGATCTCACTTGTGACTTTGTGTAACTGAATAGGCTCTTAGCCTGAGATAAAAGCCAATAAGCTTGCACATTCAACTCTCTGGAAACATCAATATCATTAATTCCTAATTATTAGTAGGATGGAGTCTTCTTTATATGTGTCCCTGATGTGTTTGCCGTGAGGCAGGTGGTCTTGTTAAATGATTGGTGGCAGACTGGTGGTTGGTGTGCTGAATATAATGGTTATGTCTGTGGGGTTTAGTGAGGCTAATTCATGGATCCATATAGTAGTTGTGTGCTAATGGGTGGTTATGGAAGCTTGCAATAGTCTAGCTAATGCATATCAGCTTACACAAACACACACACAAACACACACACACCTACAAACACAACCATATGCACACACACAGATACAATATGGCCTTAAACTCTAAGGCTGAGAGGACCAGATACAAATATTCATATAGATTGTACTTGTAAATATAAATGCATAAATGCTAAAATAGACATCGACGTGCTGATATGTTTTTATCCCTGGGTGTCCAGCCTATGATGAATTGTTGACTTCTCTGAGGTGTTCCCCGCCTCTCAGCCAATGTCAGTTGGGGTAGGCTCCAGCCCCCCACAACCCTACGCTGGATAAACGCTTACAGTAACTGGGTCGATAAAAGAAAAGGCAAAATTCAACCCCTCTATGGGCTTCAAAATACCATAACATTGAAACATGATCAAAATATTGAATGCATTTTTGTTCGACTGAAATAACTTTTCCACAACACAGCATTTTATATTTCAGTTAATTATAAGTCTGTCTCACGCTACAAAGCATGTTGAGACATACGATTGGCCAAAAAGGTTATCTTTTCGTACATACTGCATGTCAAGTCAATTATAATGTCACCATGTGGGTCAATTAGGCTAGTCAGAGTAGGAGCCCTCCTTCTAGTTTGTGAGCAGGCTTCTGCCTGCAGAGTGGGATCCAAGTCTCAGTAGTGGGAGATGGGGAGGGGTTTCGGGGCAATACATAAGGGTGCAGCAGGTAAGTGGACTGACCTCGGGTCCACTGGAGAGATTTAAGTTTAAGGAACTGGATAAATCTTCCTAAACATTAACGCATGACCAGATGACATAAAACACAGGCTACATGATGTATCCATGAAATTCCAGCCAAAATTGATGACTGATGATAATGGACACATGATCTAATGAATTCACAGATGGGTAAAATTAAGAAGTCAAATGCGTCCCAGAATCATCTCTGAGAAATGATGCTTCTAACACTATTTATCAGAGATAACAAGAATTGTGGCTGAGAGGAGAAGAGGAATTGGGTATTTAAAAAAAATAGAAATGCAGGGCATTATTAGGTACATATGAAGAGATGACAAATCAATGCAATGGATAGAAAACACAAATGTGATAGAAGGTGAGAGGCTAAGTGATGAACGTGGTGAGTAACAAATCTAGACAGCAATGTCCCCGGGGGAATCTTGATTCATAAGCATGTTATCCATCCATCTGTCTGTGAATATCACTATACTGCATCTCTCTGCCTCTCCTTCATTCTATCTGGCCCTCAGTTCCTCCTCCATAGCCAACTCTTTCGGTTTGCTTAGCTCACAGGATCTCCCCTATCAGGTTACAGAAACACAAGGCAGCAGGAAGCCAAGTTTGTCGGTATAAAAATAATACCACCAACTCAACAACATGGTGATGTCATGGCTAAAAATGATACATTCACATATCCATGTAAAACAAAACCAAGAGACCCTGCAGCTCTGGATTTGAGGGTTTCCCGAACAGGTTATTCATTTTAAACAATAATACTGATATGAAAGGTTGAATTTTGTCTGAAAATGTAAAAATAATTCAATTGAAGAGAACATCTTATGAAATATACAACTTTAGGGTGCCTATTAAGCCTGTGTTAAATTTCATTAAAGTATGCGCAGTGATTTTTGAGGAGATATGCATAGACTATTCCCCGTCGCTTACATATGGACGGACAGACTGAAGAGGGTAACCTCTTTATGACCTCTTTTGCATTGTCTAATTATGAATTACAACCAAATGTCTGGGTCTTCTGTCTCCAATCCTACTTATGTTTAATGTTTTTTCTTTCCTTTCTAAAAGTCTTTGATTGACTTTACTAATGAAGTACAAGTCTAGAGGTCCACTCTGGTAAACTATCGTTCTTACGGCACAGTAGTTCTTGTTTTGCAACCACAGCGTTCATTATGAGAGATAAGACAGGAAATGTTGGCAGATTTTTAAAAGGTGTAATATTACAGGCTGCTGGGAATATTATGCTGTTTACTTCATGAAGATGCTTGGTGAGCCCGCTTCTGACTCTTCATGGTGACATTGGAGTTTCAAGTACTTTCCTTCCTTTTTGTCATTGTTATCCAGTTAGAATAAGGATTATACTGATCAGCCATAACATTATAATAACTGGCAGATGAGGTCAAAATAACATTGATTATCTGGTTACCATGACACTTGTCAGTGGCTGAGGGCGGTAAGCGAACATTTTGCCCCGAAATTGATTTTTCGAAGCAAGGAAAGTGGACAAGTACAAGGTTCTGAGGGACTTTGACGAGGACCTAATTGTGATCAGAGCATATCCATAGCTGTAGGTTTTGGGGAAGTTCCTGGTGGTTGGTACTTACCTAAGAAAAGACAAATGCTGGTCCGATAACAGTGCCATGTGCGCCAAGGCTCACGGTTGCATGTGGCAGTGAAAGCTAATACACCAGACTAAGTAAGCATCCTCATGGAAATGGTATTCCCTAATGGAGGTGGCCATTGCCAAAAGGGATCCTTACCACACTGCAAAAATGGTTCCATCTCATCTCATCATCTCATTCTAATCCAGTATGGAGGCACACACTCACAACTCAAAGTTCCAGTGTGTAAGATTCAGGGGGGTATAAAGTGGTATCTCTTTGAATAAATAGAAAGTAATATTCCTAACTAGTAATTTTTTGTGTACTTTCAGCTGAGAGCAAAACATATATTTTTAAATGTTTATTTGGAATAAATATGTCTGTCTGTGTTTTGAATTTTGACAATTGGAGGAAGATACTTCTACAAAAAAAAGCAAGGGACTGCCTCCTTTGGACTCCCTGTGCGGCTGCTAGGCTGGCAGCTGAGCCGAGACCAATCCTCCAGAATCCTCCTGGCTGACAGCCAGCCACATTTTAAACACTGGACCTTTGAGGGACTTAAATTATCTTCTACCAATATCTTGGTGCCAGATATCTCAGCGCATTGTGATACGTTGAGTCTCTGCCTTAACTGATCAGAGCAGAGTTGGAATCAAAATGGGACTAATAGCACTTTATAACAACATGACAGTATACAATTATCTGATCTAATACAATATCAGATAGGTTGTTATAATTTTATGGCTCTTTAAGTGGCTTAAATCTGATCTTAAATGAAAATGTCTGATATTTCTGTTCACACAGGCCAGGGTAAAATCAGAATGGAGTCACTATGCACATGTGATTTTGTGATGTACATTTATATCGGTATTTAATCAGTTATTTGAATAGAGACTTCAAATTGATACATAAGTCATTAGATATTTCTTAAATATCAGCAAAAATGGTGCCTACAACAAGTTATAAACTGAAGTTTAGTGTCCGATAACAGAAGCTTATAACCGGCATCTCTGGTGATATTCTTTATTGTTCTTTATCACAGTTATTTTATTTTAAAGATACAAAAATATTAATTCACACCTTGTGGTTTAATACAACGGTTCACTCCTTCTGGTTGGAATCGCTGTTTAACAGAGAATACCCACTGAATGTTGACTCTCACTAGCTCAATCTCAACTTTAACCGTAATAATCTCCATGCTTTATCTAATTTTGTTGTTTTAATTGTATAAACAATTGCAATCAAACAATTAAAGAAATGTAATTATCTTCAAACTTTTTTCCCACAGCACCATTACAAAATGCAAAACCATTTGAAGGCATAAGTTTACCCGACACAACATGAATGATGTGACGCGATGATGCAAGAAAAGCAATTAATGTAAAGAGTGCTGTGCTGTGAGACACTGTCACTCTCTCCCAAAGTCACATGTCTGGACATCTGTTGGACATTGATGCAGGAGTGGAGGTCAAACTTTTGATAGCTGTCTGTGTCCTTCTACCTATAATGTTGTTAAAAGAGATATGGGGGCGTTTGGATTTCAGACGCATGTCAAACTTAAGTTTGATAGAGTGTGGAAATAGTGGAAGAAACATTGTTTATAAGAGAATATATAGGTATATGGTTTATCCCATGACGAGATTTGCAGGAGTAGGCATTTTGTGTGAAAACAAAACAAAGGGACTGTATATGGCAACTCCACTGTGAGAAAAGAAGAGTTATTTAATCCAGTATAATAAAGAAAGTTATTAATTTAAGTGTAATAAAAGTGTCAAGGTAACGAATAATTTACTGAAACAGCTATCTATATGTAACTATGTCTGTTTTCTGCTCATTTCTTAATAAAATTTAATTTATCTATCTTCATTAATGGAGCTTTTCCCTTTTCAAACTAGTCCTTGTTGGGAGGAATCAGATTAATCCAGTGTTAATCTTATTTGTTGTTAATTCTGATAATCTCTCTGTGTCTCTAGCAAAACTGATGCAGCTCAGAGTAACTCAGACTTACCCTCCATGAATCATGCAGTGATTAACATGGAATGAAGAACACAGATTTAACTGTAGTTAAGTGCTTTAAATGACTGATTTTTTCTGCTATTGCTATAGTCATAACAATAAAACTGAATGCCTTAAATTGCCAAAACAGTTCTGTGATGTCGCTCTATGCTTCGACACCTTTCTATCAGAAAAACCTATTTCAGTAATCTATGCTTCAGGAACTAGTTTTCTGGGATGAGTCAACACGGGTCACCAGTTCAACAGGTTCTATTTTAGATCACTTTGGTACATATTATCCACTCCCGAAGGCCATCAAGAGCTGCAGTTCTGAAGATGCTCTGACCCAGTCATCAAGCCATTACTGTTCAGCCCTCGTCAAAAGTCACTCACATCCTCACACTTGACAATTTTCCTAATCAACATCAGGACCTTGCTGCCTGATTTATCAGACACACTGACGGATGTTGCATGTGGTAACAGGATAATCAGTGTCAATCTGACTTCACCTGTCATAGGTTATGTTGTTAGGGCTGACTCATACTTGATACCGAAACACAAATGAGTGCAAGCGAATAAAAAAACTAAATAAATACAATATAGTGATTTTAAAAGTCTGAAGTCAACTTTATGAGTTTTTTTTTAACCCACTATAGCTACTATGAATAAACAGTGTGCGTTCTCTCAGACAACCCACAGTCTGAACGTATGTGTCTGAGAGTAAGCCTGCTGACTGGTGATAGTCTTTTTTATATGTCGACTACTGAAGGCTATGCATATTATTTTGTTTTTTTAGTTGTTGCTGTATGTGTCAGACACAAATTTCCTTCAGGACAATATAGTGTATCTTGATCTTGAATTGACTCACCCTTATCTGTACTGTCTATGAGAAATGACTCCTCTGCAACGTTCTCAGAAATGTTTTCTTTTATTGCTGGTAAGGTGGAAAGATTTTATTATAACACCCTGCTTGAAATTGCCCTTTTCAGTAATGATGTGTTTTTTAGATGGATTTTTTTTCCTTTAATCCAGAATCAATTGATGGGCAGAGAAATACTTGCCGCAGGAGCACTTATACATTATGCCTCACTGCCTACACTCAAGTTTTCTCTAGTTCATTCATTCACTCATTTTCTTTCCCCTCTCCATCCATACTCCTCCATGTGCCTGTGCATTTGCCGCATAATTAAGAGCACAAAATATTTGGAATGCCTGCTTATCCTGTATAAATAACCGGGTAAAGTCAGACAAAAAACTATTGAGAAACAAAAAAAAAACACACAATTTAATAAAGGAATAATAAGGTGGTACAATTTAATCGAATTCAGTGCATATTCCAGTCAGGGGCTGGGCAATTTATTGAACCCTATCAAATATTGACATTTGGAATTTCTAACTGAATATCTCAACTCTAGTTGATGCATGAGATTACATCTTACTGCAATGCGTGTATTGAATAACTTTATAGTACAAAAAATTATAATAAAAAGGATATAAAGAAATTATGACTAGAATCACCCAACCCCAATTTAACCTTTCCCTCCGTTTCAACTTGTCTACCTACATGTTTTCCTGCAAAGACAGAACTAAACAGTCTTCGAACCATCCACCAAAGGTATTTGGCTCATGTGGTGGGGGAAACCAAGTCTAAGATTGGTTACTCTAGGTGCGAGCTCAAGATTGAGTTATCCCTTGAGTAAGAAAGAAGTACAGCCAGAGCTTGGCGACATATCATTTAGATACATCTTTGCCCAAAAAAACAGTTCTGTGAAGTCACTGCGTGAAACTCAAAAGCAGAACCGGAATTAAGTTTTTCAGCAATTTGTACACTACAGTTTGTCTTCTATGGAATCAGATCATATGCATCCAACCAGCCTTCGGCGGCCACTTTAGGAGGAGCTGCAACGACATCTAACAAGACCTGCAGTTCTGGAGCTTCTCCAATTCAGTAGTTTAGCCATCACAATTTGCCCCTTGTTAAACCTGCCAAGATCCTTATGCTTGAAAAATGTTCTGCTTACAAACATTATCTTCAGGTAAAATGTCCACTTGCTGCTAAAACATCCCACCCATTGACGGCTGGAATGATAACGAGATAATCATTCGGATGTTATTCGGATTTCACCTGTCAGTAGTTATAATGTTATGTATGATCGACGTATGGAATGTATCAACCATCTACCATTAATCAGATTATTAAAAAAAGGACGAAGAATGATGACGAACGAAAAATAAATCCTGTCTCAATCCTGTCTCTCAGTAACAAACAGAAGTGGCGCCCAAGTTAATCATATTATCTACTCTGCAGTAAACATTTTATATATAACAAGCAAGTTTCCTCCTAACTATACCGAGTAGAACATTCATTACTACCAACATGGTACACAGATTGGGTAAAATGTCCTGAATTCACAGAAGGGAATACAAACACACAGAGACAGATGGGATTACTAAACGTGTGTGTGCAGGAGAGTTTATGCGTCACACCGGCTGAGCCAGATTAGACTGAGCTTCAACAGAACCTTATAGGTCTGTTCAGGGAAGCAGACTGGCAGAAACTACAGACTGGCTCTGCTATGATATGCTTTGCTACTAGATTGGTTAAAAATAGCCTCTTCAATTCTGATCAATATCAATTTCGAAAGCCTAATTGGAATGGAAATCTTTCATATAAAAAAAACCTTATTCTGAATAAAACACCCACTTATTTCACTCATGGATTGTTTAAACCCATCCATAATTCTTTTCTCCCTTTTCCTTTATGGAATTATTATGGAATCGTCATCGTCTTCGCCATGGACGTGGATGCAGATCCTCCATATTAATGTGATTTCACTTTCAAATTTTATACACACATTGACCTTAAAGTGAGGAAAAATTGATTTTTATTGGGGAAGGTCAGTTATATATCTAAGGGGAGCTTCATCTCCACAAGATTTCAGGCCATAATTTCTCCACCATTGGTCTGATTTAGTCCAGAATTTGGTGAATATTAATTGACTATTTTGCTTTAACATAGCATATTTTACTCATGAAGAATTGTAATTATTCTTATAAAAAACACAGTTTTCCAGACATAGCTTCACATTTAATTTGGGGAGTTTAATGGTGGGATTGCTTGTATAAAGCAGTGGTTTGGGGCCTTTTGGTGAGAGGTCCTTGCTTATGGAGATGACAGCATTGGTGGACAGGTTAGCATTTTGCTATAAACACTAAGGGCTGTGCATCTTAGGCCTGTAGCCTATATGGTAGCATGTTGCAGAATCAATGCATGTTCATGTCAAATAAACAAACTTACACTAATTTTAAAAACAATTTCTCGAAAATTTTACTTTTTTTTTTCTTTCTGGAATGCCGTAACATATCAATTATTACCTATGAAAAAATTTCCCACGACTTCATAACTGAATCAGACACACCGACTTTATTCTTCATGAAGTAATGGGCCAAGTACTGGAGGACGCCCACTAGCGAGTGTCTGACGTGTTTGGGTAAGGACCTGGGTTTTCAGCAGGAATCAAGTGGTAAGAAGCTGTAACCTCACTCTGGATGATTGTTGAAGCTAACTTTAGCATTTCTGCTACCACACAACACAGCCTCAATTACTAACTGAACTTTAGTGAGTGAGCCAAATTAATTCTAATCTGTATGATGAGTAAACTTTGCAGATCAATTTATTTATTTATTTTTTATACATTATGATTTCAACAGGTTTTTTTTCCACATAACTTTACTCAGATGATGAGCACAGAAGTATGGATGCCAGCAAAGATGATTGCTCTCTACAAAACACAGAACCTTTGGAAGAAGCCTGATAAAAATCATCACCTCAGCACATATCACACAGCTGGTAAACACCTGACTGTATTAGATCACATATCACCTAAACACCAGGCTGTATTAGATCACATCTCACATACACACCAGACTGTATTAGATCACATCTCACATACACACCAGACTGTATTAGATCACATCTCAAGTACACACCAGACTGTATTAGATCACATCTCACATACACACCAGACTGTATTAGATGGCATCTCATGTAAACACCAGGCTGTATTAGATCACATCTCACGTACACACCAGACTGTATTAGATCACATCTCCTGTAAACACCAGCCTGTATTAGATCACATCTCACGTACACACCAGACTGTATTAGATCACATCTCCTGTAAACACCAGCCTGTATTAGATCACATCTCACGTACACACCAGACTGTATTAGATCACATCTCCTGTAAACACCAGCCTGTATTAGATCACATCTCACGTACACACCAGACTGTATTAGATCACATCTCCTGTAAACACCAGCCTGTATTAGATCACATCTCACATACACACCAGACTGTATTAGATCACATCTCACGTACACACCAGACTGTATTAGATCACATCTCACATACACACCAGACTGTATTAGATCACTTCTCACGTACACACCAGACTGTATTAGATCACATCTCACATACACACCAGACTGTATTAGATGGCATCTCATGTAAACACCAGGCTGTATTAGATCACATCTCACGTACACACCAGACTGTATTAGATCACATCTCCTGTAAACACCAGCCTGTATTAGATCACATCTCACGTACACACCAGACTGTATTAGATCACATCTCCTGTAAACACCAGCCTGTATTAGATCACATCTCACATACACACCAGACTGTATTAGATCACATCTCACGTACACACCAGACTGTATTAGATCACATCTCACATACACACCAGACTGTATTAGATCACTTCTCACATACACACCAGACTGTATTAGATCACTTCTCATGTAAACACAAGACTGTATTAAATCACATCTCATGTAAACACCAGGCTGTATTAGATCACATCTCACATACACACCAGACTGTATTAGATCACATCTCACATACACACCAGACTGTATTAGATCACTTCTCATGTAAACACAAGACTGTATTAGATCACATCTCACGTACACACCAGACTGTATTAGATCACATCTCACGTACACACCAGACTGTATTAGATCACATCTCACGTACACACCAGACTGTATTAGATCACATCTCACGTACACACCAGACTGTATTAGATCACATCTCACGTACACACCAGACTGTATTAGATCACTTCTCATGTAAGCACAAGACTGTATTAGATCACATCTAACGAAAAAAAAAAGGATCTCATATTATACCACCGGCTGTATTTGATCACATCTTATGAATCATCAGTTTGTATTAAATCACATCTCAAGTAAATAGTAGACTGTATATGATCACATCTCACATAATCCTCAGATTGTATTGGATCAAGTCTCACGTAAACACAAACCTATATTAGCTCAAACCTCAATTAAAACACCAGACGGGAAGTCTTGAACACTAATGCAGAAATGTGTTCATTTAATTGAAGGTACGGTCTGTATGTATCAACACAACTTTCTCATCATCTGATTTAATCCTCTAATATATTTCCTTTTGCATATACACACAAAAGATTTGCATTAAGAATCTAAGAAGGACTGACACACACAAACACACCTGCTCTCTGCACTGTAGTTTAGGGCTTCATTAAGGCACCAGTTACAGTCCTGCTCTGCTTTCTCTCCATCCATTGTTTTGCAGCAGAGGACCAGTGCAATCAGTCTCCATCTCCTGGGGGCAAACACAACGTCAGAATCAAAGGTTAGGACCTGCTATGATCTGTCTCAGATAGTTGTAGCACAACCAAAAAAAACAGTCAGACTGAGGCATGAAAATGAAAACATGAAAACGTGGACATACAAGTTGAAGAAAGGAATTGTAGCCGGAGAAGAGACAAGAGACGGAAAGACAGGCACGTTGAAAAAGAAAGCAGACTTCCACCGCAGCCTGGTGAGCCTGCCAGGGCAGCTTGTGCTGTTCGTGGAGTCCCACTTGCCCCCGCTCTGCTCCAAACACCATCCATATTTAATGACGCCTTTACAAAGCCCTGGGAAAAGAAATGCTGGGAACTCTTCTGCCCCTCCTACCTACACGTTCCATGCCACTCAAATTAACACCCCTCAGTACTTTTCTCTTTCACATTTCTGCCTCCTCTTCCCTTGTGCTCAGTGCGTGTCCTCCAATAGAGTTCTGAATTTTAGTCCTGCCCATTTTAAAAAAAAGAAGAGAATGATTGCTTCATCTGAGCTTTGAATAGAAAAACGGCACGACTGTGTGCCGTCCTCCTTTTTGCTTCTCATGCATAAACTCACATTCCAAACAAATTGATGCACATGCTCTTTGTGACTGTGTACATGTGTGCGTACGTGCAACGATGTGTTTGATTTTATGAATGCATGAATGTTTTTAATATGTGAAGAGGTGGTTGGAGTCTGTGTATGTGGGCAGGAGTGTGCGTGCGTTGGTCGGAGTGCTGCGTGCATCAATAATGTATCTAGATAATGCAGCCGCTTCACTCTAGTAGGAACAACTAAAGGGCGTGCAGACGTGAGACGGAGAATGACGGTTAGAGAGAGAGAAACCCATGATGTAGCAAAGAGGAAACATGAGAAAGGGAAATGTGAGTGATGCAAAAAATGGACTCACAAAGGGGTGGCATGGGTGGAGAATCCCAAAGGATGTGCATCACGTCTGACTGTAAAAATATTATTTTGAATTAATTATTAGTATTTCAACCCACTGAGCAACCAATCATACTTAGATATGTTTCTGAACAGGGATCACTGTAAACTGTTTAGTGTTTAAACCCGCATACAATTTTAAATTCTCTCAAATTCTGTCAATTTTTTTTCTCCATTATTAACATTTGATGATCATGTTGTATGTCAGGTGCTCAATGATGTTTTGCCTGGTCTGATTATCTGACTTTAATTGAAGGAGCTAGTAGGATATTGACTATAACCTAATAATCTCAAAGAAATTATAGTGGCATTATTATTAAATGATAATGCCTGTTTAAAGGTAGAATACATTTTTATCTCTGACAAGGAGGTTATGTCTTCATTGTTGTTTGTTTTTTGCAGGATTGTAAACAAACAACTGAACCAATTTCCACTTCAATTTGAGGAGGGGTTGTATAGGGTAGGGTAATAAATCCGAAATTACTAATCAGTAGACAATCAGAAACAATATAAAAGTGATACATTCCATTCATAAATTCCCAAGTCCATGTATTCTTTAACGCCCCTGAACACATCATGTTCATTTACGTGACTCCACCATGTCCAGCCAATATTAGTTGGTAACTAGTATACAGAGCAGTGTGGAAAGCACGAGTGAACGAGCTAAGAGAACAAATACGGCTCAAACACATTAGATTATACAAAAAAGAAGTTGTGTCTGTCCATTGGTCACATTTTGGTTTTGCTTAAGATGATATCAAACAAAATAATGTAAGTGCCCAAAGCTGACAGCATCAGTTTGTTTGATTATTTACTGCTGAGTATGAAGAATGGATGACTCCAAAAAAGAGAAAGACCTACAAGCACCCTTGTCCAGAGAATGTAGCTGGTGACTTAATATGTCTTCAGTTCTTTACAGCAACCTTTGTGTTCTGGACATGATGAGCCGCACAAGACTCTGTATGTCATGAATGGTATCAACAGATACCAGATATGCAAGATTTGTTCTTCAGCACTATGTGCAGTATTAGCTTTTTGGAATTGTTTCAACATAATTTTTCAGGCAAAATATGACTATTGCCAGTGCTGTTTTGATGTATTTATAAAAAATATCATGCGTGCACGTGGCACAAAATCTGACCCTTTCTATGCAAATGATCCTCGTTGCGAAAACGCACATATTCACAACGCTCAGCGCGAGTTTGCCACACGCAATTGCCATTAAATAAGTTGCGTAGTCAGAGGGTTGACGGTAATGGAAGTGCATTTATAGGGGCTGTGGTGGCAACTTTCCAGTGATCATAGCAGCAGTGATTGTGGCTGGACGAAGATAATGCCAGTCGTTATTTCAAACCAGAATATCACCTTTTTATTTTACCAAAACTGAAATTGTTCGAGGACACAGGTTGTCAGCTCAATTTATTATTAATAATCTCAAAGAGATCAAGGATGAGATTGAGCCCGCCACCCACAGACACCATGCAATACCTCGAATGGCCATGTGGGATGTCATACCAGCCATTGCTCTTCGAGCAGGGAGACATGTAGGATTTCCCCAAACCAGATAGAAAATTTAGGGGAACTAAAGATTAGACACCATGGACAGCTTCACTCAAACTCTATTTTGGGATGCGGTGAACAAAGGGATGCATTGGCAGCCCTCTGGCGTCCTCCAACAGTCCAAAAGCATGTAATATAGGTGAATAGGTGACTATTTATTGCCCGTAGGAATGAAAATGTGCCTCTGTCTCTAAATGAGATGGCAGTGTGAACCGAGATGGGTTTGAGTCCCTGCGACTCTGAACAGGCTAAGCAGTTTTGGAGAATGAATGAATGATTAAAAATAAAATGGTAAACGCCTCCCATACATGCCATTTTTGAAAATGCATGAGAAAATGTGCGTTGTTTGCATAAATCATTATTTTGCGTATGTATGTATGTATGTATGTATGTATGTATGTATGCATGTATGCATGTATGTATGTATATATGTAATAATAATAATAATAGTAATACAATTAATTTATAACGCACTTTACATTTGGAGGAAATCTCAAATTGCTACAAATTAAAAGCAGATAAAAGCATCATTAAAGAATATAATAATAACTAATAGAGTATATATATATATATGTGTATATATATACACATATATATGTATATATGTATATGTATGTTTATATATGTATATGTATGTGTGTCTATTTTTGTGTGTTGTTTGCATAAGTTATTATCTTGCGTTTAAAAGATACAAAAAAATTAATTTTCATGGGACTTCAGGGGTTCAGTAGAAAATCGTAACCTAAAGTCTAATAATAATAATGATTGTGACAAAAGTAATAATACCACTTAAAATAATAATAATAATACCTTCACAGTCCTGTATGAGACACTCGGCTGAGTCAATCCCATCGTCCAAGCCAGGTTTGTTGAAAATGTTCCTCAACATAGTTTAAATTATCTTCCTCGGGTGGTCCCGAGGAAGATAATTTAAGGAATTATCTTCACCCGAGGAACTATGTTGGAGGCATGAATGATTTTTATCTATAAATACTATTTTTTGTATTTTATGCACTCTCTTTTTGCAGTCTTAAGGTGTCGTTTGGACAAACCAAAGAAGTCAAAGACTGGGATATTAAATTCTAAATGTGTTTTTTTGCTGTCCCAGTTATGTTTGGTGACAGGAGTTTTGTAGAATGCCTTTGCAACTTTTCTGTTAAGACCTCCAGCTCACGGTCTGAAAATTAAATTTTTATTTACCGTTGTCCTGCCTCCTGAATTGTAGGTGCAACATTTATTGCTATTATATTATTGGTAATGCAATCAGACACAAATCTGGGGCAAACTGCACTCAGGTGCAAACAAGTTGTGGGAATCTTTAAGCTGGCATATCATTGGTGCAATATCTTTTGGACTGAAGAGGCAATGTAAAGAAAAGCGTAAAAAAATATGTTTTTATATATTTATATTCATTTATTAATTTTGAAGCTATAATGGCCCAGCTCTAGGGCGAGGCAAGAGTCCACTACATTTTTGGGCAGCTCTGGATAGATAGAATAACCACTCAGTGATTTTAGCTTTTTTTAAGATAGTGACGAGGGGGATGACACTGACACAGTCAGTGTAGATGAGATGATAGGGTTTCAAGGTTCATTTTAGAAATATCCAGATCTGCTTTATAATGTAAGATATGCAAAAGGTAATTTGGCCAAGATGTATGTTTGAGCTCCACTCTAGTTTACAAAGAGTTAAGAGTTTATTTACTAATATTGCAAACAGAGTAATGATCATCTCCAAATGGCTGCTTATTTGTGTCTTTGTTTTCGGTTATTTGTCAGCAGAATATGTGAAAATGTTCTTTAATTGAAAGCTTTTCCACCTTTAATTGAAATGCGTTCAATTAAAGGTAGCCCTTGGAGTGGGGAAAAAGTCCTTCTGCTACTGCTTCTTTATTCCCTTCTTCTTTCGGCTGTTCCCTAAAGGACCTTCACGGCTCTTTAGGGATCTGTTTCCAATTTTCCGATCCTCTACATCTTCTTTAACATAAACTGCATGTCCTCTTACACTACATGCAGAAACCTCTGGTTCGGTCTATTCCTCCTGACTGGCACCCCCATCTTTTTAGCATCCTTCTCAATATAGATCCACTATTACTCGTTTGAAGTTGTCGGAGCCATCTCAGTCGGACTTTTCTTACATATCCAACCTACCAATCTGTGCTTGTTTCTAATCCTGTCCAATAGGGAAATGCAAAATTACATTTTAAGTTGGATCTGGATCAACCTTTGGAGTCGGTAATAATTTTCTAGCCTTGTTGGAGGTGTAGGCACTGTCATATTTAAATGTTGTTTTACATTTATTATCCAAGACTATGAATGAAAATCACAATTAAAAAAAAATAATTTCCAGAGAATAGAATCAATTACATTATAGTTGACTAATTATTATGGCGATATGTGTTTCTAATTAATGAAAAAAAACACATTTTTTCAACTACTTTCCTTTCCCAAGTTAGTGAACCACCGAGTCACTGTGAGAACAGTTTTTGTAGTTAAATGTAGAGGTAGTTTCTCAATGTTTTAATTTGGTTACGGATGATGATTTGTTACTACTTAATTTTATTGTGATACCTCCTTATTGATTTGTCTACTATTATTTATGACATGAGCTGTAGACACCAGCGAATAATTTTGTGCACAGAGGCCAGGAAAGTCAACCTCTGCTGAAAGCCAGACCTCCCATAATAGGTTTATACCAGTAGGGCAAAAACAAAGAACAAACGCCTTCATAGAGTGTGTCCCTCCACCATGGCCATTGTCCCTTTAAAACATGAACAATCTGAAAATAGTTCCAATGCTTTGCCAAAACAAAATCCTTCAACATTTGTCTGTCTCTGGACCAGAAGTAGACGGAAGAAATCAGTGCATTTGAAAATGTGTGCATTCTATTTGGTACCGTCCTGATGAGATCATCTACTTTTCATTGTTCTCCTGGGCATTAAACACACTATGACCATGTTGCCATGTTGACTGTGCCTATTTAAAATCTGGCTCACGTCACATTAATGATGTCCTAGCATTTGGAATGATGTTTATCTAAGAGCAGTTAAGAGGTTTATGATTTTTCATGCACATATCATTTCTCAATTACATGAATTACACTGCAATGACTCTGCATATCATCCCCACTGCATAGGTGGTTCCGGCATTTCTCTACTCCTTTCTATTACTGTACAGTGACAGAACAAAATTCATAGTGGAAAGACATGTGTATTATTTTGACCTATTATTATTTTTTAACATGGTCTCAAAATGTTGAAGAAAGTGACCTCAAAATTATTGGTGATCTCCTAACTTGAGTATCAAGAGCCTCACGATTCTCCTTAATGTAACATTCTACAGGTCCAACACAACAAAAGTGGTAGAGAGAGGTGGTAGAGAGAGGACATAATCCAATTAGCAGCTTAAATCCCAGTCAGCCATACGCACAATCCTCACGGCCTAATGACCTTTTCAGATAAATGCACTTAAGACACACAGACAGTGTGTAGCTGACGCTGTGTGAATGTACACCAATCATCCATAACATTAAAACCACCAGCTCAATACTGTCAAGGTCCCCTTTTTGCCCACAAAACAGTCTGCCAACGAGATTTGGTCCTTGTCAAAGAGGCAACAAACACATCAACTTCAGGACAAAATATTCAATCGCTGCCAAATATATCCCACCCACTGACAGCATCATGTTAAACAGAGATCGGTGTTATTCTTACTTCACCTGTCAGCAGTTATATTGTCACAGCTAACTGGTGTATGTGACTCGTGATAGACAAAGCTAGCAGGGGAATTACAGCACAAGTCATCTACATGAATAACTTGTCTCCCTTTTAGACAACAGATATTTTTGTTAGACGTGCAAAACAGAGTTTAAAATAGATGCATTTACATAAAATGTGGGTACGCAAAAAAACCTGCGGGCATTTTGGCTACTGCATGGGGTATGTGACAGTTTTTGATTCGTAGATTGAACAATCAAGATAAATATAAAAATAAGTAATGCAAAATTCCTAAAAACTATTTTACTATTATTACAGTGATAAAAAAATAAAAAAATAAGATAATATTCAAATTGACAAAATTTCACATTCTGAACGCACTTAATTTAACTACTGTCAATTAAAATAAAAAATTCAAAGACAGTGACTGTGACTGGGAAGTTAAGATATTAAATGACACAAAAATATTGTGGTCAAAATCTTTGTGGTTGAAATGTACTTTAGCAGTGAAATAGCTGAAAACTCAGAGAAAGAAGTGAAAAAAACAAAAAATTCCATCAGTTGCTCAATTTAAAAGTACGTAGCCTCTCTGGTGACATTGACACATGTACTGTACAGTGACAGAACAAAATCCATGTGGATCCATGTGGAAATGGAAAAACATGTGTTTTATTTTGATCTTATATTATTTTTCATCTTGGTCTCAAAATGTTGAAGAAAATTAACTTAAAATTATTGGTAATCTCCTAACTTGATACAAATTGAGCCTCACAATTCTCATTAATGTACCATTTTACCGGTCCAACACAACTTTGTAATTTTCTCCTCTTGACCCAAATAAATATGTATCCCATATAAACTTTCCCAAAACTTATTAAGGCATGGCCACAACTTAATAACTCGTTCCCACGGGCAATTTCATCTTGGCCACAAGATAAAAAAGCTTTTTTTTCATCTTCAATGTCACCAGAGGGTCTCCATACAAAAGCCACCATGATGCTGTTTATTCCTTATTTCTTATTTCTTAAAGTCAATAAATTGGCTTGTCATGAATGTAATGCTAATGATGACATTTGTAATGTAGCATGGGAATCATTAACAGTCATTCAGTAACATTGTATTGTTTGTCTAAGTATTTTGTTCGATTAAAAAAGGTTCTGTGGTGATCATAATCCCCCGTTTAGTTAATGTATTGCTTTCTCTCAGTAGTTTACACAGTAGTTTAGTTCACTGGTATGTTGGTGGCCGCTTTAGCGCAGCGGATATTCATATCCAATGCAAAAAAACTCCCATTCAATTCATTCACAAATGTAAAATGATCAATAGCAACAGCATCAGTTCATGAATCCCTTCCATTCCATCCTATTAGAAGGATAGTGTTAGGAGACTGACTGAAAGAGAAAAACTGGTGTCAACTTTCATTTCTTTGTCATAAATATCACTTGAATGAGTTGCTGATACTTCAGTCCTTGAATATGCAACGACTGGTTTTAATACATAAGTCTTGTTAGGGCAGATCTCCAGACAACGACAAAAATATCTAGGAGCCAAATTAAATTTCCAGGTACCAAAATAAAATCGATGACTACGGTAAATGTCTGTCTTAACATTTTCTTTATCTGCCTATTTTGCCCTGCGTGCCGTTGTGAGCACAATATATTCTTTACACAATATGTGCCATGTCCAATAAGCTGCAATCGTTTCGCCATAAATACATATATTAAATGTCAGATCAAAATTTTTTCTCAAATTTTGTATTGAACAAGGAGTTTTATACTGCAACTATGATTCTTTAATGTTTCTTTTTTTTTAAAATCATTCCAACTGGTAGTGAACTCCGTTCTCTTTTGTGTTTTACTTGTATTTATCAGCGTTTTCCACAGTGTTTAGAATCTCGGGTCCCGCCTAGAACAACATGCCTGGAAGAAATGATAAATGCAATTGAACAAAGTTCACAAATTGGCTAAATTATAATGGCCATAATAATAATAATGTATGGAGTGGGGTATTCATTTGAGCTTGATGGCATAAAAACTTAAATATTTCAGGGAGCCTGTCTCCACTGCTGTCCGTCTCTCTAAAAACAGTAGTGTTAATTTAACTTAATCGTCTAGCGTTTCATGATGAACCAACTTTCTCCTCGGAATGCTAAAAAGGATTTCACCTGAGCGACATTCATAGCGAGGAGACTGAACGCTGACATCTTTAGTAGGGTGGCAATTCCCTCTCTAATGTCAATTTGGTATTGCCATGAAAACATCTAGAAATTGCTTTTTCAAAAAACTTCAGGCGAAAGACTCAATTATATAAGATTGCTTTTGAAAACATCTTGATGCCTTTTCGACCGAAACAATTTTTTACTAAATGGACATGGAAACATCTAGCAATGTATCTGAATGCAATGCACTGCTGACAGCTGTGTTAGCGAGCTCTCCTGCCGATTCCAACATGCATTTGTATTGATTTGTTGTTCACATTTAAGCATTATCGGAGTCCTTTGTCCCTTTTTAGGAATTAAATAAGTAAGTAATTAGTGGAAAACAATGAATGTATTGTATAGTTGTGTCTGAATGGCGAATGGTAGAAAAAAAAGTAAAAGTTAGTCTCATTTGTGAATAATATAGTCGGCATCTGGAGCCCTGGATATTGATACAATTTTTTACAATGTTTTCCAAAACTCTCATTTTGTTAGTACATGCACAAAAACAGTACAGCGTAGTTGTGGCAAATACATCATGTATTTACTTTTACTATTTTTTTTATGATTTAATTGTCAGAAAAACAGAAATGTGTTTTAAAATTCAAAGATTATAATGAAATCTGTAGTGGCTCCTGACACCAGATACAACATGGGAGGATATCATCCTGCAGAACTATTGGCTCTAATCTCTTCACCAACTAATCTTAAAATCATGTTAAACTGTTTAACAGCAGTAAACACAGCTAGCTCTCTGTTTAATAACTAGTAAGTAATCAACGATAGCATCAGACATGTTTATTTGAACATGCTTACATGTTTATTCTGCAGATTTGACACATGTGATAACAACCTCTATCTTGGTCTTATCGTACTCCTGTGGTATTATTTCATATATAGCATTTACCTTCATATGTTTTTCTGAAACTTAATGAATTACCAATGTAAAGGTTTAAAGTACAAAAGAGTGGCACATTTCAAAGCGAGACGTTTTGGGTTCCGATATTCGTCTTGTGGATGTTTGAATGAGGCATGTTTGTGTACATTACATATACAGTTTAGCTTCAAAGAGGTTGACAAGCCTGCTCCGAGTTCTCTTTCACTATTAAAACTTGACAAATACAAAGCATGAAAAATGTAGCCGGGACTAAAAATAACATTATAAATTACTAAAGAGTGGGCGGGCCTCCAGAACGCTGCTGGCCTCATATTCGTCCTCTTCTTCCGTTTAAGTTTCATCAGGTATCAGAGCTCGCTTTGCTTCCTCATACCCGACACAGGTACTCGCATACAGGGAACACAAGCGTGAACCTGAGCACATTCATATGATATCCAGATAGAGTTCTGCCTCGTAGGCAGCAGCAGATTGAGCCTCTTCTTAGACTGTTTCCCATATTGAGCTGTATTTCACAAGGTTGATGCATGACGCAGCAAACTTTGTGGAGCGACATCTAGCTGTAAAAATGCAGTGTCAGTGTGCATGAGTGATGGAGTGTGTGGTCGCGTGTATGTTTCTGGGGGCAGTGATACATGACCAAAGCATATTTTGATTTTACACAGACTTTGTTGGTTTATAAATTCACTCTTCAGCTGTGTTTGCTCTAAGAGGAGCCTCAATCTGACTGAAGGGAAACATCTAGAATTTTTTATTTTTAGGAATTTTAACCAGTAATGTTTCCATTTATATATACATTTTT